>CM057838.1:79836438-80373562 GCA_030068075.1 Paguma larvata | reverse complement strand
CTAACCCTAGCACTCGCCCTGCACCCTACACCCTAAATTCTAACCTTAATCCCTAACTCCTAACCCTATCCCCATCCCATACCTCGTAACCCTAAACCCTAACCCTAAACCTTACCCCAACCTCAACCCTAATCCCAATGTGTAACTCTAACCCCTAACCCTAACTCTTAATCCTAACTCTTAACCCTGTAATCCTTTAAACCTCATTTTAAGTCCTGACTAGGACACCTATTTCTGACTCTAATCCTTATCCTCTATGTTACCCCTGACCTCTTCCTCTTTCACCTTTTCCCCTGTCCCTTACCTTAAACCCTAATATCTGTCCCTACCATAACCATGATCGTTACCCTTGATCCCGACCTCATACTTTAACTTTCACCTTGACTTTCCTCCTACTCCCCTCATCTTGACCCTGATTCTTACCCTAAACCCCTAACTTTTTATTCAACCCTGACTTGAACCCTGAATATAACTGTAACCCTTACCCATGCCAATCCCATCCCCGTGACTTACTTATTCCAGCCACAGCCATAGTTCTTTAAACCCTAATACCTTCCCAGTCATATCACATCAATATGTCACAAATTCATAAAAAAATATATTTGTATCCTTTTAAATACAGATGTAAAAATCCTCCACATAATACAGTGATATAAAACCAAAGCACACAAAAGTATTGCGAACCATAAGCACGTCTACCCCAGACATTCAAGGATTATTCAACATACTGTAAACACCAGTTTTATGCACCACAATTTTTTAAATGAAAACATGTGATCATATTAATTGATACAGAAAAGACTCTAAGGAAAATCCAATGCTAATTCATGACATAGACCCAGGAAATTAGGAATAAAGGGTAATTTGTTTAATAAACCTATAGCAAACATCATTCTCAATTCTGAAGACTGTAAGGTTTTCTCTGACATCTGGAACAAGGCCAAGATGTATGCTTTTCACCCATTACTCAATATTGTACTGAAAGTTCTACCCAGAGCAGTGAGAAAGAAAAAAAACCATCCACACATGTAAGGAAAAGGTAGAACTACATCTATTCAGAAACCAGAGGTGACATCATCTCATGTAAAGCACTTCCTAAAGAATTCACAAAAGTGATTGAAGTTAGTTACCCAATTCAGGAAAGTTACAGGACAAAATATTGATGCACAAATATCTCACTTATTTGTATACACTAGCAATTAATCTTATGAAGAGGAATTTAAGAAAACAATTCCATTTTAGGTAACATCAACATCAATAAAATACTTGGGAATAGATGTAAGAAATACTGCTGAAAGAAATTAAATATAATCTAAAATGTACTATTGCTAATGGTGATAGTATACAATGCAACATGTAGATTCAATGTGCTTCTCAAGAAAATTCACAAAGGCCTCTGGGAAGAAATGCACAAGATTATCCTAACAGTCATATGGGAAATCAAGGGACTGCGAAAAAAAAAAAAAAAAACAATCGGAAAAAAAAAATCAAATGTAGAAGCTCATACTTTCCAATTTCAAATCTTAAAACAAAGCAACAGTAAATACAACATTGGGATAATGACATAAAAATATACATACAGATCAGTGGGATTTAATTGAAAACCCAGAAACAAACCCTTTCATCTATGATTAACTGAATTTTACAAGGCCAGATATCATGACATTGGGGAAACAAAGGTCTTTTCAACCAAGGGTGCTAGACAACTTGCTATCCATGTGCAGAGGAATGAAACTGGACCCTTACTTTCACACCACATAAGAACATTAACTCAATGTGGATCAAAAGCTTAAATGTGAGATGTAAACTTATAAATTCTAGAAGAAATAAATGGAGATTAATCTTCATGAGCATTGAGTTTAAAAATGCTCTTAGAGCTGACACCAAAGCATAAGCAAGGAAAGAAAAATAAACACAGTTTCCTCAACATTAAAAACCTCTGTATATCAAAAGGCGCTATCCCAAAAGTGAAAAGACACTGCTAGAATGGAAGAAAACATTTGCACATTATTTGTCTGGTAAGAGTCTGTTATACAGAATATATAAAGACCTTGTACAACTCATCAACAACAGCAAAAAAAAAAAAAACAATTTTAAAAAAGGACAAAGGTCTTGGATAAGCCTTTCCCCAGGGAAATCATCTCCCTGTTAAATAGACATGAAAATATGTTAAACCTCATTAGTCCTTATGGAAATGAAGATTTAAACCACATTTAGATGCCCTTTTACATGCACTAAAATTGCTATAATATAGAAAACTACAAAATAACAAAGTGTTGCCAAGATGTTGAGAAATTGGAACCCTTAAACTGTGCATGTGGAAATGTAAAATGGTGGAGCCTATGTGTAAAATATTTTGTCATTTCCTCAAAAAGATAAAAACATAGAATTACCATATGGGTCAACAATTCTACTCCTAGATGTATATCCTGAAGAATGAAAACAGTTGTTTAAAAAAAAAGAGCACGTGCACAAACATACACAGCAGCACTGTTCACAATAGCCAAATGGTAGAAACTATGCGAATGCCCTTCGGTGGGTGAATGTATAAATAAACCAGGGTAGACCCATGAACAGCAATATTATTCTGTCATATAAAGGAATAAAGTAAAACAGTGTGGCTGTAGAGAACAGTCTAGGGGTCCCTCAGAAAGTTCACACAGAACTCTACCTCTGCACACATACACCCTGAAATTGGAAGCAAAGCCTTGAGCAGACATTCATGTTCCCATATTTGTAGCAGCTTCTTCACAACAGTCAAAAGATGGAAGCAACCCAAGTGACGCTGACAGATGAATAAATAAACAAAATGGGGTCTATACACAACGGGAACAGAGCTTGACCTTACAAAGGGCGGGAATTCTGACACCCACTAAAACATGGACTGAACCTTGCAGTCATTATGCTGAGTGAAATACGCCAGTCACAGGAGGAGGAATACTCTCTTCTTCCCAAATAAAGCCATTTTTGCCGGTAGAAACTGGAGGTGTTATTTTTAAGGGAAACAGAACTAATAAATAAGTACACTTGCAGGATACAAAATTGATACACAAACACCACATCTACACACTCATGACCCCCCATCAGAAACAGAAATGAAGAGAGGGTCCCATTTACAACTCATCCAGAAGGAACCAAGTGCCGGGAGGAAATCTAAGAAAGGAGGTGACAGACCTGCTCTCTGAGAACAGGACACTGGGGACAGAAATGGAGGAAGACGCACATGGGTGAGGAAGCCCAGTCTCTGCGGAGCAGAAACACAGACCCGCGGCCCGGCGACCGGAGCCCCGAGAGAGAACCTACCGTGGCTCGTACAGCTGCGCACTGGACCCGGCATCACCATGCAGGAAGCCGCAGCAGGCCCTTCACCAGAAGGATCCCGTGAACACCGACCCTCTCAGCGTACAGGTCCGGAAGCTCCTCCTCCCTGGGCCTCGCTTTCTCCTCACCTGCTATTCACAGGGCGGGTCCTGAGGAAACCAGGTGGTTGTCGGTGTGGACGCTGGGCCTTCACAGCGGGTCTTCGTTGTAGGTTAACAAACCTGAGTCAATAATGGAAAACCATTAACCAGCTGTTTTGGCTTCTGTAAATTGCTTTGCGAATACATCTCCCCATTCACTGTTCTAACTAACTGTATGGTAAACGATAAAACATTGAGATAGAAGCCTATGCAGTTCCCTATTAGAGTTACCAGAAGGGGTTAAACTGCCCATCTCACCCCTGTAACTTCATCTGCTTGCTAAAATAGTTAACTTAGATTGCAGTGAGCTCTCACCCTACTGTTTTGAGTTGATCAAAGGAAGGCCAACATGCAAGAAGTCACGTAACTGCTGTCCCGCGGTGTCTGAAGTGTCTAACTATAATTGGTCATTTCAAGCAAATTCTTTTTTAACATTTATTTATTTTTGAGAGACACAGAGACAGAGCACAAGCAGGGGAAGGGCAGAGAGAAAGGGAGACACAGAATCCGAAGCAGGCTCTAAGCTCTGATGAGCCATCAGCACAGAGCCTGATGCGGGGCTTGAACTCACAGAGGTGAAACCATGACCTGAGCTGAAGTCGGCCACTCAACTCACTGAGCCACCCAGGTGCCCCATAATTGGTCATTTCAAAGCTCACTTAAGACAAAGAACCTTGAAACAATAGGCCCCCGCTAAAGGTAACATCTATGTAATTGGCTACCAAGAGATGTTGTGAATTATAATTGGTTAACTAATTGATAATGTACCCTAACTTGCTAAAATCCATATAAGCCCACTGCTGCCTTTGTTCGGGGCCATTCCCTGCACTGTCTCCTTAAGATCAGGAGATCAGGTTTGGCCCGGCCGTAAAATAAAATCCTGCCTCGCTTCTACTCGGCGTCTGGTGGTCTTTTTAACAGTAGCCTGTTTCATCTTGAGGAGGCCAGGTTCCTGTAGGGTGGACGTGGCCCCACATCCTCCCGAAGCCCCCACAGTGGGTCCTGATGCCAGGTTCTTGTCAGCATGGACTCGGTCCCATGTACCCCTGAATTCCGACAGCAGGTCGTGAGGAGACCGGGCTCCTGTTCACTGCAGGCAGAGGACGCCCAGAGCGCGCATGCTCCTCAAGGGTCAGGGAGCAGGGCTCACGCCCCCTGCGGGCGGTGGAGGCGGTGCAGGATGCGGTGCAGGTAGTTCAGTGGAGGCACCAACCCCTCTCCGGGTCCAGCTGAGTTTATCACATTTTGGAGACTTCGAACTGAAATGCAGCCCACTATCCCCTGATCTCACCAGAAATGCTTAAGGAAAAATTAATTTGAAACCACAAGGAATGAAATGAAATGTAGACACTAACTTTACAACTTACGCACTACAATTTATTGTAGTAAGATTTTAAATGCAAAACTATCAAAATACCAAAATATAATAGAAAATCCATATGACCTTGAATTTGGAAATTATAAGGGATTTTTTGTCACTCTTTTTTTTAATCCAAATCCAAGGCAGTTAACATATAGTGTAATAATGATTGCAGGAGTAGACTTTAGTGATTCATCACTTACATATGACAAATACCCAGTGCTCCTCCCAACAAGTGTACTCCTTAATGCCCCTTGCCCATTTAGCCCATCCCCTGCCAACACCCGCCAGCAACCCTCAGTTTGTTCTCTGTATTTAAGAGGTTTTTTTTTAATGGTTTGTCTCCCTCTCTGTTTTTAATCTTATTTTTGCTTCCCTTCCCCTGCGTTCATCTGTTTTGTTTCTTAAATTCCACATATGAGTGAAATCGTATGCCATTTGTCTTTCTCTGGCTGACATTTCACTTGGCATAATACATTTTAGTTCCATTCACATTGTTGCAACAATGGCAAGTTTTCATTCTTTTTTATCACTGAGTAATATTCCATTGCATATGTATATACATACATACATACCACATCTTCTTTATCCATTCATCAGTCGATGGACATTTGGGCTCTTTCCATACTTTTGCTATTGTTGATAGTGCTGCTATAAACATTGGGATCCATGTGCCTCTTCAAATCCATATTTTTGTATCCTTTGGATAATACCTAATAGTGCAATTGCTGGGTCATAGGGTAGTTCTATCTTTTAATCTTTTGAGGAACCTCCATACTGTTTTCAAAAGCAGCTGCACTAGTTTGGATTCCCACCAGCAGTGCCAAAGGGTTCCTCTTTCTCTGCATCCTTGCCAACAACTATTGTTGCCTGAGTTGTTAATTTTAGCCATTCTGAGAGGTTTGAGGTGCTATCTCATTGTGGTTTTGATTTCTATTTCCCTGATTATAAGTGACTGAACACCTTTTCATGTATCTATTAGCATCTAGATGTCTTGTTTGGAAAAGTGTCTATTCGTGTCTTCTGCCTTTTCTTCAATGGATTATTTGTTTTTTGGGTGTTGAGTTTGATAAGTTCCTTCTCAAATAATTCTTTATAGAATTATTTTGGATACTAACCCTTTATCTGATATGTCACTTACAAATATCTTCTCCTGTTCTGTCAGTTGCCTTTTAGTTTTGCTGATTGTTTTCCTTCACTGTGCAGAAGCTTATTATCTTGATGAGGTCCCAATAGTTCATTTTTGCTTTTGTTTCCCTTGCCTCCGGAGACGTGTCTAGTAAGAAGTTGCTCTGGCAGAGGTCAAAGAGATTGTTAACTATTTTCTCCTCTAGGATTTTGATTACATTTAGGTCTAATTACATTTAGGTCTTTCATCCATT
Organism: Paguma larvata; assembly: GCA_030068075.1. Classification (NCBI taxonomy): domain Eukaryota; kingdom Metazoa; phylum Chordata; class Mammalia; order Carnivora; family Viverridae; genus Paguma; species Paguma larvata. The sequence continues at coordinate 80,367,359 of CM057838.1, read as the reverse complement.
TTGAGTTTATTTTTGTGTATGGTGTAAGAAATTGGTCCAGATTCATTCTTCTGCATGTCGCTGTCCAGTTTTCCCAACATAATTTGCTGAAGAAACTCTTTTTTCCATTGGATATTCTCTCCTGCTTTGTCAAAGATTAGTTTGCCATATGTTTATGGGCCCATTTCTGGGTTCTCTATTCTGTTCCATTGATCTATATGCCTGTTTTTGTGCCAGTATCATGCTCTCGATGATTACAGCTTTGTAATACAGCTCGAAGTCCAGAATTGTGAAACCTCCAGCTTCGGTTTCTTTCAACACTACTTTGGGTAGTTGGGGTCTTTTCTGGTTTCACACAAATTTTATAATTGTTTTCTCTAGCTCTGTGAAGAATGCTGGTGTTATTTTGATAGGGATTGCATTGAATATGTAGATTGCTTTGGATAGTATTGACATTTTAATAATATTTGTTTTCCTGGTCCATAAGCATGGAATGTTTTTCCTTTTTTTGTGTGTCTTCTTCAATTTCATTCATAGGGCTTCTATAGTTTTCTGTGTATAGATTTTCACCTCTTTGGTTAGGTTTATTCCTAAGTATTTTATCGTTTTTGGTGCAATTGTAAGTGGGATCGATTCCTTGATTTCTCTTTCTTCTGTTTCATTACTGGTGTATAGAAATGCAACCAATTTCTGTACATTGAATTTATATCCTGAGACTTTGCTGAATTCATGTGTCAGTTCTAGTAATTTTTTGGTGGTGTATTTTGGGTTTTCCACGTAAATTACCATGTTATCTGTAAAGAGTGAAAGTTGGCCTCTTTGCTTATCTGGATGTCTTTTATTTCTTTGTGTTGTCTGATTGCTGAGGCTAGGACTTCCAACACTATATTGAATAACAGTGGTGAGAGTGGCCATTCCTGTCGTATTCCTGATCTTAGGGAGAAAGCTCTCAGTTTTACCCCATTTGAGGATATCAGCTGTGGATCTTTCATATATGGCCTTAATGATTTTGAGGTACGTACCTTCCATCTCTAATTTCTTGAAGGTTTTTATCAAGAAGGATGCTGTATTTTCTCAAATGATTTTTCTGCATATATTGAGAGGATCATATGGTTCTTATCCTTTCTTTTATTAATGTGATGTATCACATTGATTGATTTGTGGATATTGAACCAGCCCTCGTCTCAGGAATAAATGCTTCTTGATCATGGTGAATTTTTCTTTTAATGTATCGTTGGATCTCTTTGGCCAGTATCTTGTTGAGAATCTTTGCATCCATGTTCATCAAGGAAATTTGCCTGTAGTTCTTCTTTTTAGTGGGCTCTTTGTCTGGTTTTGGAATCAAGGTAATGCTGGCTTTATAGAAAGAGTTTGGAAGATTTCCTTCCATTTCTATTTTTTGGAACAGCTTCAAGAGAATAGGTGTTAACTCTTCTTTAAATGTTTGGTAAAATTCCCCTGGAAGGCCATCTGGCCCTGGACTCTTTTTTTAGGGGGAGATTTTTGATTACCATTTCGATTTCTTTTTTTTTATTATTTTTTTTAATGTTTATTTATTTTTGAGACAGAGAGAGACAGAGCATGAGTGGGGGAGGGGCAGAGAGAGAGGGAGACACAGAATCCGAAGCAGGCTCCAGGCTCTGAGCTGTCAGCACAGAGCCCGACGCGGGACTCAAACTCAGACTGTGAGATCATGACCTGAGCCGAAGTCGGACGCTCAACCGACTGAGCCACCCAGGCGCCCCTCGATTTCTTTACTGGTTATGGGTCAGTTCAAATTTTCTGTTTCTTCCTGTTTCAGTTTTGGTAGTTTATATGTTTCTAGGAATCTGTCCATTTCTTCCAGATTGCCCATTTTATTGGCATATAATTGCTCATAATATTCTCTTATTGTTGTTTTTATTTCTGCTGTGTTGACTGTGATCTCTCCTCTTTCATTCTTGATTGTATTTATTTGAGTCCTTTCTTTTTTCTTTTTTATCAAAACGGCTAGTGGTTTATCAATTTTGTTAATTTTTTTCAAAGAACCAGCTTCTGGTTTCATTGAGCTGTTTTACTGGGGTTTTTTGTTTCAATAGTATTGATTTCTTCTCTAATCTTTATTATTTCCTGTCTTCTGCTGGTTTAGGGTTTTATTCGCTGTTCTTTTTCCAGATCTTTGAGGTGTAAGGTTAGGTTGTGTATCTGAGACCTTTCTTCCTTCTTCAGGAAGGCCTGGATTGCTATATACTTCCCTCTTATGACCACCTTTCCTGTATCCCAGAGGTTTTGGACGGTCGTGTTTTCATTTTCATTGGGTTTCATGTACTTTTTAATTTCCTCTTTAATTTCTTGTTAACCCATTCATTCTTTAATAGGACGTTCTTTCATTTCCGAGTATTCATGGTCTTTCCAAAGATTTTTTTGTGATTGATTTTGAATTTCATAGTGTTGTGTTATGAAAATATGCAAGGTATGATCTCGATCTTTTTGTACTTGTTGAGGGCTAATTTGTGACCCAGTATGTGATCTACTCTGGAGGATGTTCCATGTGCATTTGAGAAGAATGTGTATTCTGCTGCTTCAGGATGAAATGTTCTTAATATATCTGTTAAGTCCATCTGTTCCAGTGTATCATTCAAAGCCATTGTTTCCTTGTTGATTTTCTGCTTACACGATCTGTCCATTGCTGTGAGTGGGGTGTTGAAGTCCCATACTACTATGGTATTATGATCAATGAGTTTCTTTATGATTAATTGACTTATATATTTGGGTGTTCCACATTGGAGGCATAAATATTTATAATTCTTCTTGGTAGATAGACCCCTTAATCATGATATAATGCCCTGTTTCATCTCTTTATTCTAAACTCTAATTTGTCTGATATAAGTATTACTACTCTAGCTTTCTTTTTTTATTTTTTTAATGTGTATTTATTTTTTAGAAAAACAGAGTGAAAGGAGGGGAGGGGAAGAGAGAGGACGAGACACAGAATCCGAAGCAGCCTCCAGTCTCCAAGCTGTCAGCACAGAGCCTAAAGCAGGACTCAAACCCATGAACCGCGAGATCATGACCTGAGCCAAAGTCGGACACTTAACCGATTGAGTGTCCCAGGTATCCCACTCCAGCTTTATTTTGATGACCATTAGCATAATAGATGGTTCTCCATCCTCTTACTTTCAATCTGAAGGTGTCTTTAGGTCTAAAATGAGTCTCTTGTAAGCAGCATATAGATGGATCTTGTTTTCTTATCCATTCTGACACCCTGTGTCTTTTGATTGGAGCATTTAGTCCATTTACATTTAGAGTGGGTACTGAAAGATATTAATTTAGTGCCATTATGTTGCCTGTAGAGCTAGCATTTCTGGTGATGTTCTCTGGTCCTTTCTAGTCTTTGTTGATTTTGGTCTTTTTTATTTTGTTTTGTCTTTTCTCCACTCAAAGAGTCCACTTTAAAATTTCTTGTGGGGCTGCTTTAGTAGTCATGAACACCTTTAGTTTTTGTTTGTCCGGGAAACTCTTTATCTCTCCTTATATTTTGAATGACAGCTTGTTGGATAAAAAATTTTTGGCTGCATATTTTTCCAATTTGGCACGTTGAATATATCCTGCCACTCCTTTTCTGGCCTGCCAAGTTTCTGTGAATAGGTCTGCTGCAAACCTGATCTGTCTTCCCTTATAGGTTAAGGGCTTTTTTCCCCCTTGCTGCTTTCATAATTCTTTCCTTTTTTGTGGGATGGCACAGTGGCAGAGGTTCAGAGATTATGACAAATCACAACACATAGCTGGCGCCAGGTTTCCCCACACTCTGCCATTTTGTGAATTTGACTATGATATGCCTTGGCGATTATTGGTTTTCATTGAATATAATGGAGGTTCTCTGTGCTTCTTAGATATTTATGTCTGTGTCCTTCCCCAGATTAGGAAAGTTTTCTGCTATAATTTGTCCACATAAAACTTCTTCCCCTTTTTCTCTCTCTTCACCTTCTGGTACTCCTAATATTCAGATGCTATTCCTTTTTAATAAGTCACTGAGTTCTCTAAGTCTTGTATTGTGATCTTTTGCCTTTGTTTCCCCCTCTTTTCTGCTTCATTATTCTCCATAATTTTATCTTCTATATCGCTGATTTGCTGCCCTGTTTCATCCATCCTTGCCATCGTGGCATCCATTAGAGATTGCATCTTGGTCATAGCATTTCAAATTTTGGCCAGACTAGATTTTATTTCTTTTATCTCCACAGAAAGGGATTCTCTGATGTCTTCTATGCGTTTGTCAATTCCAGCTAGAATGCTTATTATCGTGGTTCTAAATTATAGTTCATACATCTTACTTACATCTGTTTTGTTTAAGTCCCTGGCTGTCATTTATTCCTGTTCTTTCTTTTGGGGTGAATTCCTTCATTTGTCATTTTGGAGGAAGAAAAAACTTAATAAAATAAAAATTAAAAATAAAAAAACTAAGAACAAAAGAAAAAACAAATAAAGGAAGCTAGATCCTAGGTGTGCTTGGGTCCACTTATTGAAAGAAATTTGATAGAGAAAAGGAGTAAAGGTAAGAAAAAAATATAAAAACTATTAAAATTATATGATAAAATAGAATAGAATAAAAAGAAAATGAAATAGAATAAATTTTTTAAATTTTTTTAATCTTTATTTATTTTTGAGAGAGAGCATGAGCAGGGGAGGGGCAGAGAGAGACACACACAGAATCTGAAACAGGATCCAGGCTCTGAGCTGTTGGCACAGAGCATGATGCGGGGCTCAGACTCACAAACCGCAAGATCATGACCTGAGCCAAAGTCGGATGCTCAAACAACTGAGCCACCCAGATGCCCCAGAATAATAATTTTTAAAACTAAAAAATAAAGTAAAAAAATAATAATAAAATTTTCTCTTTCTATGTCTAACAGAAAGAAAAGAAAGAATAAAGAAAACAATTTAAGCAAAAACGGAAGCAAAGAAAATGAACAAATAAATGAACCAGCAAACAGAGTGAAACCAAAATAAGGTTACATCCAGTTTCCCCCAGAAACTATGAAGCACTTTGTAGTCCATGCATTAAGCAGGTGGAGCGACTTGTGCTGGTCTTCTGGGGGATGTGCTTGGAGGGTGCAGTTGGGTGAGGCTTGGTGTAATGGTTCTGTTCTCCCCTAGGGGTGCTGCTTAGCTTACTGGGGTAGATCAGAGTGTATGTGTGCTCGCGCTGCACAGGAGAGGTGGAAATGGCTTCACCCAGCTCCTTAGTCTCTGGCGCAGAAGTTTTGGGCTCTCACCAACCAGCAATCAAGCACCCTTCCTTTGTTCCAGGCTTTTGTCCACTCCCCACCTCTACTCTGTCCGTGTCCAAGCTGTCCGCCTGCCAGGTGGCACCTCCCTCCAGAGGCTTATCTCAGACGGGGTTATTTTTCAAAACCCCATACTTCAGAGACCCCTGCAGCTTGGACCCGCACCAAATCTCTGGGGGAGGGTCTCACTGAGGAATGGCCGGGTATCCCAGAAAACATTTGTGGGATGGCACAGTGGTGGAGGTTCAGAGACTATGGCAAATCACAACACACAGCTGGCACCAGGTTTCCCCACATTCTGCCATCTTTGTTCCAATATCAGCAAATGTGGCTGCTGTGGAGAGATTTTTAGAGAGTGTATAAGTCCTAAGGGGTGAATGAGGTAATTGCTGAAACATCAGTAATATTCTGGTCTCAAGACTGCAAATGATTATGAGCATTATGAGGACAGAGCCCATGATCCCTGAAAGGACAGTTTAGATATAACACCTGCTGTAACTCCTTAAAACCATTCCTTAAAACCACATGCACTCCATTCATGCCTTCACGTAGCCACCAGACATGAGTCTAAAGATCCTTTGTGCTCTCTTTCCTTGCTTTGATATTCTTTGATACATCTATCTAAATAAAGGTATGTACAGTCTGCTGCTGCTGCCGCCGTTTTGCTGGCAGAGGCAACCCTGCACATCCACTCAGCCTAAGTGTCTGAGAACTTTTTCTTCAGTGCAGAGCAACAGGTTGCTCTCTGGAGTCGGCTGGGACCTTTGTCTGTGGGAAGGCTGTATGCTCTCTACCTAATGCAGTCCAAGCAGGGGAACCGCTTCTCCCTTGTGTGGTACATGGACCCCTCAGACCACACTGGCTGCTCCTGGGGATTCGCCCTACTTCCTCACCAGAGCACCGCCAGTCACTGAGCTCTGAAACTTCAGACTCTATGCTTCACTGTTCATAGAATCTTGGTGGTATTGAAACCCTTTCCTTTTCCTCATCAAGGGTATTGGGGGACAGATTTCTTGCTCAGCTCCCTGCTAGTGTTTTCACTCTTTATCTTTCTCTCCAGCTACTTTCGGTGGAAGTGCTTTTCTTGCATGATCCTAATGTGCCACACTCTCCCCCTTTCTCTTTCTCTGTCCTCTCTCCATGAAAATGGCTCCCTGCCCTCCGCAGCTTTTGTCTCCCCTAATTAACCTCTCTGCACCATGTTCCTACCGAGTTTATGGCCCAACTTATGCAGATTGTTGCATTAATCCTCAGATCCATTTCCTAGGTGTTCAAAATGGTTTGGTGCAGATCTAGATGTGTTTCAGGGATAAGACAAGCTCAGGGCAATGCTGCTTCACCATCTTCCTTCTCACTCCTGGTGATGAGTTTTAATACACGACACCAAATGCTGATCCACAAACCAAAAATTGGTAATGTGAGGTTTATGAAATTAAAACTTGTACTCTGTGAAAGACCTTGGTAAGAGAACCAAAAATGTTCAATGATGTTCTGATGTATCCAAAATGGAAAGATTTGGGGAGCCTGGGTGGCTCACTCAGTTGAGCATCTGACTTCAGCTCAAGTCATGATCTCATGGTTTGTGAGTTTGAGCCCCACATTGGGCTCTGTGCTGACAGCTCAGAGCCTGCAGCCTGCTTCAGATTCTCTGTCTCCATTCCTCTCTGCCTGTCCCCTGCTCACGTTTTGGTGTGTCTTTCTCTGTCTCTCTCAAAAATAAATAAACATTAAAAAAAAATTTTAAGAAAAGAAATGGAAAGATTCAACAGGCTGAAGAGACCTAGGAGTTGTCCAGATACTGAAAAATACTCTGAGACCTAACAGCAGCCATGGACTCTTCAAATTATGGTCAAATGTGTCTGTTTTGTATAAGAAGTGCCAAGAGGCCAAGAGGGTTAGATAAACCCTCTTGCCCAGAGTGCCCAGAGAAATGCCAAGAGGGTTAGATAAACAGGCTTGAGGTCTAGTAAGCCTCCAGGACAATGTCCAAATCACACTACAGAATTGTCTTCCAAACTGTACAGGAAGTTGATGTTACCCCAATATCCCTATCAATGGCATTGTTCAGAGATGACAACGGACTAGGACACTACCACACTGTAGTCAGTCATAAATGAGGGGAAACTGCCACCTTATGGCAGAATTTACTAACATTGACAAAATAGTTTTATTTCTTATTAGGGCTTTACATGGTTTTAACTTACACTAGAAATTCACTGGGGGATTCAGAGATTAAAGAATATTGTCCACTGAGAGTTAAGGTAAATGTATTTTAAACTTAGCAGGATTTGCCATTGGCAATTTGGCTTTTCTTTTTTGATGTAATGAGAAAATTTTCAAATATAGTGAAGAGAATGGTGTGATGAATTCCATGAACACATCATCTAGACTTAATTATTAATAATTAGACATATTTGCTTCACATTTTTATATTGTGAAACATTTCCTTGTATAAAATCTTAGAAATCACAGGCATAACAACACCGCACACCTAAATATCTCAGTATGCGCTTCCAAAAATACTAGCACAATTTTCAACAGAACTGCAATACAGATGAAGTTTTGGAGTGATGGTGGGGTGGTCTGGAGTCAATAGCCAAGAAAGATTTCTTGATAACATCTTTGGTGCAAAAAGGCAATTTTATTAAGGCATGGGAGCAGGACCCATGGACAGGAAAAGCTGCACTGGGGTTGTGACAGGTAACTGATTATATACCCTCAGGTCGAGTGGGGGGAGTTATATATAAGGTATTTTGGAAGGTGGGTTTCCAGGACCTTGAAGGGCTAGCTGTTGCTAGGAAAACGCCATTTATTACCTTTAGTAAAACCTCAATCATGAGACACTTCAGATGTATATCAGAGGCCATAAGCTTGGGAGTATGATTGCAGTATATATCTTGGGGCAGTTGAGATAAAGGAAGTTTCCAAAGGAATTTTTACACATTAAAGTAGACTTACAGGATCCTCGAATTTGGGATAATGTTAAGCTAAAATTCTCTTTTGCCCCTAGCAAAGTGTCTCCTAGAGGGAGTTCACTCTGCTGGTTTCAAGGACTTGTCAATGGGCTGTAGGCAGTAAGGGAATTTAATTTTTCATTTGCCTTTGTTCCCCACATCGCCATGGCACACTGAAACCCCTTTCCTTTGTTCTTGGGTAGCCAGGAGTGTCCAAGGCATATCCCACCTGCAGGGGGGAGATACTGTTAGCCTGTACTTTGCTCTCAGCTAGCCCCACACTTCCTTATCACCATTATTGAGCCTAATAAAATCAACAATTCTCACATATCATCAATGTTCAGTTAGAAGGGATTTTCCAAAAACCAATTAACATTAGAAGGCGTACTGAAGACATAAATGGGAGAAACGACATTTGTAAACCTAAGAATCCATTATAATTTCCCTATGAGAGACAACAAAATAAATAACTCCCTTATACACTGAAGAGGAATAGGGGAGGTTTTTTTTGCATAAAATCATTAGGGAATGAGTGGTGTAAACCTAAAATTATGCATAAAGGACCTTTCCTGTAGCTGTGCGGAGAAATATGTCCAAACGTTCCAATGTGACTGTGTTTTGGTAGTAGGAATGTGTAAGTATTATTGAAACTGAGACATTACATCTGTTTTCTCATCAATGCAGACCACTATGTGAAGTCTCCAGACAATCGCTTTGGAAACAGAGATTCCACCTCTCACCCCCACCCTCCTGCTCCAAAGGCTGTGATCTTTCTGGGTTTTGAGGAAAGCTCTGGCCGGCACCACTCTCTCCTGTTTTTACAGCTCTGATACTTGGGGTCTTTGTGAAGCACTGAGAAACCCCCATAGTGAAATTCAACAACAAACTCTCAGCTACATCCTCCTCATCTCCTTCACCCTGTTCTTCCTCTGCTCCTTACTCTTCATTGGTCCCCAACACAGCCACTTGCATTCTCTGGCAATCCACATTTAGGGTGTGTTTACTATAGGTCTTTCCATTGTTTTGGCCAAAAGATATCCCTGTGGTCTTGATTTTCAGGTTCACCACACCTGGGATGAAATTGCAGTGTTGATTGGTGTCATGGGGCATCTACTCTGGCATTCCCATCTGCTCCCTGATCCAAGTGACTCTGTAATCTGGCTAGGAAGGTCTCCCAGCTTCATTGACACAGATATATAGCCTGACACTAGATATGGAATCTATTACAAAATTCTTAAAATCTTCCCTTACCAGGTGTGCAATGATCTCATTTTACATTCCATTTCTGGAACCATTTTTCTATCACCAGGTTTTCACTTTCTCTATTTTCCTCAATTACAAAAGTTTTTCCCACACTCCAGTGTTTAACAGGTTTTTCTGTTAACCCAGCACTTCTAAAGGTTAGTTTACAGCTACTTGTCTTCTACTCCTCTGGAATTCATTGTTGAGAATTGTAAGGAACTAGCATTTCTTTCCAAGGAAAACAATACAGAAAGGGTCTGAGCATCACCTGTTCCTGAAGCTCCCCATTGGGGGGGAGGTGCACATGACCAGAAGTGAGGAGACAGCTGAGCCCAGGACTGGAAAGGCAGGACTGGAGGGGGTTTCAGGCCAGCGGGTCCAGCTTTTGGTGAGTCCCACAGGGACACAGCAAGTGGACAAGCTAGGCTGTGGGCTTCCTGGGAGTCCTAGAATACCTAAGGTATGTGCAGTTGCATGTGGGCATTAAAGCGACCTCCAAAACATCAGGGGGTGGGAGTGTATCCTGTCCAGGCACCCAGAAGGTAGGTGATACACCTCCATTTTTCAGAAGACAGTGGGACTCAAATAAGGAGGAAGGCTCCCCTCTGCTGGGAAGAATATAATTTTTGGAACAGGCCATCAGGAACTGAGCATGTGCTGATAAGTTTGCAAAACAAATGACCATCATCCAGTAGTGTTTGTGTCAGACATGTGAGTGTAGCTGCAAAGGCCACTGGAAAGAACCAAATATGAACTGCAGAGCCTTGGAGCTGGTATTGAAACCCCTACCCCACATGCCAGGGCCTGCTGCATAGACCAGAATGCTGAGGCCTGAGAGCAGTGCAGGTAGGTCAGGGTCTCCAGTTAACCTCACCCAGCACCCCTACACCCACCCCATTTATAGATGGATGAACTGAGGCCAGGGTAAGGAGTGTGACTTAGCTGTGGTTGCCCAACATGAAAGCATGGATGAAACACCATCAAGAACATAGCTGGGTATAAGCTGAAGGAGGAGCACCCTGAGTAGAAAAATGACCTAAGAGGGAAGCAGGATTGATGGCCCAGCCAGAGGCCACATGGTGCCCTCCCATCTCTGGTCTTCAGATGTTTCCTATTTCCTAGTTCCCTTGCACTGTATTTCCCCAGAGTCTGAGACCTGCTACAAGTGGACTTTTTGTGAACATCCTATCAGGTCTGAAGGCTTTGAGGCGGGATTGAGTTGGTTATCTCAGGAGCAGACAAGAAGCCAGCAAAGTGGGAACAAGAAAAGGGGGCCACATCAGAGAGGCGGTCAGGAGTCTAAATATGTGCAGGCCCTAAGTGGGGCCTTGTCCACCAGCCTTCACACTGTTTCCTGGGTACAATAAAGTCACTAGGTCAGAGAAATTGGACCCAATACATATGGAGGATCACTGGCTACAGTGAACACATAAGAAGCAAGAGTGATGTATGGGACACTAACACCTGGAGGCTCGCACAGTAGTCAGGGGAAGGTCTGGGGCCAGGACTAGAATACCTAGCAGTAAAGAGAGAAAGCACAAAAGGTTAAAGATTTAGTTTGAAGAAAGAGCTCATATATGAGTTGAAGTCCAGAACACATGTATGGGAGAAGGAAAGCATTTTTGGCCTAATCAACTAGGTGGGCAGTAGGGCCACTCACTCAAAAGCAAAAGACAAAGAGAGATGTAGGGGCCAATCAAATGTTTTGGATATGTCAAGTTTGAAACGCCCACAAAACATCAAAGTAGAAATGCTGAGTAGGCAATTGGGCTCCAGGTATCTGTCTAGTTTAGGATGCAAGCTTGGGAGACACCAGCAAAGATCGCATCGCAACCACTGAGGAGGATTAAGCCACCCAATTCAATGCAGAAGTCCTGGGACTATCATTTGGAGCAGCCAACGTTGGAGAGGTCATCTACTGAACTCAACCCAGGTCTTCGGCCAGAACTGTTAGCGCAAGAAGCTCTCTGCTCCTAAGAACAAATATGCCCTTCTGGGAGCCACACTGGCTCCCTGAGGATGACACATGCTCAGAAATGAAAGCAATACAAAGGCCCACACACTGTGGTGAACCTGGATCCAGCAGTGCCAGCCACCTGCCTCATCTGTACTCATCTAACACAGATGATTAGCACAAAAATTCACTAATCCATTTTTATAAGAAATAATTTTATTAGTACAATGTGACATCATGGCATAAAGCATTACACCATTTGACAGGACATTCTTTTATAGGTGAGCACCCGTCAACAGTTATATAGCTTCCTCCATAGTCCTTATTACAAACAGCTGCTTAATCTCAGACTACAGACTAAGTAAAACATTCTTTCAACAACATGCTGAACACTCACCTCAGTTTATTGTAGAAGCTTTTCTAGAGCTCCTTCTTCTGGCAGGAAGCACATTTCATTTGAAAACCTACAAATGGGTCTTGTGCTTATCTGACACATGCCCAATATGCAGGTCTCACATTTGTCCAACAGCCCTGGCACCAGATCCACTGACCACGGACAAAACAACACCACATCTGACCAACAGTGCATTCCCAGAAAGGCTCTGCACTCAACAGAAACCCCCACACTACCTGGGGAGGGGCAATGTTCCAGGATGGAGGACAGGCTAAAAGAAATTGAACCTGAACCCTTCATCAGGAATGTCCAAGGTGGCCTTGGCTACGCCTGCTTGGCGAGTCCTGCAGACCCTTCCGCTCTTCCTCCTGGTGGCCTCAGATACAGGCTGTACCTGGGCTGTGCGGGCTGCTGTGGGGGAGAGGACAGAGAGTGTCAGAAAGAGTAATAACAGCTAACATTACCTGTGCCTTGGGACAAATCAACTGATTCACTTCTCAAAGTTTTAGGGTAGGTATTACCATCACACTTCACTTAGTTATTCACTAACTCTTCTGCTCTGCGACCCAAGTCCAAGTCCGACATCTGCGTTCCGGAGAGGCCCCAGCTTTCTCTCTCCCTGCTTTCCCAGGGCTCCTTGAGTCCATCTCCTCTCCCCGCCCCTGTCAGCCCTGTTATTCTAGCTTTCTTCCAGTCACTCCCTAAGGTCTCCCCCCCCACCCCCCGCCGGAATCAACCAGTTTCCAGCGCCTCACCAGTCCTGAGAACCCGAAGGGCCTCTCGCCACTCGGCTTCCATCTGAGCCCTGTAGTCCCCAAACAAGGAGCGCATCAGCTGCCTCTTCCGCGGCAGGGGGGTTCTTTCGCTACGCAGGGTTCGGATTGCCCCAATAGTCTGCTCTTCTGCGGATAAAAGCAAATAACTAGTAATCTCTAGTCTGACCACCTACGGACCTACAGCAAAGGCAATTCCATCCCCTGGCACCACCTGGAGGCCACAGCGTTATCACGGTTCACCTCCACCCAATTCTACAAAACGGCCCCTCACTCTGTTTCGGACTGGGTCTCTGCATCTTGAGGCCCAGCTCCAGCTGCTCCACGCACCACGCCAGTTCCCGGGCCAGCTGCTCTGCCTGTGATGAATCGGGGAGAGTGGCGGTGAGACCGCACCAGGACCCTGCGGGCTCCAGCCCCATCCCACGGACACCCCTCACACCCTCCGCCCGCATCTCATCCCATCCCCTTCCCGTCCTTAACTCCGAAAAACCTAGACTACACACACCCGCCAGCACACTCACACCCGGGATGCATCGCGGAATTCCACCCGCCCCGACAGAGGCCCGTCCTTGCCTGAGCCTCCGCGCTTAGGGGCGCTTGCTCTGAACCGGGATTTTCTGAGACCTTCCCGCCTCCATTCGCCACAGAGGCTCGGTTCCGGGTTTTCTTCTTTTGTCTCTTAGAGGCTGCGTTGCCTTCACCGCGTTCGGATTGCGCCGGGTCGGCGGCGTCACTGCACGTGGAGTGCCCTAAGCAGAGACGAACTGGATGGGACCTTACGGCGGAAGGACCCCACGCGCCGGCAAGCGATCCAGGCCCCCGAGGGCTGCGAGGCGCGCGGGCGGTACCTGGGCCTGAGGCCACTGATGTCCCCCGAGCAGGATGTCCTAGGGCCTGGAGAAAGGGGGGGGCAGTACAAGGGTCATGAGGGGCCGCCAACGGCCCAAGTCCCTGGCACCCCAGCGGTCTCTCCGCGCAGCTCACCGCCATGCGCCGCAGTCGCCGCCGGAAACTACGTAAGGCCTGAGGTCCGATGCCCAAATACCCCCTCCAGAAACGCGTGTGCGACATAGAGTTCCGCTTGTCGCCGACAGCACTGTGGGAGGTGCCATGGACGCGTTGGGGGCGGGGGGCGCGCGCGTCACTTTGGCCCCCGAGAACCTATGGAGGATCGGAAGGGGAGCCTCTGGACCACGCTCCAGAGGCACTTACTGCGTTGCAGGCGCCACTCTAGAGGAAAAGACAACGCTGTAAGCAAGGGAATTCTCTCAAAGCTCCCTTAGTGAGGAGAGAAAAGCCATCAGGCAGAAAAGCGTCGTCAAAAGCGGCCCGAAACAGGACGGCGAGCGGTCATCAAAAACCTCCCGGCAGCAGCCCGTGCCAGGCCGGCGGGACTGGTCGGGTAGCCAAGAAAAAGGCCGGAGGCAGGGGCCCTGGTGCTAGGCGGGCAGAGTTGGGCGAGATCCGGTCATAGACCCCGCAGGATAGCTTGCAGTCCGCCTCTATTCTAACCGCAGTGGGAAGCCATTCAGAGACCTTCCTCCAAGGAGTGATGTGGTCTTACTCACATGTGTATTTTAAAGACCACTTGGCTGTCTTGTGACGAAGGTCGGACAGGCTGGAGGGTAGGTGAGCCTGGGGATGTGAAGGAGTTTCAGAAACTGAGGGAAAAAGCCTTCGCACTTGCTGGTGGCCTGGATGTGAACACCGGTGGGGAGGGGGCAGAGAGGGAGGCCCATCCCACAGCCTACTTTACCCTTCTTCGCTTTCTGCCCAGGGCAGTCCTCCCACCTTATGGCACTAGAGACCAGGTGCCTCCTCCCTGTCCAGAGTCACAGCCGTTAGCAGTCCTCCACAACCAAGAGGAACTAGGGACTTCAGGAGGACAGGAGTCTTGAGTAATGTCTTATGATTCCTATCAGGGAAATCGAGGTAGAAAGCATCGTTTCCTGAGACAATGGATGGGAAATGCTGTCTGCCTGGGCTGAGAGGTCTCAAAGGGTAGCAGTTAGGTCATCACAGATAGTTGGTGTATTAGTTATTTATTGCAGCGTAACAAGGTGTCACAACATGTATCAGATTGAAAACAGTAAACATGATCTCCTAGAGTTTCTGAGGATCAGGAATCTAGCAACAGCATAGGCGTGTGGTTCTAACTCAGGATCTCTCATGACCCCTCTTGAAGGAAGGAATTTCAAAAACTTTCAGACATATTTTTAAACTACCTCAGTCAGGATGTATTTCAGTCCTAGGAGACTGGAGGTTTTGGTGGTGAGTGGGGTCCCCCAAAGGGACTTTTTCCTGCCTTGTTTGGCTGTGAATCAATCTGTGTGATTTGGCCCAGAACTGCTTCTTCCAGAAAGCCTTCTCAGTCCAGACATCTGCGATTGAGCACCATCTTCACAGCAGACTGTCCTCTTCCACAGCCCTATATGCTATCAGCCACCCAGTCCTATCATGGCCTCCACCCCTCCCCCCACACACAGACCATCTCTGCCCTCAACAACCTCAGTCCAGGCTTTGCTGATCTCTATACTTCCATTCCCTTTTTGTCTCTTCTGAAGCATCCTGTGGGAGTGAACTTTCTAAAACAAAAACTATGTTACTCTCTTGCCTGGAAATCTTTCATTTCCTCCAGCATGAAGTCCAAGCTTCTTAGTTGACATGGACAGCTGCTTGCCTGACCTTCCAGCCAGCACATGCCCCACAAATCAAACAGAGGCAACTTTTCCCAGACCTCACTCTGCTGTGGTACCACTGAGCCCCCAGCCTTCTGAGCTTCTTACAGTCCCCTGCAACCCCTCTGCCCTACACAGAGACTTCATTTTTCTTCCCTGGCCATTACTAGCACCTATTCAAGCCCCCAGGCTCAGACAGCAGGTCCTTGAAGGACTTTAGAGAGGAAGGCATAGAGGACCCAGCATTCCATGTCAATAAGTCTTCAATCTCTCCACCACCTCCCACCTTGACATGAAAATACGATTCATAAAAGGAAGTGCAAGTCTTCAGATACCTCTTCTTGACTGTCTACACCTCCACAACCACTCTAGAAACCACTCCTAACATTTCACTCTCCATCACCAAAGCTACTTCCCATCTCTTGAATAGATAAGTGCCACTAGTCTCCACCAAAACCATCTTTCCTCTGTCTACTCCTCTAGCCTTGTTAGAAAATTTATTACAAATTTCATACCTGCAAATATCAATATTCATGTGCAGTCAATTATCATCCAAGGTAGTCCTATAAATCACTGACAACGTTGAATTTGTGAATACCTAACCATTGGTGTTAGGGGAAATACAGTTGGGTTCCTGGGAGCCTCCAGTCACAACATTTTCAACAGCTGATTGATACATCACCTTGTAGGTTTCTATTTAAAGCCACATATTTAGTATATATTAACACATATATTTAATACATGTTGTTGACCTATCAACCTTGATGTCATGGTATGACTAGTACCTGAATGAAGCATTTTCTCCATAAGGCACAGCACACCTTAGGAACACTAGACAACACTTCAGCACTATGCTTGAGGGCACCTCGACTATGTTTGTTTTTCCATATAAATTTTTAAATTGGCTTGTCAGTTTCCACCAAAAACTTCTTTGGGATTTTGCTAGAATTAATTCTATAGAGGATTTTGGTGCAGATTGAATCTCTGTAGCAACTAGTCATGAATCTTACACGAACCTGGTATATCTCTCATTTATTTAAGTCTTCTTTATTATTTTTCAATAAAGTTTAAAACTTCCTCCCTAAAGACCTTTCACATTTTGGGGGTAATTAATCCTGCATATGTTATTGTTTCGTTGCTATTAGAATTCAAAGTGGGACACAAATCATGAATATAATATAGTAAGAAAAATATTTGATTTCTGTTCCTAGTTCATGGCACAGAGCTCCTAAAACCCTTGAATTTCCTAAGTGATAAGGATGATGGGAGCATCTTTTGTTCTAATGAAATGACTACTGGTGGGCCCCTAGGAAGCTTCAGAATAGGGGCTGGTTAGGGGCACCTGGGTGGCTGAGTCAGTTAAGTGTCTGGCCTTGGCTCAGATCATGATATCACAATTCCTGAGCTTGAGACCCACTCAGGAATCAGGCTCTCTGGTGTCAGGACAGAGCCTGCTTTGGATCCTCTGTCTCCCTTGCTCTCTCTGTCTCTCCTCCCACTCGTGTGCTCTCTCTCTCTCTCTCTCTTTCTTCAAAAGAGATAAACATTAAAAGAAGATGGGAGCTGGTCAGCAGTAATACTAAGCCTTTATTAAGAGGCTTATACCTTTCAGCACCATCTCCCAACCTACAGAGAGGAGAGAGGGGCTGGAAATTGAGCCAATCATCAATGACCACAGTCATGCCTACATAATGAAACCACCATGGAAACCCCTAAAGGAGGGGATATGGGGAGCTTCGAAGTTAGTGACCACATCCATGTGCTAGGAAGTGGTACACACCAACTCCACAGAGACAGAGGCTTCTGCATTTGAGATCCTTTCAGACTTACCTTCCATACCTCCTCATCTGGCTGTTGATTTGTATCTTTATAATGACTTAGCATTTTCCTGGGTTCTGTAAGTCCTTCTAGCAAATTGTTGAGGTTGGGGGCAGGGTTTGTGGGAACTCCCAACCTCAAAGCTCAGTCACACAGAAGTGTGAGTATCCCTGGCACTTGATATTTGTGACTGGTGTCTTTAGTGTGGGCAGTCTTGTGGGCTGAGCTCTTAACCTGTGCGGTCTGCTCTACCTCTGGTAGTTAAGTGTCAAAGTCTAGTTGAGTTATAGGAGTCTAGCTAGTATTGGAGACGATACCACATGGTTGGTGTCAGGAGGGAAAAAAACCTCAATCCTTATTTATTTATTTATTTTTGGTCTGTCTGGTCTATCAGTTATTGAAAAAGGCCTTCCACACCCTTCCACAATGATGGTATGTGTATTGCTCTTTATGATTCTCTAAAGAATCGTATTCTATATTATTCTGTGAATTTAAAACATTTGTATCTTCCTGGTTAAATAAACATTTCAGAATTACTTAATGGCATCCTGATATCTATAGTAATGACCATGGTCTTAAAGATTACTTCATCTCAGGGCACCTGGAGTGGCTCAGTTAAGCATCCGACTCTTAGTTTCACCTCAGATCATGATCTCCTGGTTCATGAGTTTGAGCCCCACATCAAGCTCCAGGCAACAGTTCAGAGCCTGCTTGGGTTTCTCTGTCTTTCCCTGTCTCTCTGCCCCTCCCCTGTGCCCTCTCTCTCTCTCTCCCTCTCTCTCAAAATAAATAACTAAACTTAAAAAAATTAAAAAATTACTTTATCTCTTAGTTATACAGCTTCAATAGCTTACTTTTCCATCTTCTTATTTTTTTTTAAGTAGGCTCCACATCCAGTGTGGAGCCCAATATCGGGCTCGAACCCACAACCCTGAGATTAGGGCCCCAGCTGAGATCAAGAGTTGAATACTTAACTGACTGAGCTACCCAAGCACCTCACCAACTTCTTACTTTTAAACTTTGTGTCCTCAGGCTTTAAGTAGGTCTCCATTAGCCTGATTTAAGAGAAAATTAGGGCGCCTGGGTGGCTCTGTCGGTTGAGTGACAACTCTGGATTTCAGCTCAGGTCATGATTCCAGGGTCATGGAATGGAACCCCACTTCAGGCTCCGTGCAGAGCATGGAACCTGCTCAAGATTCTCTCTCCTTCTCCCTCTGGCCCTTTCCCCCACTCTCTCTCTCAAGTAAAAAAATAATAAAAAATATTTTAATGGTTGCAAATATATCTAGAACTAATGAGTTGCCTTTCAGGTAACACTATACTGCTTCATAGGTAACATAGGTACTTATAACCAAGTATTCCCAATTCCTCCCTCCCATCCCTTATGGCATTGCTGTCATTCATTTTACTCGTCCGTGTGCTAAAATAACCTAATATATTGGAGCTATTATTACTTTGGAAAGCAATAATCTTTCAGAATAATTAGGAATAAGAAAAATAAGAGATTTTGTTTCACTGCCACTTATTCCTTCTCTGATCCTTTTCCTTTCTTCATGAGTTTCCGCCCTATAACAGTTCCCAACTCTCTAAAGAACTTGCAACGTTTCTTACAAGGCCAGTGTACTTCTGGCAACCAAGTCAGGACCAGAACCCAGGAACTTGCCAGTAGCCCAGAGTCTTCTGTGAGCAGCCTCCGGAACCGGGAACCCGACCGGTGGCGAGATGGGGGGCGCGGCGGAAGTTCAAGGCGGGCACTTCCTGTCCGGCCGTTCTGGTGCCCAGGGCCTGGCGTTTGCGAGGGACACTTACAGCCGTGTCCGAGCTGAGTGAGTCTGGCCGAGAGCGGTGGGCGCGGAGGTGTCTGAGCGGCCCTGGGTAGCGCGAGGACCCCAAGGGCGCGCGGAGGTGGCGCGGAGTGTGGCGAGCCCGCGTGTGGGGTGACGGGCGGGCAGGGGAGCGGCGCAGGTCCCGGCGGAAACCCGCTCCTGGGGTCCGGGCTCCCCAGGTCGCCGCGGCAGGGTGGACGCCCGGATGAAGAAGGCCTTAACGAGGAGGCTTGGTCCGGGCGTGGTCAGGGGACGAATCAAATTGTGCTTTTCTCGAACAGAGAAAAGTGCTTTTCACGCAGCAGGAGTAGATTAGGTGAAAGGATAGAGTTGCTAAAGCTGTCAGGGAAGGGACTTCGGTTGCTGGGTCTGAAGGGGGACATCAGATCACTTTCTGAAGCTAGAACAATCACAGTGTTCGTTCATTCATTTGGTGGGCGCTCAACAAACATTGCTTTAATGATAGTAATTAAGGTTTAGTTGTATTTTTCTTGGTTATGGTTTGCCAACACTATACAAAGTAATTTATACATTTTCCTCATTTAATTCTCAAAATAGTCACTTAGGATACGTGGTAGTGTTCTCATTTTAAGGTCTATGTAGAACCTCGTCATTTACCTGAAACCTTTGCATTAGTAGGTGGCGTATCCAAATTTGGAATTCAGCCCCGTTAGATTCCAGAGCCCATGCTTCCAGCAGCAGTGTTACATGCCCCCGTCAGTCTGGAAGCAAAGGCAGAGTGCAGAGCCACTTGCCGTACACATTTCTACCTGAACTAAGGGGTCCGTTTGCCCGGAGTGGGGCGCAGGGGAGGTGGGAGCTAGCTTTGTATCAGAGCTGATTGGGAAGGTTTTCCTGGGAGTGATAACCCTCATGTCACCTGTCAGCCTATAGTTAAACCAGATGAGTGGCTCTAAATGTCATGTGTGTACTGACAGTTCCCAGTGTATGCCCAGCCAGCTTCAGCTTTTCTCCTGAATTTTGGAGAATCCATATATGCAAAAGCTCTGATTCTCTCCTTGTAACTCACAACACGTACAAAACCAACTTTTAATTTTTACCCTTGAGGTGTACTTCTACAGTGTTATCCTTTTGAGTGAATGGAAATGTCATCATCTCAATAACTTGGGCCAAAATTCTTGATGTCTTATCCCAGTTCTAATTCGTCTGCAGATCCTATTGACTATGCCTTTGAAATGCATCTAGAATTTGATCACTTATCAGCTGCTACCACCACTCTGGTCCAAGACACTGTCATCTCTAGTGGATTATAGCTAGAGCCATCCAACTGGTTTTCCTCTTTACGCCCCGATAGTCCCCACCCCCACCCACAGTCTGTTCTCAAAGCAGCAGCTGGAAAGGCCACATGGCAGGTCATAGCACTTCCCAGACCTCTAGATACTTCCCATCTCATTCATAAAAGCCCAAATCCTATAGCCTATGAGGCACCCACCCTTCTTTCTCATGCCCTCCCCTACTCCCCTTCAGCCCCTCTAGCTTCCTTGCCCTTACTTGAACATATCAAGTGAGCTTGCACCTCATAACCTTTGCACTCATGCTTTCCCCTTCTTGGGATATATCTCCCCTAATATCCACATATTGCCTTCCCTCACTACATCTAGATCTCTGCTTCGATGTTGCTTTATTAAAGGAGCCTTCCCTGACTATCCTGTGTAAAATCTCTCCTACCACCAAGGGCTGCCCTCATGCTACTCATTCTTTCTCTCTTTTATCATCACCTGTCATAGGCATTTAACGTGTTGTCCGCTAGCCTCCCTACTTGTTTGTGCACTGCTCTAGAAGGAGCCTGGTCTGCTTGTCCTCAGGTGCTTGCCCACTCTCCATGACCTCCCAAGTGGACCTGAGATGCAGCCCATTGTCTCCTCTGGCCAGCTGCACTGCTGGGGCCATCACGTGGTGGCCTTAGGATGCTGTTGTACCAGGGGCTGCTGGGGAGTCCTCATGGTGGGCAAGGGGATATAGTCTGAGAGACTACTGGGTGCTTAGTCCATCTGCCCTTCCCAAGGCTTTCTGGCAGATCCACACTCTGTGTCTGCTGCTGTAGACCTCTTGAGACCCAGGAACAGAAGTCTCAGTGTTGCTGTGAGAAGCAGGCTGGTCACACTCCATTACAGTCTTCCGTCTCCCTGCAGTTTTGCCCGCCTCCTTGGGACAAGCTCAGTAATCCAATGATAGCCATCAAGCACCTCCTTCCTGATGGGCCCCAGGTGAGTGGTATGCATGGAGACACCTCTTTGTGACTTTAGCCCTTTCTTGGTTGGAGTCCATGGTTCTTTCTATGAGGGGCTGGTCCCAGAGGGTAGTTGGCTCCCTGTCTTCACCAGTGTCCTAAGTCCCTGAGTTCAGGTCCCTGAAATGTCCCCCCTCCCATCCCCCACTGTGTCTTCCCAATCCCTGGACTAGGCACAGTGGAGGGCGAGGGTTTGGGCAGACAAAGACAAGTGGAAATGGTGCCTGCCTCAAAGAGGCCACTCTTGTGAGGACAAGTCTGCTACATGCATTCAGAGGGGTTTTGCCCATCCTGAGCCTATTGGCTCCTCCACACCCCAGACCCACCCTGGGCCTGATCCTGGGGTTGCAACAAGATCTTGTCATTCCAGGTCTTGGTTTCCTTCAAGGATGTGGCTGTGCTCCTCTCCCAGGAGGAGTGGGGCTGTCTGGGCCCTGCTCAGAGAGGCCTCTACAGGGATGTGATGCTGGAAACCTACAGAAATCTGGTCTCGCTGGGTAAGGCTTCTCTCTAAAGTTCATCTCTGGGTTCTTTATTCTGGGAATAGGCTCGGGGTTCAGAGGCTCCTCACCCTCTGGGCCCAAACACAAGACACCTATGACCCTGGTCCCAGGCAGGGCTGGTCTACACACAGGAGAGGACTGCCAGTACAATGGACTCCCCCAATTTTCTTGTAGGAAGTGTAGGAGAAGAATATAATTCATTTAACACTAAGTATATTCATTTCCCCAGAGTTAATCGTAATGGATCTTCAAAGTTGGTGTTGGGTTAATGGTTTATAGTTGAATCTGAGGCTGGCAAATATCATCACTTTCTTAGGTTCTTACAGGCAGTCCAGGGCAGATCTAGAATTTTAATCCATTTGGCTTCAGAGCCCTACCTTACACCAGAATGTGCTGCTTCCCTTTAGTCCTTGTAGACTGTCCTTGGTAGACACCAAGACTCTACTATGAGTCTTCTAGTGTGTTGTGTTCAGGCCCCAACTCTGTGCCTTATCCACCATCCCCAGAAGAGCTGGGTTTATCTTTTCTTCAGCTGGGGCAGAGGCCTGCATCTGTCTCCTTGATTTGCAGACGAGGTGGCAGGGGAGATCATGACCAGCTGCCCATGGGGCCATGCTGCCCATGAGGCCATCCTGCCCTGGACTTGGATGAATTGTCAGTCTTGCTCCCTTTCTCTGGAACAGGACTCCAAGCTTCCAAACCTGATGTCATCTCCAGGCTGGAAAAGGGGGAAGAACCATGGGCCCCACACTCACTGAGAATTGAGGAGGGCTGGATCCGGAGTCGTAGGAGTGAAAGTGAGTCTCCAGGAATGCCCCCATGCTCTCCTGTCCCTGCACAGGTGCTACCACATCTCCAGACTCTTTTCTCTGAGCTCTGGGCCACATCTCTTGTCACTGCCAAGGCTTTGCTTTCCCTCTTCTCCATTTCTACCTTTCTTCTCTTTTCTCTGTATTAATAGCTCCTATTCTATACCCGTAAATGAGTTCATGTTTCCCTTACCCTAGAAAATGCTCAGAAAAATCTCAGAAAAGAGCTCAGGTATCTTTCTGGGGCAACTGACTCCCTGCCCTGGCTGCCTCCCAGTTGCTTCCATGTCACCCATTCCTTCTCAGGCCTTGCTGGCCACCTCGGCCTTGGCTGCTTGGAAACACCACCCAGAGACACGCCTTCCGGCCCAGAGTCTATTGCCCAGTGCTATTGCTCACTTAGAGTTCCCAGGCTGATTCAGAACCTTGGGGAAAAACATGAGTTAGGGTTTTTTCATGTGTAGCAATGGGTATGGGTATATAAATAGTAAACAGTAAGTGGAGCTGAATCCTCTGAGCTACCAGAGCAGCTAACAATGGCTGGACATTTGTGCTCAGTACATGAACTTATGCAATCTTCCAAGATCCTCATGGTCGGTGCTCAAGAAACTGAGGCATGAAGAGATTCAGTTCCTGGCTTGAGATCACACAGCTGGCCAGGAACAGAGCTGGGTTGAATCTTTGGCATACTGCCTCCACACCCCATGCATTTTCCCCCCTTTTAGGAACAGCTTTGTTAAGGTATATTAAGCATGAATATGCTATACATGTTTAAGACGTGCAATATGCTAACATTTCTGCATTATGTATGTATATATGAAACTATTCACCACAGTCAAGATAGCAAGCATATCCATTACCCCGTAAAGTTTTCTGCTGTCTCTTTGTAATCCCTCCTCACTCCTTCCCATCTCTATCATGAAGTGACTACTGATTTGCTTTCTGTCAACATAAATTACATTTTCTAGAGCTTTATATAATTGGAATCATAGAGCGTGTACTCCTTTTTTTTTTTGGTCTGTCATCTTTGGCTCAACATAGTTCTTTTGATATTCTTCCATGTTATGTATCAATAACATTTATTTTTTTAGGTTAGTATTCCATCGTATGGATATGCCACAATTTGTTTATCAATTCTGTTAACAGACATTTAGGTTGTTCTAATGTGGGGTTAATACAGATAAAGCTACTATGAATATGAACATTTGTGTGCAGACCCCTGTATGACCATATATTTCCTTTATTCTTGGATAAATACCTAGGAATAGAATGACTGGATTACATATTTAATTTTTTAGGAAACTGACAGACTTCTTTCCAAACTGGTTGCACCATTTGATATTCCCACCAGCAACGGATAAGAGTTCCATTTTCTCCACATCCTCATCGGTACTTGGTATCATCAGTCTTTTTCATTTTAACCACTCTGGTGGCTGTGTAGTAGTGTCTCATTGTGGTTTTAATTTTAATTTCTCTAATAGTTAAAGATGTTAGCTATCTTTCCATGTATTTGTTTCCCTTCTGCATATTTTCTTTTTTTTTTTTTTAGAATAACAAAAAATATTTTACTAAAACATAAGATTTACAGAAGTTTCCAGACAAGCCATACAAAATGGTCACAAGCTTTTTTTGAAGGAAGGATTCTACACTTGACAGCAGAGTCACAATGTTATTAGTGAGGGCTGTGATGTTTGTTTAATGTTCCCATTTTGGTTCAAACCATCAAGCTTGTCCATCTACAGCGTCTAAATAAAGTTAGACTTGGCTAGAGAGCATATTCTAAAGAACTGGTTAGCTGCTTTTACCCAATGCAATTAAATCACCATAGAAAGGGGGAAAGGAGCTCATAAAATTAAAATAAAACTACCTCTCCCCCCTCAAAAAAAATAATGAAGAGAAAACATCCACACCCCTGCAGCTGACCCTGACAACTACCTCCATTCACAGTGCTTTTCGCCTTAACCCTCAGGGGGAAATGGATAAAAGCAGAGAGGGCCCACTGCTTTCAAACGTTTCACAACAATCCAGATGGTGCTTCTAGCCTCTGCTCATGCTTTACAACAGTGAATCAGGACAAGACATAGATTTGCTAATGTGCATTTAATCACCAAAGGACTGAAGATGTCTGGGCTTTTATTCTGTAATGTTTCTAAGACTGTGTCCATTAAATGCAAACAAAAAAGGAAGAAGTCTTGGCAGAACAGGAGAAGTGATGCACACTTGATGATCGGATCAATTTTAAATATTATTCATGGCATATAGCCTAGTCGATGCTCTAGCTGTCTCTATGGCTTGGGCTTCGTTGGTCTTCCACTGCTCCGCTACGTCATTTGCTAATGGATCATCTGGATTGGGAGCGCTTAACAATGCCTGGATGGATAGCAGGACTGTGCGGATCTGCAGTGCTGGGGACCACTTATCTTTCAAAATATCTAAACATATTCTTCCCAACTTGTCTACATTAGGATGATAAATTTTGGTCATGAAACGTACTTTAGGGGCTGCCATCGGGTATTCTTCTGGAAGGAATAGTTCAAGTTTAAAAGTCCCTCCCTCAAAGGGGGAATCCTGGGGGCCAGCAATGACCACATGAAAATAACAGGCGTTGCTCTCATCTGGTTCTGCTTTAATGCCAGGAACTGGTTCCGCCAGCAAACGCTGGGTTTCCTTGATAATCCTGCGGGGCAGCCCGGCCATCTTGTCAGATCCCGAGTTCGGCCTCTGGTCTCGACTCTGGCTCCGCTCGCCTCACGCACGAGTCTCCCTTCTGTATATTTTCAGTGGTGAAGTGTCTGTTCATACCTTTGCCTATTTTTCAACTATTTTGCTTTCTTATTGTTAAGGGTCTTTTTTGTTTTTGTTTTTAAATTTTTATTTATTTTTTTCAGTTTTTTATTTAAAAAATATTTTTAATGTTTATTTTTGAGACAGAGAGAGAGAGACAGACCATGAGCAGGAAAGGGGCAGAGAGAAAGGGAGACAGAATTCGAAGCAGGTTCCAGGCTCTGAGCTGTCAGCACAGAGCCCAATGCGGGGCTCAAACTCACAAACCATGAGCTCATGACCTGAGCCAAAGTTGGATGCTTAACCGACTTAAGCCGCCCTGGCGCCCCACCAAGTTTTAATATTTTATAAGTAGATATCACTTGTTCTAGCACTATTCGTTGAAAAAAAAATTTTTTTTCTCCACTTGTATTGCTTTTGTGCTTTTGTCACAAATCAGTTTACGTGTGGGTTTATTTCTGGACTCCCTATTCTCTTCTATTTGTCTGTTGTCAGTCTCTACTCCAGTATCACACTGTTTTGAAAACCGAGGCTTTACGAAAAGTCTTGAAATCAGGGGCACCTGGGTGGCTCAGGCGGTTAAATGTCTGACTCTTGTTTTTGGCTGAGGTCATGATCTCATAGTTTGTGAGTTCCAGCCCTGCATCAGGCTCCATGCTGACAGTGTGGAGCCTGCTTGGGATTCTCCCTCTCTCTCTCTCTCTCTCTCTCTCTCTCTCTCTCCCTCTGTCTCCCTCTCTCTCTCTCCCTCTGTCTCCCTCTCCCTGCTCCTCCCCCACTCAAGTGCACTCAGAAATAAATAAGTAAACTTTTAAAAAAAGGTCTTGAAATCAGATAGTGTTAGTTCTCAAACTTTGTTCTTCATTTTCAGAGTTGCTTTGGCTATTCTAGATGTTCCGTATTTCCATACGCTCTTTAAAATCTGCTTGTTGATTTCTGCCCCTGCTAGACAGGTAGCATTTTATTGTGATTGCTTTGAATCTGTAGGCCAGTTGGGGAGATGTGATATATTGTGTTTTCTGACCCATGAACAAGCTGTATGTCTCCATTTATTTATGTCTCAATTTCTCAGTAGTATTTTATAGTTTTCCATGTTTATGCATTTTACATCTTTTGCCAGATTTATCCCTAAGTATTTCCTATATTTTTATGCTGTTGCACATGGTATTTCCAATTCTTCATTACTTATGTATAAATATACTATTGATTTTTGCAAATTGTTCTTGTACCCTGCAACTTCTCAGAGTCTATTTATCGAGTTTCCTGTATATGTGGGTGCACACAGTAGGAATGTGGCATACAGGGAAATGAGTCCATGCTGGTAGGAAGGGGGTCGGGTTGGCAAAAGTGCTGTCAAATGAGTGGTAGCATGGCCTCTGTAACTCTCTTACCCAGATTTTCCCTCATGAAATTAAACCAGTTAAATTTATTTTGGGGTCCCCCTTAGTTTCTCCACATGCACCACCCTTTCTGAGTTACACAATATGTTAAACATTGTCCCCCAAATTTTCTATTATGTCATTTCTCCTTACCTGGAAGTAAAAAGTGGTTTCTTTTCCAGGAGATTTCCAAGGGCCTTTGGTGCAACCTCCCATTACCATTTCCTGAGGGCTCAGAGTCCGTGCCAGAAGCATTATTTTCTCTATTTCATAGATGAGGAAGTTGATGATCAGAGAGATGAGTCAGTTACACACAACTGGGGAGAAGCTGGGGTTTGAATCATGGCTCTTTGGCTCCAAGACTGTGTGGTTTCCTCTGTACCACCTGAGACCAGTGTGGACTTTGTCATTCCGCCCAGTTTCAAGGATGTTCACTGTCCTGCAGCTGAGCGTTTAACATTTTTCTTCTCTTGGTGGCCTTGTGGTGTCCTGTAGTTTTGCCTCCTAGGTAGGAGGAGGAGGAGACTGAAAAGAACCTGAGCAGAGGGGAAGGGGGTCCAAGGACAAGGACACCCAGGCAGAAGGCTGGGAATTGGGCACAGAAGGTGTATGAATTCAAATGTATCACTCACCTATGATCTGGCCTGCTTATGGTGAACAAGCTAGGCAGCATCCTCATGGCTGTCAGAGCCTGTAGTGTACAGGGGAGGACAGACCAGAATAGAGACACACATGTTTAAAGAGAAGTCGACAGGGCTGCATTAGGCAGGGGCTAGCAGGGTGTGTTAGATGTGTGTTAGATGTGATTCTGGTCCCAGGGGAGTAGGAAGCTGTGGAGTGTGTGTTACAAAATAATTTATTTTGGGGGCGCCTGGGTTGCTCTGTCAGTTAAGCTTCCTACTTCAGCTCAAGTCATGTCTCATGGTTCATGAGTTTGAGCCCCACATCAGGGTTATATTGATACTGCAGAACCTGCTTGGAATTCTCTCCTTCTCTGCCTTTCCCTGCTTACATTCGTTCTCTCTCTCTCTCTCTCTCTCAATATAAATAAACTTTAAAAAAATAAGATAATTTATTACTTTCAGGGGCACCTGGGTGACTTAGTTGGTTGAGCATCTGACTCTTGATTTCGGCTTAGGTCATGATCCCAGAGTGCTGGGATCAAACCCCTCATCGGGTGTGTAGCTGAGCATGGGGCCACCTTGGGATTCTCTCTCTCTGTCTAAAAAGAAAAAAATTTATTTTTATACAGTGAACATGTATCTTTTTACCAAAATAGGCTTGTATAAAATCACCCCAAATCTTCCTATGTAGAAATATTCATTCTTGGCACTAGGTGACAATATTTCCTAGACCACATATGCATTAGCTTGAACAGATAAAAGTTTCTTTTCATCATGAGGCAGAGTATGTGTTTGGTGGGTTCCCTGTTGGACATGCTTGTTCAGAAGCCAGTTTATCTATTTTATCTGCCATCCTTTGGACTGGCATATCCAAACGCTCATCTCCCTCTCCATCTCTGTGCTCTGGGACAGACACATCTGTCCTCAGACTTGTGAGACAGGGAAAGAGCAGAGGAGGCAAATGCTGGCCTTGAAGAAGTCCAAGTTGCTGCCTCTCACATTCCAATGGTGAGTTCAGGTATGCGGCCACACCTAATACCTTTAGTGTCTTTGTGGTTACTCCAGAACTTACCATGTACATCTTAACTTATCAGAACCTCCTTCTGGTTTATACTAACAATTCCAGGGGCATGTAGAATTGTCACTTCTACATATCTTTATTTTTTCTTCCTCTCTTTGTGCTAATGTTATATAGTTACATCTCTGTATGTTACAAGTGCAACAGCACATTTTCATAATTCTTACTTTATATAGTTTTATGTCTATTATGAAAATTGAGAAAAGAAACGAGACCAAGCATGATTATAGAGTTTGTTGTATTTACTTTCTTATTTATCATTTGTCTTCATTTGTTCCTGTACATTCAGCTAGCCATCTGCTGTCATTTCCTGACTCCCAATAGCACTCTGCATTCACTTACCTCCTCTGCACTATCTTTGTCACATATAAAATATTTCTATCTGTGATATTATGATTTGTAATAAATACATATTTGGTTCTCATCCCCATTTCTGGCACAGAGCTCCTGAATCCTTGGAATTTCCTAAATGAGGAAAGCAACAAAGATTGCTCTACTGTTTTTGATAATACCCTAGGGTATAAATAGCTCAGCAGTCTTATCAATTAAATTGGGGTGTGGTATTTTTAAATCATTATTAGAGGTTTGTTCTGACTCCAGCAGGGTGACTCCCCTGCCCTCTCAGCCACACTCACCAGGACTTTTGCCTCTTTACCTTGGAGTTGGAAGGAATGATAAATACCAGTGGCCCAACCTCCTAGTGAGATGTTGTAAGCTTTCACTGGGAGCCAAGGAGAAAGGCTTCTTCCTGTCCTCACCTAACTGGAGTACAGCATCTGTCAGACCGAGCTGTGGGTGGAGATGGTGTGGGTCATGGGTCAAATGCCCTACATTCTCACTTTCATACCAAGTTTTAGCAGATTTTCTTGAATAAATGCTTTTTCGTTTGCAGTTTGCCCTTAGGATAATTTCCAGAGACTAAATTATTGTTAGTTTGGTTTTTGTTGTTGTTGTTGTCATTTTTGTTTTTTGTGTTTGTTTTTGGTTTTTTTGTTGTTGTTTTAATTTAAATTCAAGTTGGTCGACATACAGTGTAATCTTGGCTTCAGGAATAGATCCCATTGATTCATCTTTTAAATATGATACCCAGGGCACATCCCAAAAAGTGCCCTCCTTAATGCCCATCGCCCATTTAACCTACCCCCTACCCACCTCCCCTATAGCAACCCTCGGTTCTCTGTATTTAAGAGTCTTTTCTGGTTTGCCTCCTTCTCTGTTTTTATCTTATTTTTCTTTCCCTTCCCCTGTGGCCATCTGTTTTTATAATTCCTACCATCTTTATTTTGCTGTAACATGGATCCAATGAGTTCTTTACATAAACTGTCATCCTAGAAGTGTAATTTCCTAACTTTAAGTTTCGAAGACTGTTTTTGCCAGATGCTGAATTCTGGGTTGCCATTTATTTTCTTCAGCCCCTTAACAACACCTTTTCATCTACTGTCTTCCACTTCTGCAGTTGAATAGTCAGCCTGTCAGCCTGCTATCTTATTTTGCTTTGAAGTTGATATGTCTTTTTCTTCTTGCTGCTTTTAATATTTTCTTTCTTTAGTTTTTAGGACTTTGATTATGTTATACCCAGCTGTGGTTTCCTTTGCATTTATCTTACTTATGATTCTTAGAGCTTTTTGCAGTGATTTGTAGATTTTTGTCAGTTGTGGAAAGTTGTAAGCTACTATTTCTTTCTTTTTTTTTTTTTTAATTCCAGTTAGTTAACATAGAGTGTGATATCAGTTTCAGGTGTACCATAGAATGATTCAACAATTCCATACATCACCCAGTGCTTTTCAGAACAAGTGCATTCTTTCATCCCCATCACCTATTTAGCCCATCCCCACACCCACCTCCTAACCGGTAACCATCAGTTTGTTCTCTATAATTAAGAGTCTATTTCTTAATTTGCTTCTCTCTCTTTTTTTTTTTCCTTTGCTCGTTTGTTTTGTTTCTTAAATCACAAATATGAATGAAATCCTATAGTATTTTTTTCTCTGACTTATTTCATCTAGAATAATACTCATTAGCTCTATCCATGTCATTACAAATGGCAAGATTTCATTCTTTTTTATTGCTGAATAATATTCCATTGTCCATATATACCACATGTGTATCCATTCATCAGTCGATGGACACTTGGGCTGCTTTAGTATCTTGGCTATTGTAAATAATGCTCCTATAAACATAGGGCGTGCATGTATCCCTTTGATTTAGTGTTTTTATATTCTTTGGGAAAATTCCCAATAGTGCAATTGCTAGGTCATAGGGTAGTTCTATTTTTAACTTTTTGAGAAAACTTCATACTCTTTTCCACAGCGACTGTAACAGCTTACGTTTCCACCAGTGGTGAATAAATGTTCCTTTTTCTTCACATCCTTGCCAGCATCTATTATTTCTTGTGTTGTTGATTTTAGCCATTCTGATAGATGTGAGGAAGCCAGCATTTCTTTTGTGCTGTTCCTTTTTTCCTCTCTTTCCGGAATTGTAACTGTATATATGTTACACTATTCTACCATATCACACCTGTTTCTTATGCTGTCTTCTGTATTTCCTGTCCTTTTTTCCCCTCTGTGTTTCAATCCGAAACTTAAGAATACTTTTACTTATGTACCTTCCGGTTAAGTAATTGTCTGTTCTATTATGTCCTGTCTGCTAACAAACTCCCTGTCTATTGAACTCTTAATTTCAGTTTCCATTTGATTTCTGGTTGCATTCTATATCTCTTTATGTTCTTATATATACTAATCAGTTTTCCTTTTGTAATTGGTTCATGACAGTATCTGAATCATCTGTGGATTTGTTTCTATTGTGTCTTTTTTTTCTCTTGGTTTCTTGTCATTAGTCTTTTTTTTTAAGATGCTTTCTGATATTTAATTGAGAGTCAATATTATAGATAAAATATTATAGAGTCTCTATTTGATGTCATACTCTTGAAAGAGGAATAAGTCTCCTTTTGCCAGAAAGATAACATGACATTGAATCTTCACATCTTGTCAAGGGGTTGGTCTTAGGCTTTGTTAGGGCTGGTCTGATACTCAGGGGGGAAAATTCCCTATTCATTGGTCACCTTTGAGGAATGCTAGGGAGTTGATTCATTATTCTGAAAACCAGTGAATAAAAAAAATCAAGTGTTTATTTTGCCTTTATAAGATGTATTTTACCTCAGGATAGCTGAACAATTGGTGAGTAGAAGTTTGTCTTCATAGAGCTTCCAGCTTAAAAAAAAAATGAAATTAAAATAAAGGAATGACAGAATTAGAAATCACTATTTCAAAATTCCAAATTTAAAAATGAATATAAACAATGGTCACTAATGGCTGCTAACATCACAAAAAAGAGAGGCAACCAGACATTTTGCACTTCCTGATGAAAAAACATTCTATCACTTACGAAGAGTTGTTTTTAGTTAGGAAAAAAAAACTTGAATCCCGAGATAACAACTAAATAGTCTAAATACAGAAACAGCTGATAGTGCCATATCCTTCCTCTAACCCTGTACAAAGAATACCCAACAGTAAGGGATCTTCTACCCAAGGCAAAAATTAGGGGATTGCCTCAAAAAAAAACAAACAGCCATAGAGAAAAGGCATTTGGGGATGCCCTGGCCATATAGCTACCACCTTACTCCAATGTGCCTCCAACTGACAAGAACTATTCATACACAGATTTCCCAAGCATCTTTTTATTGCTTCATGTTAAAATACAAATAGGCAACCAAGGATCAC
Organism: Paguma larvata; assembly: GCA_030068075.1. Lineage (NCBI taxonomy): Eukaryota > Metazoa > Chordata > Mammalia > Carnivora > Viverridae > Paguma > Paguma larvata. The sequence continues at coordinate 80,335,331 of CM057838.1, read as the reverse complement.
CAGTTTCCTGAGGGAAAATGGCAGCATGAATCAGTGTGAGATGTTGCTTGTTGACCCACAGATCATTCTGTTCTGTGGTCTGTTTGTTTGTTTGTTTGTTTGTTTTTGAGAGAAAGAGAGCATGCAAGTCAGGGAGGGACAGAGAGAGAGAATCCCAAGCTGACTCCACACTGTCAGTGCAGAGCCCAGTGTGTGGCTCGATCCCACAAACCGTGAGATCATGACCTGGGCTGAAATCAAGAGTCAAACATTTAACCAACTGAGCCACCCAGGGACCCATGTTCTGCGGTTTCTCATTTTGTTCACCTTCTTCATTCTGTTTCCTACCCAGTGAAATAATACCTCTCGATTGGGATCTTTTTAGACTCTAGTCCTAAGGTATTGAGGACTCCTAATTCCTTGGATACTCCTGAGATAAGCCACAGGAATTCTGGATGTTTACCATCCAGAGTCTGCCCCTTCAGGCAACTCATAAGTTTCTAGAATAAATTTTTGTTTGCTTTTTACCTTCCATACTTAAGTAAATCCCTCTGAAGTACTGTGAGTAGTTCACTGAAGTCTGTTAAAATGGACTTATCCCAATGTAAGACACCATCTAATCAACATTTTCAGCTCAGTTTCCTTGTCCGGCTAAACAGTCTGAAAGTAACTGCCTGTTACAACTCTAATAATAACCAATTTACAAAAACAAGGTTTGGTTATGCTTTCATGCCATTTCACAACAAGGCTCCTTTCTCAGTGTTCTGACCTGGGTTATCCTTCCAACAGTCACTGTGTCCACATGATTCAGTGGTTTAGTTTGGATTTTTTGTTTTGTCTTTAGTAAATTTCCTTTCATTGAATTTCAAAATTCAGCTGTATCACAGTTTTTACCAATACTCAGGCACTTTTATACATTGGGAATGTATGGTATGGACTTTTACACACATTTAGTTTTTCAGCCTTGTACCATACCTGCTCTTTGGATGAATATCTGTTTTTGTATCTGTTCTTTGTATCTGTTTTTCTCTATTTATCCTAATTTGCTTCTGTGAAGCCAAGTTGTCCACATCAAATCATTGTTTCCATTATCTATTATTCAGTATACGCTTTATTCATTACAAGTCATTTATCATTCATTTATTTTTAAACAAATATTTGAATATCTATTATAGTAAGCTATAAGAAAATACCTTGTTTGCAAAGTATGCAGCAATGACATGATCCGCAGAGGTGGTGACCTTCCTAGCCTCCATTCCTGTCACCCTCATCACCTTTCTGAGAGCTCTTTGCCCTCAGGTCATGCCTCACTGTTTCTGCTCCATCTGTGCCTACTTGGCCCATCTGCAAATGTAAGCCTTTGACCTTGGGCTTCTCTCCTTCCTTCCTCCCTATACCAGCTTTTGTTGGTTTGATAGAATGCTTCTCTCCCCTCTTTCCTCATCCCAGTGAGGTCATTTTTTGTTTTTGCATTCTGAAAATCCAGTATCCTCCTAGGAGATACTTGTTCCATGTAAATGTTCCTATTTATGCTCTAAGTCTTTTTCCCATAGTAGAATACATGTAACTCATTTTTCTTCCTTCTTTCAGGTTTTGAATCTCAAATGGAAAAGAAAGAATTAACTCCAAAGCAGGAAATTTCCAAAGCAATGGAGTCCCAGAGAGCAAAATCAGAAGAACCTGTAAGAAATATACCCAAGGAATCTGATTTTGAAAAGATGTGTAAAACTGAGGGAAAGATAAAGAATTACTGGAAAAAATCTTCAGTGCAGGGATGTGAGAAATCCTTCTCCCAGAACAATTCCAAGCCAGTGACATTGACATGTGTGAAAACCTCTATTGGAGAAGGCCAGATATTCAGTTCCATGGAGGTAAACTACACTCCAGACCCAAACCCTGTTGGATTTCATAGAGGGCCTAGGGAGGAGAGTCTCCACCAGAGTGTGCCAAATGTAGGTGACTTTCAACAAACTCAGGACCTCATTAATCTCCCGTGTTTCCATCTAGGGGAAAGATCATGTCAGACAGATGTGTTTGTGAAAGTGGCCAGGCAGAGTTCAGTTCTTGGTGAGAATCAGAGGGTTAACAATCCAAAGAAATCCATTGAGTGTACTGAGTGTGGAAAACCTTTCAGCCGGAGTAGAGCTCTTTCTCAACATCAGAGAAGTCACTCTGGAGAGAAGCCCCACACCTGTGCTGAGTGTGGCAAAGCTTCTGGGGCTCGTTCCTACTTCATTGAGTACCATAACATTCACGCTGGAGAAAGACCTTATAAGTGCAGTGAATGTGGAAAAGCTTTTAGTGCACGTTCATCTTACGGTCAACATCTTAAAATTCATACTGGACAGAAACCTCATGAGTGTAATCAGTGTGGAAAAGCCTTTAGTCATAGCTCTAACCTGATTCATCATCAGAGAACTCATAGCAGAGAGAAACCTTACAAGTGTAAGGAATGTGGGAAGGATTTCAGTAGACAGTCACACCTCCTTCAGCATGAGAGAACTCATTCTGGAGAGAAACCTTATGACTGTACTGAGTGTGACAAAGCCTTCAGTGCACGATTATCTCTCACTCAACATCAGAGAATTCACACAGGAGAAAAACCCTATGAATGCAACGAATGTGGGAAATCTTTTAGCCTGAACCGAACCCTTATCATTCATCAGAGAATTCATACTGGAGAGAAACCCTATAGGTGTAACGAATGTGAGAAATCCTTCAGTCAACGTTCCCAAGTCATTCAGCACAAGAGAATTCACACTGGGGAGAAACCTTATGTATGCAATGAGTGTGGAAAATCATTCAGTGCTCGCCTGTCCCTTATCCAGCATCAGAGAATTCACACTGGAGAAAAACCTTATGGATGCAATGAGTGTGGGAAGACATTCAGTCAAAAGGGACATCTGATTCAGCATCAGCGAATTCACACTGGAGAGAAACCCTATGAGTGTAATGAGTGTGGAAAAGCCTTCAGCCAGAGTTTTAATCTCATTCATCATCAAAGGACACACAATGGTGAGAAGCCCTATGAATGTAATGAGTGTGATAAAGCCTTCAGTGTGCTCTCTTCCCTTGTTCAGCATCAGAGAGTCCATAATGGTGAGAAGCCCTATGAGTGTCACAAATGTGGGAAGGCTTTTAGCCAGGGTTCACATCTCATTCAGCATCAGAGGAGCCACACTGGAGAGAAACCCTATGAGTGTAACGAGTGTGGGAAAACCTTTGGGCAGATATCCACCCTAATTAAGCATGAGAGAACACACAATGGAGAGAAGCCCTATGAGTGTGGAGACTGTGGAAAAGCCTTCAGCCAGAGTGCACACCTTGTCCGCCATCGAAGGATTCACACTGGAGAGAATCCCTATGAGTGCAGTGACTGTGGGAAGGCCTTCAACGTCCGCTCCTCTCTCGTCCAGCATCACAGAATTCATACAGGAGAGAAGCCTTACAAATGTGAGAAGTGCAGCAAGGCCTTCAGTCAGCATTCACAATTTATTCAGCATCAGAGGATTCACACTGGAGAGAAGCCCTATATGTGCAATGAATGTGAGAAAGCCTTCAGTGCACGCTTGTCCCTTATCCAACACAAGAGAATTCACACAGGAGAGAAACCCTACAAATGCCCTGAATGTGGAAAATCCTTCCGACAAAGTTCCCACCTTATTCGTCATCAGAGAGTTCACAGTGGAGAACGACCTTATATGTGTAACGAATGTGGGAAAACCTTCATTCAGAGAATAACTCTTATTAGTCATGAGAAAATTAACACTGGAGAGCAAGCCTATAAGTGTGTTAATTGTGAGGCCCTCTTTAGTGCACAGGCATCTTTCATTCAGCATCGTAAAGTTCACAATGGAGAATAACTCCGCTTTGTTTTATAAAGGCTTCACTGTTTTACATCAGAAGCAGTATACTGATGGGAAAGCTGTCACTTTTACAGCTTTCATTTTGGAGATTCATCTCTCCAGCGGTTAATGTTCTCCCAGTGCACCGTTAACTAAAGGTAGACTGCCAAATTATGTGCTAAAAATTCCAAGGTCACATGTCTTCCCTCAGAGAGTACTTTACCAGTTTAAATATACTTATTTAAAATCATGTTTTCATAGCACCAGACCTTAAGGTGCAGTGAGGGATTTTATGTGGCCACTTGCTTTTCTTTCATTGTCATCATCTATTTCAGGTTCAAGAAAAGTTAACTGGAATCCTTGGACTTTCAATTGTGATAGAGCCCGGTTGGGATTTCCTTGTTTGCTTATTTGGGCCTTTTCAAAATGTTTTCATTCTGTTGTAAGGAATGTCCCTTTAACTTCAAAAATGTTATCCCTTTTCAGCATCAGATAATTCAGACAGGAGAGAGACCTTACGAGCTTGAGCAAAGTTTCCTAATAAATGACATGAGGCTTGTGTGTAGATTGAAACTGTTAAGATCCTGCTAAGAAGTCAGATGACACAGGTAAAATGGGTTTTTCTACAAGGTAATTAGGAAAGACAAAATCCTGTGAATTGGGAGAAAAATAGCCATAAAGTAGACACACAGTGGCATATGGGATATGACTTAACAGATTTTTTTCTCAAAACTAAGTTTGGTGTATTCTGTATCAGTTTCTCGGGGGGAGAAGGTGAGTGGTCATAACTATCTCCTCTTACTGGGCAGCCTGGCACTGAGAAGACTCTGGTAAGAAGTGGCAGGTCCTTCTGCTGCCAGAGGACAGAACTCCAGGTGAGGCAGAGTAGGTTGTTCAGGTTGTCAGCCTGGGAACCCTTGTGTTCACACTTTAAAGGTGACTTTTGTCCTCCAGAGTGATGTTGGTTCTTGACGTTTGAGATGACAAATATCCTAGGATCTCTGTATTCCTAAACCCAGTTTTCAGAGTTGCCATCCTTGCCTGCAGTACTTCTGCCTCCGGTTCACTCATGAGTGGTTCACTTCAGTATCCTCAGAACCCTGTTCTCCAGAAACTTCTTTAGCACTTTCTCCTACTTTTTTGTGGAGGAAAGATTAGCATCAAAATGGGCTGAAAGAGGTTATAAATAAAGAGAAATTCAGCAACAGCAGTCTGAGAGACAGTTCTAGAAGCAATCTGGCAACTGAAAGTAACTTAGAGTCTTTGATGAACAAGCTGAATGCCATATTGACCAGTTAATATTTGGGATAAGCTATAATGGAATGGTGCTTTGTATATAAGAATCAGGGTAAGAAAGAAGAAGTAAGAACAATTGGCCATTTTATTCCTTTATAGTGTTATTTGCACTAGTAATTTATTCCACTTTTCCTGTTTACTCAAGGCACTTTCTTAGAATTTGACTCCAATCTTTTTTCTTACATTGACTTGACCTGTACTTCAGATCTGTTTTGCAGGCCGTTGTCTGTATAGTAGTGGCAGTGGTTTTTACTTTTCTTAGAATGCTGAAAAGCTGATTGGAAAATCTGCCTGTTGGTGATAACCCTCCTAAGCATACTTCACCACGAAGAGCTTTGACATAAAAAATAAAATAAAAACAGGAGTGAATTTACTGTGATAATAATGGTTATATGCTGAATGAAAATTGTGATTCAGTCAATAAACCTTTACTCTTTTTACCTTAGCATGTGCCAGGCATTGTGATTAATGCTTTGCATGGGTTTCTCTCATTTATTCTCACATCAATTCAGTGATGTAGGTACTTTTTTTTACCCTGTTTCACAGTAAGACCTGAGGCACAAAGAGTCTGCTCAGTGGTGGTGCTTTCTGTGTGGCTCCACCACCCAGGCTCTTGATACCTCCTGAGTCCTCCAGGCTAACACCTGCTACACCCTAGCACCCCCAAAATGAAGGCAGTGCTGGCAGGGAGCTTGCGGCCCCAAGGCCGGCCCATCTGCTGATTCCAAATGGTACATTTAACATGATTTAGTAGATGGGTCTTTTAGGTGTTTTATTAGTGAAGGAAAATGAGAAAACAGTCCAAAGGTAGGAGCCTCTGGCTTATGACTTCACTAACCATTGCCCAACGGGCATGTTCCACATAAAAGAGAGGGAATGTCTGTCTTTTCCTGAGGTGACTAGAAACTTTAGTCTCTGGAAATTGTACCAGCAGCTCCTTCTGGCTCTCCTGGCTTCTCAGTCTGAGATAGGGCCTTGGAGCTTTTTATACAGTTACAACTTTTGCTTCTAGTGAAGGGCCCTTTAGGAAGGAAGAAAAAGAAATTAACTGATTTGCTCCAAGGATCTCCTGTCCTTTCAAGAGACAGAAAGACTAAGAACCCATGGCCGTGTCTTCCTCAAGCTTGCATGCAATCTTAGAATGCCAAGTCCGGAAGAAATATTTGTGGCTTTTTTTTTCTTTTTAATTCCATCTTTATTGACAGTGGAGGTGTTTAGTTAATTAAGAATGCCAACCTTTATTTTAATCCTTGGTTTCAGTTTCTATGGCTAAAACATCCTTCTGACTGATTCATGTGATGAATTTTTTAATTGTTTTAGCTTTCAGTTAAGTATTTAATCCAAATTGTATTAAATTTTATACTTGTTCATGTGCTCCATTCCAGTCATAAATTTCTCTCTTACTTAATTTCTTACTTAGCTTGGTGATGACATTAATATTGGTTGGGAGCTTGAGAAATGCATTGGCAAGGGAGTACCAGCCTCCTTGGAAGGTGCTACAGTGGCTGTTTTCTGTAGGCTAGGAATGACAGTAGGAGGACTGTCATGAAAATGGGTTCCATAATTCAGTGGAGATTGTTGAATACCAGACAGTAGCTCATAACCTTTTCAAAGACATGGAAATGTGTCACCTTAACAGGCTCAGGACCAGAGCAGTAATCAGAACAGTTAGAACATAGATGTTTTGGCTCTGGATAATGGCGATGATGTCTCTGAGACTAAAATAGATAGACAGCGTACTAAAGTTTCTATCGGCATAAGTGAAAAAACAGTATATTTGGTGAAGAGACACCTGAACCTCATGAAAGAAGAAAAGGCCAGATTCTCTTGAGGAAAGACTGTAATACTCTCGTCCAATTTTATACTATACCTTATTTCCTTTCCAAAAGGGAATGTGGCCAATTATGGAGTAACCACGTTGAAAGACAGGAAATACCCACACTGATTAGAGATGAGAAAGTAAGAATTAGCTTGGACTGAGAAAGAAAACAATCTATTAAGCTGCTGGAATCACACACAGGGATAAAGCCAGCTTCAAAGTTGATAGGAGACAATACTTTCCTGAAAAAGATATGTACCTTTAAAATGGCATGACATTTTACCTCTGCTTTCTTAGTGAGGAACTTTGTTCTCTAATGTCACAGACTAACAGGAATGTGTGATAAATTATCAAGAATGAAACACCCACTCTTTCCTGGCAAATCTAAGTCACTAACACAGAGAAGCAGCCTTGATTTACAACTGGAACCAGATAAGGAGTTTCAGACACTACATTCCACATCTAAATTTTGTGGTTTCCAGGGAAATAGCCTGGGTCCACTTCACAGTCCAGAGCTAATGTTGACCTACTACTCACAGCCCAGCTTTGCTTCCTGCCCACCCAAGCACAGCTTCAGACAGATTTCACCTCAACACCCTTCCCTGAAGTCCTGTAACAACTCCATTTTCCTTCGGTGAGACACCCCACAGATTTTGCCACCCTTGTGGTAATAGCTCCATGACTCTAACTTGGTTGGAGTATAGACTTGTTCCTGGTAGTCTGCGGCTGATCAGGTAGGGGAGGGGATACTGAACTCTGGCTCTGAACTGATTTTGGTTCCAAATATTGCTGGTGTTCACCAGAGTAGGAGTTTATGTTGTCAAGTGGCAAATGGATTTTTAACTCAGGATCATTCTTTTCACAGTAAGATCACTGGGACCCAGAACTCACCCAATGGTATTTACCAAGATCCTGAATGTATAAGTAGAGTAGACATATTGCATTTGTCAGAAACCCCACGTGAGTTCTCAGGGTGTTACGATAGGAATCTTTGGATTAAACAGGCCTGGAGGTGAGCCCAGGTCCCCACTTGTAGGCTTGATTACTCTGGACAAACTAATGTCTCTGTGAATTTGTTTATCTGCAAAATGGGAAAAGAAATAAAAATCCATGTGGGGTTATTTGGGGGTTAGGATTAGGTAAAACCAAGTATGCAGAGTGACCAATGTGCTACTCGGAACACAGTGGGCACAAAGCAGAGCCAGCTCTCTTTCCTGCCACTCTGGTTGGGGCAACAGGAACAGTAGAAAGAGCACATTGCCTTTGGAGAGGGATAGCTTGAGTCTTGGCTCTACCCTACTGGACTGTTTTTCATTGTAAAAGAGGGCATAATATAACTCCTTTTGGAGTGAGATTTGTGTGTAATAACTCCTATTATGTTGTAACATAGTGTTTTCCCAAATACTACCACTCTCTTCCTTTCTTAAAAGAGAACTAGTATAGTTGATCATAGATTCATTTAATCAACAAATGTATATGGTAAGTACTTATTCTGGGTATGGTTCTAGATGCTAGGGATACATCAGTGGACAAAACAAAATCCCTGCCCTTGTGGAGCATACATTCTAGCATGGAGAGAAAGATGATAAGCAGAGAAATTATTTGGTGGTGATGAATGCTCTGAAGAAAAACAGGGAATAAAGTCGCTCATCATAGAACAGAAGTAAGGTATCCTCTCCATCTTGTGGCCAAAGAAAAATATCTACAAGCTCTCATCTCAGAAGAATTTGGCAAGGAGCTGCAGGGCCTGTGTCCCCTCGGCCACAAGACTTGGGTTGGGAATTGCGCCCTGGATGAGAACAATTGTTTTCCCCTCAAAACTATGGGGCCTGCTTGAGGGTGGGGACTGGTCTTTATTTGCTTCTGTATCCTAAGTATTGCCGGTAGAAAAATGACCATTGGATGTTTCAAACACGGGCTAACCACTGTCACTCATTCCTCACCTCACCCTTGGGAAGAGGTTAGGGATCAGGTTTCAGGGTTGCGGGTCACAGACTTCTCTATTTGCAAGCTACAGCACCAGGTTCCAAGACTGGTTCCAAAGACTTACTTGGGTCCCATCAGTTGGAAAAGGAGAGAGCAGCAGGAGTAAATGCAAGTTGCTCAGAGCCCACCTGCCCTGACTTCCTCACCAACGCATCAGGCCGGCTGGTCCTCAGTATGGGCAACTATTGTGAACCAAAACTTCCAGATTCCTGGGCCATTTCATTTGCTCTTCCTCAATCCACCTCCTTTTCTCAACTGCTGGGCTTCAAGGTCTCCATTCTAACTGCAGAATGAGAGGAACGAGATCAAGAGAGCTCTCTGTATTATTCACAATCCAATTTTTCCAGAAACTTAGAACTAAAGAGGCCTTAAGAGTGTCCAGGGCTGTATTAAGAATCCCTTTTTCTGGGGATAGTGATTCCCTGCCACACTGAAACATCCATGATGGTAGTCAATTCCCAGTAGTGAGAAAGGTCTGCACTGCATCTAAAATCCTCTTGCTGCATTTTCAGCGCAGTTTTTCTGATTTTTATTTCAGGTTTATTGGGGTAAATTAACAAAAATAGTATGTATTTAAAGTATACAGGGGCGCCTGGGTGGCTCAGTCAGTTGGGCGGCCGACTTCAGCTCAGGTCATGATCTCGCGGTCTGTGGGTTCGAGCCCTGCGTCAGGCTCTGTGCTGACGGCTCGGAGCCTGGATCCTGCTTCCGATTCTGTGTCTCCCTCTCTCTCTGCCCTTCCCCTGTTCACGCTGTGCCTCTATGTCTCTCAAAAATAAATAAACATTAAAAAAAAATTCAACTCAACTAAAGTATACAATGTGATGACTTAATATACTTATACATTCTGAAATGATTACCATAATCAAGTTAATTAACACATCCATCGCCTCACAGTTTTTCAACGCTTTCCTTTGTGTGATGAGAACACATGATCTATTCTCAGCAAATTTCAAGTATACAGTATCATTAAGTATAATCACCATGCTGTACGTAGGTCTCCAGAAATTACTCATCTTGTAACTATAAGGTTATGTCCTTGACCAACATCTCTCCATTTCCCACACCACAGTTTCTCTGGTCTTGATCATTCAAGCCAAACTTCTTCATCAGAACACAAAAAATTTCCTACGAACCATCAAAATGAAGTGAACACCACTCAAGTGGGCAAACTCTTAGCTGAAAACAACCTCCCTTCTACCCCTCAAAAACAACTCTGAGAACCTAGCCCTCCCTCAGCTCCCAGATGGGAATGTACACCTCCAATTCTCTCAATTTCCAAAGCGAATACTACCTCTGGCTGTTGCACCACCTCCCCTCTCCTCCATTCCCAAGTGAAGAGTAAGAGAGGGAGAGAGGACCAAGTCTCAGTGGGCCAGGGGCACTGGCCAGGCAGTGAGGGGGAGCTCAGAGAAAGGAGCTAGGACAGGTGTGACCGCAGGTGAGTGTAGGCACAGAGCAGATCTCATGCTGGATGCAGAGTCCTACCCAGGCAAGCAGAGACTGAGGCTGAGGCTGAGGAAGCAAAGAGTGGCCCAGCCATGCCAGACCCTGTGGACCAGAATTGGGCATTGGCTGTAAACAAAAGGGCCCTGAAAATTTTGATAGTATTTAAGCTGTGTCATCTTGGGACATTGGACAAATAAGTAATTTTATGGAGTTGTTTTAATCAGCAAAAATAAGAGGCAGGGAAGTGGCTATTAGAGGGCTAGTGATGGGGGAAAGAATGAGAAGATCATAGGGATGATCCAGATAAAGGTATATGGGATTTAACTGGCAGTAGGGGAACAGGGCAAAAAGAATGTATCAATTCAGAAGAAGGTGATATGGAACTGAACCTATCATACAGAGATGGATAAGGAAGATGAAGGGGTGCCAGGTAAAGTTGCTGAGGACTGAAAGGGATAGGAATTATCCAGGGTAAAGGTAATATAGGACTGAATTCTTGATAAGCATGCAAGAAAAGGAACAGATGCCAGAAATGTTTAAGGGGTAAAACTGGAAAGACTAAGTGACTGGACACATTTATATTTATATATTTTTTAATTTAAATTTTCTTAGTTAATATATAATGCAATATTGGTTTCAGGAGTAGAATTCAGCGATTCATCACTTACAACACCCAGTGCTTGTCACAAGTGCCATCCTTAATACCTATCACCCATCTAGCCCATCTCCTACCCACTTCCCTCCATCAGTCCTCAGTTTTTTCTCTGTTGTTAAGAGTCTCTTGTGGTTTGTTTCCCTCTCTCCTCTTCCCCACCCCCTTCCCAAATGTTAATCTGTTTTGTTTCTTAAATTCCACATATGAGTGAAATCATGTGGTACTTGGTCTTTCTCTTACTTTTCAAAATACATTCTAGCTTCACCCATATCATTGCAAATGGCAAGATTTCATTGTTTTTGATGGCTGAGTAATAGTCCATTGTATATATACATATACCACATCTTCTTTATCCATTCATCCAATGGACATTTATCCAATGGACATTTGGGCTCTTTCCATAGTTTGGCTATTATTGATAAGGTTGCTATAAACATTGGTGTCCATGGCCAGGCACTGAGGGGGAAATGTACCCCTTCGGATCTGTATTGTTTTGTATCCTTTGGGTAAGTACTTAATAGTCCGGTTGCTGGATCATAGAGTAGTTCTATTTACAGTTTTTTGAGGAACCCCCATACTGTTCTCCAGAGTGGCTCCAGGGTACCAACTTGCATTCCCACCAACAGTGCAAGAGAGTTCCCTTTCCTCCGCATCCTCGCCAACACCTGTTATCTTGTTTGTTAATTTTAGCCATTCTGACAGGTGTGAGGTGGTATCACATCATGGTTTTGATTTGTATTTCCCTGATGACGAGTGATGTTGAGCATCTTTTCATGTAACTGTTAGCCATCTGGATGTCTTCTTTGGAAAAGTGTCTAGTCATGTCTTCTGCCATTTCTTAACTGGCTGATTTGTTTTTTGGGTGTTGAGTTTTATGAGTTCTTTGTAGATTTTGGGTACTAACCCTTTATCAAAATATCTTGCAAATATCTTCTCCCATTCCATAGGCTGCCTTCTACTTTCATTGTTTCTTGACTGGACAGATTTAGAAAGTGAGAAAGAAATAAGATCAAGAATGATCCCTCATTTCTTACTTAAGTGTCTGAGTGGATCAACCAAGGTAAAGTTGGTATGTTCTTGTGTGGGGATGGATGTGAAAGAAGGTAAGGAATTAATGGTGCTCTGGGCCATGTAGGGGTTCTGTATATTGGCCAAAGTTTAGAGTAAAAAGTTAGGGGCTGGGTCCTGGGCAAAAGCATCCCTGAGGGCAGATAGAGGAAATGGAGTCCATCAAGGAGAGAGGGAACTCATTTGTGGATTCAGACTAAAATTAAGATCCTGGTAACATTGAATCAGAAGAAATTTAAAGGCCTCCATGAAAACTGCATCAAACACTGGGTAAGTCCTTACAATAAGGACTAAAGGTGTCCCAGGATTTGATACCTAGGATATCCATTGGAACTGCATGCAAATCCCTGTGGGGAGGAGGAAGAGGGGTAGGAGCCAGGCTGCACTGGGGGTGATCTCATGTGGAGTGGCAAGTGCAGACAGGCTTCTGCAAACATTCCAAGCCGAAAGGGCTAGGGTCAGCATATTAGCAAATCTATGTAAAGGTCAAGAGGAAGGGTGTAGAGGGAAGTGACCTGAGAAAAGTTCACAAGAAGGCATGAGATCACAAAGATTAGGCTCTGAGGTCTTATAGGTAAAGTGCATGCACCTGTAGTGAGGTTTTAGAGGCACATTTGGGGCAGGCCATTGGGGAGAGAAGTCTAACCCTCAAAAGGAAGAACTGCTTGAGGAAAGCATGATGTTGTGACTAGGAATACTAAGTTCCCACATGGAGAACAGGGTGCCCTCAAGAGGGACTGTGGTGATACTGCTGGCACTATGAGAGAGCCAAACTTCTGCACTCAGGGGCAAGGGGCTCCTCAGGATGGAGCCATGAGGAGTGCGCTGTGACCCCATGCAGTAGACCTTCCCATCTTCTGACCCTCCAAGGGGAGCATGCGCAGGTGCCTGTAAGAGACAAGAGGTGAGAAGTGCATCCTGGAGAAAGGGGGCCAGATGGGCCAGACGGAGCAGGCAAGCATCCCATTTCCCCACATCTCTGATTTCTTCTACTCCTATCCCTTACCTCATGGCTCCTGTCATCTCCCTTTCCCTGTGCTTCTCCCTCCCAGGTCAACGACATGCTGCACAGGCCCTGGAAATGCATGGGGAGGCTAGGGAGAAGAACCTTGAGATAACAGAGGGCACAAATGACTTTTCCGGCGTGGAGATCTGTCCACTGCCACTTTAGGGCCTCTCAGACCAGCCTCACAGCTGGAAAATAGGAATGCAGATTATAGTGTTGAAGGGAGGAGCAAAGGAAACTTTCAGGATCTCGAGGAGAATGTCGTCTTGGGCGTAGGCTACTTCAAAACTCAACCCTGAGTGCTGCCAGGTATTAGTGTTCAAGGTCAAAGTGTCAATGGCCACAGCAGTAAGGCTCAGTCTGTGACTGCTGGATCATGTGGAAGGTGCTTGCACACACATATCCCAAGTGGCCATGACAGAAACCTGTGGGGCCAAGTGACCTCTTAAGGGAGGAGCCTAAAAAATTAGGGACCTTAACAACTTGTCTAAAGCCAGGACCCCAAAATTTTGCCTCTGAAACATCCAAGAATTCTTCCAGTATGTGTCACAGTCTCTAGAGGGTAAAGACCCCTGCTCAGCTCCCTCACTGTGTTATTCTCACAGAAGGCAGAGCAGAGCAAGCAGTATGCCAGGTCCTCATTCCCCTGACAAGTTTCTCAGGGAGCTCTAGTTTCTGAGAAGGACTGGCTTTGGAACCGGTGTCCTCTATGTTGAGGGTCCTGAACCTGGGAGAGAGAGAGATGAAGGTCAAATTTGTGGGAGCCCAGGGTTGACCAACAGAGTCTCACCTTTAAATTTTTATTTTTTTGTTTATTTATTTGTGAGAGAGACAGACAGAGAGCCCGAGACAGGAGGAGCAGAGAATCCGAAGCAGGCTCCAGGCTCTGAGCTGTCAGCACGGGGACCGACATGGGGCTCGAACCCACAAACTGTGAGATCATGACCTGAGCTGAAGTCAGATGCTTAACTGACTGAGCCACTCAGGTGCCCCAGAGCCTCACCTTTAAAAGCCCCCACTCATTTCTTCCTCCTTCTTTGTTCCTGCTGAAAGACAAAAAGAGACAAAAAGAGAGTTTGGAGCCTATTTCTTGCTGTCCTCCTACTGTAGATTGTCTGCATTAATTTAGTTGAGATCTCTATTATAGTTTCCATGTTACTCTTTTTAAAGGTGATGAAACACTTTCTACTGATTCTTTTCTGTCCAACCCAAGTAAGGAAGCATTTTGTGCATTGGTCTTCACTCGACATTCAGTGTCCCCGATCGAAAAGGAGCCCAGGTGTCAGATCTGGGGGATGATCTGTGCTGTATTCTGTGGATTCTGCTCCCTGGGGACAGATGGAGTGGTTCGTGATTCGGCTTTTGAGCTCAGCAGTGATTTCCAAGTAGCCCTAGTCCAGGAGAAGCTTGGCCCAAAGACACCTGAGATGGCAAGGTGAACCAAAGTGAGTGAGGCCTGCCCTCTAGGGGTCCTGAGTTCTCTTAGCTCCCTTCCAACATGCTAAGAATATGGCTGTTAGTTTTGGATAGAAGCCCTCAGCTTCACCTGACCCCATGCCCAGACCAGCCCATTCTCATAGGTTAATGGTGTTCCCATTTCATCAGAGAATGGTTCTCTGCTCTAGCAATTGTTTTAAAAGAGTGGGAATGATGGGGCACCTGGCTGGGTCACTAGGTAGAGCATAGGACTCTTGCTATTGGGGTCATAAGTTTGAGCCCCACCTTGCGCTTCTTACTGTCAGTACAGAGCCTGTTTGGGATTTTCTCTCTCTGCCCCTGCCCCCAAAATAAATAAAGAAAGAAAGAAAGTTTTCTGCCCCACAAGGACAAACAACAACAACAACGAAAGGAATACTCCTGGGAAGGAACATTTGGTGCAGGGTTATATAATTTTTTAAAATAAGAAGTTAGTTACAAATCATTAGACAAAAATCATTCAGAAAGTTAAAGATTATCTTAAGTTTTTAGTATATGCAGAGCTGTATGACCTTAATCTTATGGGAACTGGAAAGGTTTTGGTTTTGGTTTTAGTTTTATTCTTCTCTTTATGTTTGGAATGCTTCCTTTCGGGTTATTTATAAATGAAGTATGTATACCGTGCTCGGGGTAGAAACTGAGACCATGCTTTGAGATTTTGGTGACTATGATGTTAAAATATAGCTTCCCTGAAAGTCCACGCAGGACCTACAAACATTAAAAGTTGACAGTTTCCTTTTTTTAAATTTCCTTTATTTTATCAATACATTATATATTTTTCTCTGAAAAATATTCAGTGAATTTTATATCTTTTACCCTTTATACTGGTTCCATAGGTTTGAGAATACTGTTTCGCTTTTCATTGCTTTATAAATAATCTGTACTTTTCTAGCTAGTATTATTTTTGATTAAAAGTTTATGTAGACAGTGTTTGAAAATTCCAACACTTAAGATTTTTAGGTCTTTACATATTTCTAATTTTGATAATCTGCCTGTCAAATACATACCTTAAAACATTCGTATTCTTTATGTCTAAGCGTATAATCTTTCTGTAAATGTTCCATGGACACTCCCACTAAATGTGTAATATCTATATAAGGAATTTGAGTTTTTCTATCTATCAGACCAATCATTTACTGACTGAGGGATTCAGTTCTCCCATGTGCGTGCGCCCTCATGTTTTCATCAAGCTGCAGCCTGTTCCGATTCCAGGAACTGTGCCTTCAAGTCCCACTACAGCGGTATAGCTCATTCTTCTGCATTTCTAACCATCGTATTTTCACATTTAGTAGCCATCGCACTGGTTGCTGGGTCGACTCTGAAGCGGGAAAGCTAGGGAGCTCCAACTCGGTGCCGCCGGGCCAGGGGTGGGACCACCAAGTCGCTTTGGCCTCCGGCCGCCTAGAGCGACGAAGTCGGCCCGGAAGTCAGGAGAGGGACTTCCGGGGTCCGTCTCGGGGCCAAGCCGCAGTACTCCTGCCGAGTTGCGCGGCGCCGGGAGAGATCACCTGGAGGGGAGGAGTTCGAGCAGGTGAAACCTCCACGTTTTGGACCGCACTCCGGCGTAACTCCGATGCCCGCGCTGGGTGCCGGCCTCGGGTAGTCTAGGCTAGGCGTCGTGGGCAGAGGGGCGGGCTGGGCGGCTCGGCCTGGGCGGGGTTGGGGCCTGAGGGGCGCCCTCCAGAGGGTGCGTGGGACCCTGCCTGCAGGGCTGCGTGGAGACGCTCCTTTAGGCGACGGGGCAGGTGTGCGGTGAGTGGGGTCTGGCGCATGGGGGTTGGGGTGCAGGAGGGGCCTCTGGACTTGGGTGCGAAGGTCAGAACCATACTGAGCTGCATGAGAAATGAGGTTGTCGCTTGGCGCCAGGTGTCCTGCCCGGAGGTGTCGGCTGATGGGTTCACTTTTCGGGTGGCGAAGAAGCTCTGAGGAGAGAGACGGATTTTTTTCTCCCCCACGTGAGTGGGGCTGAGGGATGAGCCTTGCCCATCCTATGGACGCCTGCAGTGGGCTGCTATCTGCTGGTCTTTCCCAGTTGTCTCTGCTCAGCACCCTGTTGAGCTCCTAGCCGAGAGAATCTGCTTCCATACTTGTTGGCAGAATCCAATCCTTTGAGGTTATTGCACTGAAGTATCTGTTTCCTTGCTGACTGTTCTTAACTCTTGAGGCCCCAATCCTTGCACAAAGACCTTGCATCTCAGAGTCCACAGTGGTTCATCTAATTAGATTGGCTCCACCAAGATAATTCTCTCTGCAAAGTCTTTTGCTGTGTAGTGTATCATGCCCACAGGTTCCAGGGATTGGGATGCGGACATAGGTGTTGAGGGACATTCTGTTTACCATAGATTGGGTTTATGTCCTCCTGGGCAAGATCCTGGGTATACTGTGGTGAGAAAAAACAAGATGTAAAATAAGCATAGACTGTTCTGGAAAGGTACATTAGCAATTGGGAAGGAGAACTGAGTGGCTGGCTGAGAGTGTTTCACCATTAAGTTCTTTTTTGCCTTTTCATATTTGAGCCGTATGACTGTGCCTCCATTCAGTGACAATGATGATAATTTCAAGAATTTTATTTTACTTTTTTAAGTTTATTTATATTGAAAATAAGAGAGAGAGAACACGCACACAAGCAGGGGAGGGGTAGAGAAAAGGAGAGACAGAATCCCAAGCAGGCTCTGGACCATCAGAGCAGACCTCAGTGCAGGGCTTGAACTCAGGAACTGTGAGGAACCTAAGCCTAGATCAAGAGTAAGATGCCTAACCAACTGTGCCACCTAGGCTCCCCCTCAAGAATTTTAAAATAAAATGAACTGGGGCACCTGGGTGGCTCAGTCAATTAAGCATCTAACTCTTGATTTCAGCTCAGGTCATGATCTCATGGTTCATGAGTTCAAGCCCCACATCAGGTTCCGTGCTGACAGTGCAGAACCTGCTTGGAATTCTCTCCCTCTCCCTCTCTCTCTCTCTCTCTCTTCCCCTCCTGCATGCGAACTCTCTTTCTCAAAATAAATAACTGAGTGAATATTGCAAATGACTTGAGTCTGCCTTTGGGAGAGGGAGAGTGAAGGCTCCCCCCATGGAAGCAACATCTGCTATGTCCTGCTGCCGCATAGACAGGCACTTTACTTAAGTCAGCGCTCTCCCTGCTTTGAATCTTGTCTGTGCCATTCCTCTGAGCACTAGTGTCAGGTTAGTTCTGTCTGTCCTAATATAGAAATGTGGCCGGTGCATCACCACTCAGGCAGCCAAGGGCCCTGATAGTCTCTACCCCAGTGACCCTGCCTCTGAGCTCTGTCCATACCTTTGCCCCATCTTCTCCTACCTCTCTAACCAGGGACTGCCTATGCCCTCTTCCCTGGGCCTGGTTTAAATGCCTGCCTGCCCCAGGGTGCTGCTCCTTCCTTGCTGCCTCTGTTTCTTGCTGATCTCAGCCTGTCAAAAACCAATGATTTGGTTGGACTGACCCTTGTGGCTCTTACCTGCAACAAAAACCATCAGGAAACTTTCAAAACATGGGCCTGTAGATTAGCACACCTGGGGCCACACAGCAAGGTTGTGAATAATGAGAGAGAGAGGTGCATGGCCCTGGGCTTCTGCTCTTATTAGAGTTGAAGGTGGAGACCTAGGGTTTCATGGGCTCACTCTTTATTGGTGAATCTAAAACATAGGACTGGGAATTTAAAGTTAAGGAAGAGAAAAATGACAAGTGACCCAAATGATCAACTATCAGAATCAAACAAGATTGCTAAAAGGAGGCTCAGTCAGGGGAGGAGCCTGGGCTTTTTATCTAGTCCGGTGGCTGGCAATGCATTTATTCTCCCATAACCATTTTCGAAATTGATGCCTCTTTGCAGTGGATGCCTCAGCAATCAAAGCTTAATTCAGGCATTTGCCTCACAAAACAAAACAAAACAACTATCAGGGCTTATACTAACACACACTAACCAGTCGGCAGGCAGTGTCCACAGTGGGCTTCTGCTAGCATTTCCTGATTTGTCTTCTCAATCTCTAAAAGACATAGGGGTCATTAGAATCTATCAATGGGTCAGTGTGAATAAGGGGCCAAAGGGTATTGCCCCAAATGAGTGGGCCATTGAACAGAGCATGGTGCAGTGAGTGGGCAACTGAGCATAGCATGATGCATTTGAAGAGACAGGGCAGTGGGAGCAGTGGGGGAAATCGCTAGCATGGACCCATCATGTGCCGTTGGGAATATTTTATCTTCTCAGAAGGAGCATTTAGAGCTGGAGATGAGCCCAAGCTTGAGAATCTTCACAGGATAAGGGTGTTGATGCCTCCCTTGATAAAAGAAATTGGTATAGGTTCAAAAGTGAACCCTGGGGCACAAACATGAAGAGGGAGATAAGGAGGAGCCTAGGAGGGAGCCACTGGTCCAGAAGGAAGACAGGGATACCCACTGTGGATGCTGCCAAGAGGACACAACTCAGATACCATGGGGCTCCGCCATCAATGGATCTGATGGTCCACATTCAGGACATTGTGTCAGAAATGAGGGGTGGGCCCACGATGGGTGTAGGTTTTGTGGGGCTATTCTCCTATCATGCCAGGACCCCTTCTAGGGGTGCCCATGGGACACTCTGTGCTCACCTTGCCCTGGGGTCAGCATCTTACCCTTTCCTGAGGTCTAGCGGCAGGCCCTCCTCTGGTCTCAGGCTGTAGAAGCAGAAAGGGAAGATGGATCTCTGGAGCTAGGCCCACTGTACACTCACCTATATCCTTGCTGGTCTCCAGGTGCCAGTCATGCCCAGCCTCAGAGCTCGCTCTGAAGAAGCAGAAATGGAGCCCTCAGTGCCTGGACCATCGCCTTGGATCCCTGCAGCCCAAGCGTGTGTGAGTGATGCTCCTACTGTGACCCACCCCGGATCTACACTCCGTGATCCCCACTGCTGTGGCTACACTGAGCCAGGAACCACCCCCTCTCACCATCAGCAGCCAGGTACTGGGAGCAAGTTCCCCAATTGTGCCCTCATTCTAGAGGGACTTTATCCATGTCACACTGTGCGTACCCCCAGAAGGCAACTATGTCATCATGAGGGATAGCGTGCCTTATGGACTTGAGGGCCAAGGCCAGAGATCAGAATGGAATTTGGCCTAGCCCCAGGCTGTCTTGGTGCCAGAGCAGGACACTGGGTTTTCCCCACCCAGCGTGGAGTGTGATACGATGGTCACCAGCTGAGCCCTGTCCACCCCAACTGCCAGGCTGGTGATGGTTGCCTGGATTCAGGGTGCTGCCCTAAGTCAGGCTCTGGTCGTGCTCCCTTGTGGCTGTATTCGCACTGCCTAGCCACTCTCATCCACGTTAGAACACTACTGGAGAGTCCTTTTCCAAAGAGCCCTCAACTAGGTTGCCTTTTTGATGCAACTCTCAGCAGTGATTAGAATGCTTACTAGTGTTAACTTTCCTTACCGGGATCTGATGGTGGCCATTTTATAAGAGATACCCTTAACTACATGGGACCTATGGTTATTCTTGGGACATCTGGGCAGTGTACAGACTCTGTATGGCCAGGGAAGGTTGGGGTAATGGCAGTGTTGATTGACAAACCTTGGGAACTTCCTGGGTGTAACTTAAACTGGCCCCTGTACATGGAGGGGAAGGAGAGGCTGAATAACAAGGCAGGCCACCCAGGTTGGTAGGTGGCAGTTTAGTAAGCGAGGGAACTTATTTAAGAAGCTTCTCTTGGGTGGCTGCTATACAAGTAAATCCCAGCACCCGCCTGCCGAATCTTAAAAGTTGATATAGTGGCCTTACCTGGGTTTAGCCATATATACTGTCCAGATGATCTCAGCACCATATCACTATCTCAAGGCTCTGTCCTTGGGGCAGCTTCTGGGAGCAGGGAAGGCAAGCAGAATGTACATCCAAGGACAAGTGAGAGGATGAGGAGCCTCCAATTGCCTGGATCCAGCTCATGAGTCAACTAGTGGTGGCATCCTCTCAATGATCTCCCCCAACAAGCCCAGGTGGTACAAGGCAATCCTGGATGTGCTGGAGCAGGGGAATGTTAGGGGATGAGAGACATGATGAGGTCCCAAGAAGTAGAAGTAGCCCCGAGAGACAGGCTTGCTGGCTGCCCCACACAGAGGCAGAATGTGAACCAAATGGTTAAGGGTATGCTAGGCAGAGAATGGTGAGAGAGGCCAGGCCCTGCTCCATTAAAAAAGAACAGATTGATGGTAATTTATGTTTTAAATTTTTTTTTTTGCTGTTTTTATTTATTTTTGAGAAAGAGACAGAGTGTGAGCAGGGTAGGGGAAGAAAGAAAGGGAAACAAAGAATCTGAAGCAGACTCCAGGCTCTGAGCTGTCAGCACAGAGCCTGATGTGGAGCTCGAATTCACCAACCACAAGATCATGACCAGAGCCAAATTCAGACGCTTAACCAACTGAGCCACCCAGGTGCCCCAGTAACTCATGTTTTAAAAGCCACCGTAGAGGGGGGCACCAGGGCAGCGTAGTCAGTTAAGCATCTGACTCTTGATTTTGGCTCAGGTCATGATCTCATAGTTCATGGGATGGAGCCCCATGTCGGGCTCTGTGCTGACAGCATGGAGCCTGCTTGGGATTCTCTCTCCCTCTCTCTCTGCACCTTCCCCGCTTACTCTCTCTAAATAAACAAACAAAACATTAAAAAAAATAAAAAGCTGCTGTGGAACAAAATAGTGGGGTAGGTGGCTCCAGATATTCAGTCCTCCACAAAAGCAAGCAGAAACTACCAGGACGAACTTTGTCAGGAATCTAGAAGACTGGTTTACAGCAACCAAGTGAATGCCAAATCAGAAAAAGGCAACTTAAAAATGATGGGAAGGCTTTGTGGTGTTTTTACTTGCTCGTGTCCCCAAACATCCCCAGGCTCAGTAACAGTCTTAAAGTGAGCAGCTTGTGTTCCCAGTGTGAGATCATGGTCCCTGACTCCAAAGGGAGGAGAGACCAATTCAGAAATTATTTTGTTTGTCCCAGTCTATGTGGGGTTGGACAAAGTTTTGATGCAAAGTCCTTGTCTCTGTTTTGCCTAACTCAGAACTTAGGGCAGAAAAGCAGTGGGTTCAAAAACATTCTAAGAGGAACTAAAGCCCCCAACCACCTAGGACATTGCTTAACAGTACACTCAACCAACTAAAGTCGAGGAAGGAAAACTGGGGAAATGAGGACTTTCAAAAGTACCCTTGGATATCAGGGAATTTAGAAAGCCGCATACATACCCAGGACAGAAAATGTGCTCTGAAAAGACCTCTGAATCATAGCTTCACCTCTGGATCATCTCTAAGTTCAGTAAAAGCAGAAATCTAAGATAGTTACATGGAGTGTTAAAATAGTACCCCAGCGCAAAGACTGGGCAAGCTTTATTACTTTTCTTTTACTGTTAGCATTCAAGGAAATCTCTTTCAAAAAACTAGCTGAACATAAGCTAAAGAAACAGAGGCTGAGCTCAGTGACCACACATGACAGACTTGTTTTAGTTTACAAAACTTCTTTGAAAAGTCACTAGATGAACAGATGATTGTAGCCTCCAACAATCAGGAACAGCAAACCCTGGAGGAGGGAGAGACTGATTTACAGAGTTTTCTCAATAAATATTCAAATGTCCACTTTTAACAAAAAATTACAAAGAATACAAAGAAAAAGGAAAATACGGCTAGCTCATTGAAAGGAAAAAACGTTTAATTGGCAGAAAGTGTCCCTGAGAAAGCACAGATACTTAACAGACTGTGAACCAACTATCTTTAATGTGCTCACACAACTAAGAGAAACTAGGAAAACAATGTACAAATAAAATATCTAGAGGTTTTAGATTTATATGATTATAAATATACAATGTATATTTATATAATTCTAAAAAGGAACAGAATTCTAGAGTTGAAAGGTACAGTAACTAAAATGAATTCACTAGAGGGTTTCAACAGCAGATCTGAGCAGACAAAGCTGAAGAATCAGCAAACTTGAAGGTGGAGCCATTGAAATTATTCAGTCTGAGGAGCAGGAAGAATAAAGGTTGAAGAAAAGTGAACATGGCTTGACAGACCTATGGGATGCCATCAG
The DNA here is from genome assembly GCA_030068075.1 of Paguma larvata. Lineage (NCBI taxonomy): Eukaryota > Metazoa > Chordata > Mammalia > Carnivora > Viverridae > Paguma > Paguma larvata. The sequence goes on along the minus strand of CM057838.1, from coordinate 80,312,694 downwards.
TCGAACCTACATACACATTATGGAAAAGAGAGAGAAAGGGGCAGAAAGAATATATGAAGAAACAATGGCAAAAATGTCTCAAATTTGATGGAAGACATGAATATATACAAAAAGTTCAACAAACTCCAACCAGGATAAATTTGAAGAGATTCACACCAAGACTTATAATCATCTTGTCAAAAGACAAAATCTTGAAAACAACCAAAGAAGTGACCCATCTCCTATAAGGGATCCTGAATAAGATTAGCAGCCAGTTTGTCATCAGATTCCTTGGAGGTTGGAAGGAGGTGGGATGACCTATTTAAAGTGCTGAGAGGGAGAAAAAAACTGTCAACCAAGAATTCTATATCTGGCAAATTTACCCTTCAAAATTATATTCCCAGATATTTCCAGATAAAAGCTAAGGATGTTTATTACTGATAGACCTGCCCAGTAAGAAATGCTAAAGGAGGTCCTACAGGTTAAGATGAAAGGACACTAGGTAGGGACTGAAGGCCATATAAACAAATAAAAATCTCTGGTAAAGGTAACTATAGAGGTAATTATAAAAACTCGTATTATTATATTTTTAGTTTATAATTCTACTTTTATTTCCTAAGTGATTTAAAAGACAAAATGTAAAAATAATTATAAATCTGTTATTGAACATACAACATATAAAGATACATTTCTGACAACATGAAAGAGGGAACAGAGGTTTATAAGAGCAGAGTTTTTGTATGCTGTTGTGGCTAAGTTGATGTCACTTCAAACTTGATGGTTATATTCTGGGGATCTTATGTACAGCATGGTAACCATAATTAACTATATTCTATATTTGAAAATTGCCTAGAGAATAGCTTGAAGAACTTAAAAGTTCTTACCACAATAAAAGGAGTTGCCTGGCTGGGTCGGTCAGTAGAGCATTGACTCTTCATCTTAGGGTCATGAGTTCAAGTCCCACATTGGGTGTAGAGATTACTTTAAAAGAACAAAACAAAATACGAAAAAAAAAAAACTGTAAAGTGATGGATGTGTTAACTAACCTTATGATGGTAATCATTTTACAGTGTACGTGTGTGAGTGTACAAATAATCTCATTGTACACCTTAAACTTATACGATGATGCATGTCAATTATATTTCAGTAAAGTTAGGAGAATAAAAACTAAAACAGCTGGGATGGGGGAACCACACTACATTGTTTTAGGATGTTACTTGTTAATTGCCCCCATTGTACAATCCTCATTGTACCACTAAGAAAATCTCTAAAATTATACATAAAAGGGAAGAAAGAAGAAAATTAAGATGGTACACTACAAAAAGTAGTACACAAAAGAAGACAATAATAGAGGAAATAAGGGACAAAAAAGGTAAGATACTACGGGGTGCCTGGGTGGCTCAGTCGGTTAAGCGTCCGACTTCGGCTCAGGTCATGATCTCGCAGTCTGTGAGTTAGAGCCCTGCGTCGGGCTCTGTGCTGACAGCTCAGAGCCTAGAGCCTGCTTCAGATTCTGTGTCTCCCTCTCTCTCGCTGATCCTTCCCCACTCATGCTTTGTCTCTCCTGCTCTCAAAAATAAATAAAAACATAAAAAAAAAAAATTAAAAACAAAAAAGGTAAGATACTAAAAACAAATAGTAAAATGACAATAATAGAGGAAATAAGGGACAAAAAAGGTAAGATACTAAAAACAAATAGCAAAATGAAGTACATCCTTCTTTATCAATAATTACTTTAGTTGTAAATGGTTTAAGCTCTCCAAAGGCTAATATTAACACAGTGGATGAAAACGCATGATCTAACTATATACTGTCTACAAGAGGCTTACTTTAGATCCAAAGACCCAAATAAGTCTAAAGTGAAAAGTGAAAAAATATATTATGTGCAAATACATAGTAAACAAAAGAGACCTATACTATAATACCACACAAAATAAACTAAGTGAAAACCTGTAAGAGAAAAGAAGGATATTATGTTTGGATAAAAGAATCAATTCATCAAGAGGATATGTTATAAACTTCTACATGTAAAAAGAGAACCTCCAAATATATGAAGCAAATATACATTTGAAGGGAGAAATAGATAGTTCTACATAATAGTTGGAGACTTTAGTACCTTATTTCCAAAAATGGATAGAACATCTAGACAGAAGATCCGTAATGAAATAGGGTACTTGAACAATACAATAAACCAATTAGACCTAATAGACTTGTATATACACACCACCCAAAGAAGCACATATTCTTCTCAAGTGTACATGGACATTCTCCAACATAGACCATATATGTTAGGCCACAAAATAAATTTCAATAAATTGAAAACAGCTGAAGTCATGTAAAGTATTATCTCCAGTCAATAACAGCAGGAAAATTGAAAAATTTACAAATATGTAGAAATAAACATATTCTTAACCAGTGGGTCAAAGAAGAAATCAAAGGAAATTAGAAAACACCTGCAGACAAATTAAAACAAATGGAAACTTATGATATACAAGGAAGGTAGTGCAAAAGGGGAAATTTATAGCAGTGGCCTAATTTTATATCTTGAGGAACTACAAAAAAAAGAGGAAACTAAACCCAAAGCTAACAGAAGGAAAGAAAGAATAAATAGAGCAGAGATAAATGAAGTAGGAAGTAGAAAACAGTAGAGATTCAACAAAATAAAAAGTTGGCTTTTTAAAAAAATCTAAAATTGACAAACCTCTGACACAAACATTTAAAAATTCAGAAATGGACGTTATTACCAATCTTACAAAACAGGAGTATAAGAGAAGACTAACGGTTGTACACTTAGATGAAAGAAATTCCTAAAATCAAAAACAAAAAAATTTACCAAAATGACTTGAGAACAAAGTATTATACCCCATGACCAAGTGGGATGTAACCCAGGAATACAAAGATAGTTTAACATGGGGCACCTGGGTGTTTCAGTCAGTTAAGCATCCATCTCTTGATTTTGGTTCAGGTCAAGATCTCACAGTTTGTGGGATTGAGCCCTGTGCTAGGCTTCATGACAGCATGGAGCCTGCTTAGGATTCTCACCCTCTCTCTCTCTCAAAAATAAATAAGTGAACTTAAAAAAAATTTAAAGGTAGTTTAACATAAAAAAAAAACAAACAATGTCGCTTAGCACATTAGTAGAATGAAGGAGAAAAACTAATCATCTCATTGATGCAGAAAAAGTATTTGACAAAATCAAACACCCTTTGTAATTAAAAAAAAAAAAAGCAGAAAACTCAGTACAGGGGAACCTCCTCAACATGTTAAAGGGCATTCATGGAGAACCCACAGCTAGCATCATTTAAATAGCATCAAAAAAAAAAAAAAAAACCTACAAATAAATTTAACCAATTAAGTGAAAGATTTGTGTGTTGAGAATTACAAAGCCTTGACAAAAGAAATTAACAGATACTTAAATAATTAGAGAGATATCAAGTCCATGAATTGAACTTAGTAGTGTTAAAATGTCCATGCTATCCAGAGCAATCTACAAATTCAGTACAAACCCTATCAAAATTCCAATGGCCTTTTTTGCAGTAATTGAATGGTCCTCAAATTCAGATAGAATTACAAAAGGCCCCAAACAGTTAAAAAAAAAAAAAAGTGAAAGATTTCAGACCTAAAAAGTCACATGTGATAGGATTCCATTCATATGAGATATCAGGAATAGATAAATGCATACAGACAAAATGCAGATTGGTGGATGCTAGGAGTTGGGGAGGGGGCATAAGATAATCTGTAATGGGTAAGAGGCTTTACTTTGGAGTGATGGAAATGGTTGGTGATAGAGGTGGTGATTGCACAACATTGTAAATGTACTAAGTGCCACAGAAATGTTCATTTAAAACACTTTTATTTTGTAAATTTCACCTCAATAATTGAAGAATCTTTTTCTCTAGTGAAGATCAGTCACGGGAATGGCAAACAGCTGTTTTGGTTTCAAATCTCTTTGCCCTTAAACCCAAATTTTATTCTTTCTGTCTATTTCTATCTCTGCCTCTCAGAGAGAGAGCAAGAGAGAGAGATTTGCTTAAAGGAAACCACAGTTTTTATTTTATATTTCCTTTCAAAAGAGGAACTTTCATCATTGTTTTCAACAGTTCTTAAGTTTCAAAGAATGACATCAGATATACTAAATCCAAAGTGACGTCTCACCATCCTCACCCATAGGACCCAGTTTTGTCTCCTGTCTCAATAAAAGACTTCTAGGTCAATAGTGCCTTGGGCCTGAAAACCAGTCCTCATGACCACCATCTCCTGAGCCACACCAGTGATCTTAGTGTCAACAAACTATGACCCACAGACCAGATCCAACTAGTTAGTGGTGTTTTGTTCTGTTTTGTTTTGTTTTTAATGGCCAGCAAGCAAAGGATGGTTTTGAGTTCTTTTCAGGGTTGTAACACAGCAGACCATATGACCAAGACCATATAGCCACAAAGTCTAAAATGGGTATTCTCCAACCATTTACAGAAAAGGTTCATTGACTCCTGTATGTCATCCCCTTCTGGTTTCTTCTCCACATACAGCTAGAGGAGGGTGGGAGGCTCCCTAGTTCAGTCACTGGGGGCATGGGGGACATAGCGAGCCTTAGGCTATTCTGTGCAGACCTTTGTGTCCCATAGCAGCTCCCCATCTGTCCCTGCAGTCCTCACTGAGCCCTCCCCCCATTACTCCTAGGGCCCAGCATCATATGGACATTTCCTAAACACCCCAAAGCCAAGGCTCCTGACTTGAGGGGTTCTGAGGCTCATGGAAGAACATGGTCAGCCTGTGTGCAGCATGTGATGAAGGGTTTGTTTGAGGGTCAGCAGAAGGGTAAAGCATGTCACCCATGTATTATGCCAGCCACATGGCTAAGTTCCATAGGAGAGAGTCTGGGACAGACTCCATCCAAGGGGCAAGGAGTTGTAGGGGCTTCCAGCTGGGGATGCCACCACACAGTGTGACCATGAACTGTCCCTACCAGATGTGTGAGTATGGCAGGCAGACAGGGTGATTGTGTGGCCAGGCCAAGTTTGTATTGAGATCATTCTGGTGGCTTCAGGGGGAACAGAAATGTCCAGATGAGGCAGGGACACAGAATGCTGTTGTGTTAAATTCTAGAACTTACAGGTAGGGAAAGGCAGTGTCAGCCTGAACTGAGGAGCAGGTCAGAGGGCAGTGGGCACAAGAAAGCAGAGTGTGTTGGGTGGGGGGGTCCTTAAGCCACATACTCAATAGCACTGACTGTGGCTAGACAAGGAGTAGCCCCAGTCCCAGGACATAGAGCCCTGTCGAGGAGTAATCAGGGCTGTGCAGGAGACAGGAAGAAAGGGCAGTGGTCAAAGATCTGTCCAGTGAAGTGTGTTTGAGCAGAGACGAGGCAGAAGTAAAGGAAGGAGCATGAGGACTATCTGGGGAGAATGTTCCAAGTGGGGTAGAGCCTAAGGTGCATGCATCCTTCTTGCTCAGGGAATAAAAGCAGAGGTGAGGGTGAGTTCAGGAAGGGCCTGGGAGGATGTTGAAGTGCTCTTATGTAACTAGGCTGTCTGGGCAGGAGGGGAAGGTGGGAGGGCAGGTAAACTACTATACATCCAGGCAGGAAAAAACTGCAACAGAGTGATCTGGGTGTCTCCATTTGAATGAAACAGAGACATAAGACCTTTGTTTGAGTGAGAGATCCAGGGGAGTGAGGGTTTCCTTTTTCCTTCAGGTGTGAAGGGAGAAGAGGGAGAGGTGTCAGAGCATTTTTTTCCCCCTTTAATGTTTCTTTATTTATTTTGAGAGAGAGCAAGTGAAGGAGGGACAGAGAGAGGGAGAGAGAATCCCCAGTAGGGTCCAAGCTGTCAGCACAAAGCCCGATGCAGGGCTCGAACTCATGAACCATGAGATCACTACCTGACCTGAAGTCAGGAATCAGATGCTTAACCGACTGAGACACCCAGGCAGAGCCTTTCTGGTATGTGATGAGGAACCTCGTGCAGATTTCTGCCTTCAGAAATATGGACACAGCAGCTTAAAACATTATACCGGGGCACCAAATTCTCCAGCTAACACCAGTTAGAATTGCAGCTTTTAGGGCGGTAGGAGTTGCTTTGGCAGGACAGGGCTCAGTCTCTGAAGGCCTCTCTGTTGAACGGAACAGAATCTGATATTTTAGGCAAGTCCCCATTGCAGTTCTCAGCCTGCTATGCAGTCAGAACCACCCTTGCTCCTCCAAAGGGAAAAGGTCCCTCTGCATCTGCCAGCAGAGAGCCTACCTCTCTGTACTGGTGACTCCTGAGGCAAAGCCTGAATGGCATTAGTTGGTACTAAGAAAACAAATATTGGCCCAAGAAGCATTGTGGGAAAGAAAAAGGGGTAGAATGTTTAACAATATAGCATAAGGCATGTAATGGTGGGAATGGCAAGTGCCTGCATTTCAGGCACTTCAGGGTAGAGTTGACAAGACTTGCTGATGACCTGCTGTGGGAGAAAGGAGGGGAAGTTGAGGGGCACCCAGGATTTTGGGGGGGCGACTATAGGTGATTTCCTGAGATATGGGTCTGGGGAGTGAGGGTCAGTCTTATAGACTGAAGGCCCTGCAGCCTGGTCCCCTCAGAGCCATCCCAGCTCCCTCCCTGGCCCCTTTGAGTGATCTAGGACTACCACCCCTAGTGGGTCCCACATTCCCAGATGTGTCATCTGTATTTTCCTGTTTTCTTCCAAGTGACTTTGTTTGTTTTTTCAGATTGGGACACCAGGACTAAGGACAAGGAGTTTCTTCAGAAGACAGAAATTTCTGAGGATTTGGAATCACAGGCAGAAGTATCAGAAAACTATACCAGTGATTTTTCCCAGGCTTCTGAGCTTGGAGAACTCTGTGATGATGTACTGGAGACAGAATGGGGAGCCCCTGACAATGAGAGACAGGTGCAGTCCCACTACCAGGAGCAGGGCTTCACACCAGTGGCAGTGCTCCTTAGCAGCACCTTAGAGAAAGAGCTGAGCTGTGGTGACTTTGTGAGAAGCTTCAGTCTGAGCCCCAACCCAATGGCATCTCAGGGAATTCCTACAGAAGAGAGGCCACATATGTATGACACATGTAGCCACAGCTTCAAACACAGTGGGGAGTTAACTAGCCATGAAGGGCTTCACATAGCCGAAAGCCCACTCATATGTAATGATTGTGGGAAAACCTTCAGAGGAAACCCTGATCTTATTCAGCATCAGATAATCCATACTGGACAGAAATCCTTCATATGCAATGAATGTGGAAAATCCTTCAGTCAGAACGCCTTTCTTAAAAGTCATCAGAAGTCTCATGTTAGTGAAAAACCCTACCAGTGCAGCGAGTGCAGGAAAACCTTCAGTGTGCATTCAAACCTCATTAGGCATCAGATTAACCACAGCGGTGAAAAGCCTTATGTATGCAATGAATGTGGAAAAGCCTTCAGCCAGAACTCAAGCCTTAAAAAGCACCAGAAATCTCACATGAGTGAGAAGCCCTATGAATGCAGTGAATGTGGGAAGGCATTTAGGCGGAGCTCAAACCTCATTCAACATCAAAGAATTCATTCTGGAGAGAAGCCGTATGTATGCAACGAATGTGGGAAGGCCTTTAGGCGGAGCTCAAATCTCATTAAACACCACAGGATTCACACAGGTGAGAAACCTTTCCAGTGTAATGAGTGTGGGAAAGCATTCAGCCAGAGCTCACACCTGAGGAAGCATCAGAGAGTTCACACTGGAGAGAGACCTTATGAGTGTAATGAGTGTGGCAAACCATTCAGCCGGGTCTCCAACCTCATTAAGCATCACAGGGTTCACACTGGAGAGAAACCCTATAAGTGCAGTGACTGCGGGAAGGCCTTCAGTCAGAGTTCAAGCCTCATTCAGCATCGAAGAATTCACACTGGAGAAAAACCTCATGTGTGTAATGTGTGTGGAAAAGCCTTTAGTTACAGTTCGGTTCTCAGAAAGCACCAAATAATCCACACAGGAGAGAAGCCGTATGAATGTAGCATCTGTGGGAAGGCCTTCAGCCACAGCTCAGCCCTCATTCAGCATCAGGGTGTGCACACGGGTGACAAGCCCTATGAGTGTCGGGAATGTGGGAAAACATTTGGTCGGAGCTCCAACCTTATCCTTCACCAGCGCGTTCACACTGGAGAGAAACCCTATGAATGTACCGAATGTGGAAAAACCTTCAGCCAGAGTTCAACTCTCATTCAACATCAGAGAATCCATAATGGATTAAAACCCCATGAATGTAACCAGTGTGGTAAAGCCTTCAACCGAAGCTCAAACCTTATTCACCACCAGAAAGTTCACACTGGAGAGAAGCCATACACATGTGTCGAGTGTGGTAAGGGCTTCAGCCAGAGTTCACACCTTATTCAACATCAGATAATTCACACTGGCGAAAGGCCATATAAGTGCAGTGAGTGTGGGAAAGCTTTCAGTCAGCGTTCGGTCCTCATCCAGCACCAAAGGATCCACACTGGAGTGAAGCCTTACGACTGCTCTGCTTGTGGGAAAGCCTTCAGCCAGCGGTCCAAGTTGGTCAAACACCAGCTGATCCATGCTAAGGAGTGAAACAGAGCTCCATTCCTGACTCCTCTGGCCATGTCCCAGCCTCACCCACTTCCCAGATTTGAAGCCAGGCTCACTTGCTGCCCTATAACTCCGTATCTCACTGTCCACAAAGTACCGACCGTCCTTCCCCTGTCATCACCCCTGCCTCCTGTGACCTCTTGTTTCTTGTTTGTTTTGTTTGTACACTTTGTTATCAGGCTGCCACATTTATTAGGAGGAAAAAGATGATAGAAGCTGCATTTTCATGAATGGAGTTTATTACTATAATCAAACAGAACCAAAAAAGTAAAAGTAAGTTGACATCTGGTTTGAAATAACAACAGTAATTCTTGTATTTGGTAATTATCATAAAGAGTGAGTTCTTTGTCTATGGTTATAATTGATAATTCTGTTTACATAAATCAGATCAAGAGTTTTTCAGTTCAGATTACAGTCATCCTTCCCAGAAGTGGTGTGTAGTCATTACCACCAGTGCTTCACCCTTTCTTGATCCTTCCATACAGTCACTGGATGGAACTTGCCCTCTCGCCTGAGTCTGAGGTCATGCTTTCTTCTTACAGTTCCACTCAGGGCTGCTGCACAATTACACATGCAGATGTTTCCCAACCTCCCAGTTCTGTATATTATGGTCCTGGCTGTTGGCCCCATAGAGGCCTGACTTCTCCATGCCCCTCCTGTTCTCCCCACAAGTTCCCTGGTTCAGTTTTCTCCCAGGCCCATTCGTCACCAGACATTTAAGGAGGACCCATGAGTGCCCCCAGTAGGTGGGGACTGGCCTCCTCAGTTCATGCCCCATAAGTTGATCTTGCAACTTCTGGGGTCAAATTGATGAGGGATTAGAAAAGAGTTTCCCCCAACATCCACAGGCACCTCTCCACACAAGGTGAAGCAGGGAAACTGGAGCATGGTATGTGCAGAGCAGGGCCAGAATCTGTGGCAATCCTAAAGCCTCCATGAGTTTGGTGGGAACTCCTGAATCAGGGGAGAACAGGGCCCTGATGGGTGAGGACAATGCAGGCCATGCCAGGACATGACAGCAGCAAAGTCTTACCTGGACCATTCTCCTGGGGATTGGGAGGCATGAGCCAGATAATCATCACTGGCCACTGGGCTTCCCTGAAAGTAAGATGAAGGCCTGAGGGCAGCCTGGCTTCTAGGTACCCCCATGTGGTTTATTCTGTGTGTTGGGTCTTCTTCTGTGCCATGGGATAGGCTCTGAGCATTTCCACATGTTAGAATATCAATTTAGAAGACCAGTCCTGTTATCAAGAGTAGCCAAACTATGGAGAGAGCCCAAATGTCCATTGGCTGGTGAATGGATGAAGAAGAAATGTGTGTGTATATATATACATATATATATATATACACACACACACATATGGAATATATATACATATACACAATGGAATATATATATATATACACAATGGAATATAAATATATACACACATATATATATATCAAAAAGAATGAAATCTTGCCATCTGCAGCAATGTGGATGGAACTGGAGTGTATTATGCTAAATGAAATAAGTCAAAGAAGACAAATAGATTTCTCTCATATATGGAATTTAAGAAACAAAACAGATGCACATAGGGGAAGGAAAGAGAAAACAAGATAAAAACAGAAAGGCAGACAAACCATAAAGGAGTATGAGAACTGAGAACAAACTGAAGGTTGCTGGAGGGGAAGTGAATGGGATGATGGGTTAAATGGGTGATGGACATTAAGGAGGACACTTGTCAGGATGAGCACTGGGTGTTATATGTAAGCAATGAATCACTGGGTTCTACTCCTGAAACCAATACTACAATACATGTTAACTAACTTGAATTTAAATAAATAAATGTTTTTAAAAGAAAAAAATATGCAGAAAGAGCAAAGGAGCAGTAGACATTTTCCAAGTGTTTGACACTAATATAAATCTTTGTTTTATTATTGAAATAATTTCACAAATTAACTCTTTGAAGAGACTGGCAATGTAGCTGCCCCACAATGAAATTATATAAAACACATATTACAAAAAAAGAAGACCATTCCCAGGGTGCCTGGGTGGCTCAGTCGGTTAAGCATCCAACTCTTGGTTTCTGCTCAGGTCATGATCTCACAGTTTCATGAGTTCAAGCCCTGCATTGGTCTCTGTGATGGCAGCATGGAACCTGCTTAGGATTCTCTCCCTGCCCCTCCCCTACTCATGCTGTGTCTTTTTTAAATTTTTTTTAACGTTTTTATTTTAGTTTTAAGAGACATAGAGACAGAGCGTGAGCAAGGGAAGGGCAGAGCAAGGGGGAGATACAGAATCTGAAGCAAGCTCCAGGCTCCGAGCCAGCAGCACAGAGCCCGACAGCACAGAGCCCAACGCGGGGCTGGAACTCACAGACTGTGAGATCATGACCTGAGCTGAAGTCGGCCGCTTAACTGACTGAGCCACCCAGGAGCCCCTCAAATAAATAAACTTTAAAAAAATTATATTAAAAGAGCCCACTCCCATATGGAAATTTGATATAAGAAAAAGGTGGCATCTCAAATCCATGGGGAAAGGATAAACTTCAAAATATGTAGTGTCAGGATAACTAGATAGCCATTTGGAAAAAAGATAAAATTAGATCCATTCTTCACATCATATAACAAAATAAATTTATTTTTAATGTTATATTTATTTATTTTTATTTATTTTTATTTCTTTTGAGAGAGAGACCGTGCACGAGCAGGGGAGGGGCAGAGAGAGAGGGAGACACAGAATCCAAAGCAGGCTCCAGGCTCTGAGCTGTCCACACAAAGCCTGATGTGGGGCTCAAACCCACGAACCATGAGATCATGACCTGAGCCAAAGTCAGACACTTAACTGACAACCACCTAGGGGCCCTTAAATTATTATTTTTAAATTAGGGCTTTATTTTCAACAAATGGTGCTTGGAGTATGGAATAACCATATGCCAACAAACTGAACTTCAACCCTTACATCACATCATATATAAAAATTAAAATATATCATCAACCAAAATGCAAAGTAGAAACTTCCATGGGTCACCTGGGTGCAAAATAAGGAAGGGGACAGGAAGTACAAAATAAGCCAAAGTGACAGGAAGCAGATCAATCACCAGCAACAGCAGGGGATGCATTTAGGGTTAATAGATAGGTTCATTATCTTGATTGTGGTGATGGTTTCACAGGTATATATGTTGAAATTTTCATCAAATTGTATACTGAAACATGTGCAGTTCATACCTCAATAAAGCCATAAAAAAGAAAAACAGCAGTAAAATATTTAAAAAAATTTTTAAACAATATATTATCAGCTTTATACTGTATTTTCACCTAAGAAATCTCCATTACTCTTCTCTGAACGTGGCATTTCTTAGTATCCTCTAAACTGTGCACATTAACTAGGTTAAGGATAAGGATGAACTGAATAATGATAGTTAATGAAATAAGGTTTAGATAATAGAAATTAAAATTTATTTTTTTTAAATGTTTATTTATTTTTGAGAGACATAGAGACAGAGTATGAGCAGGGGAAGGGCAGAGAGAGAGGGATATACAGAATCTGAAGCAGGCTCCAGGCTCTGAGCCGTCAGCACAGAGCCCGACGCGGGGCTCGAACTCACAGACCACGAGATCATGACCTGAGCTGAAGTCGGCCGCGCAACCGACTGAGCCACCCAGGCGCCCCTAAAATTTATTTTGAAGACTATTCTTTGTAACCATCTGGTATCAAATTCCTTATTAATTTGTTGGGTTGGATCAAAAAGGCCTATACAGGGCTTATTTGGTAATTTTTAATTTTTTTAATTTTTTTTTAATGTTTATTTATTTCCGAGAGACACAGAGGCACAGCATGAACAGGGGAAGGGCAGAGAGAGAAGGAGACACAGAATCGGAAGCAGGCTCCAGGCTCTGAGCTGTCAGCACAGAGCCTGACTCGAGGCTCAAACTCACGGACCGCGAGATCATGACCTGAGCCGAAGTCAGATTCTTAACCGACTGAGCCACCCAGGTGCCCCTGTAATTTTTAATCTTAAACAACTGATAAATTGGTGCACTGAAAATAGAGTTTTATAAATATCTGCAACTTATGTCACAAAGGGTTAACAATAGCATTTCTTTTTTTTTTTTAATTTTTTTAACATTTATTTATTTTTGAGAGACAGAGAGACAGAGCATGAGCAGGGGAAGGGCAGAGAGAGAGGCAGACACAGAATCTGAAACAGGCTCCAGGCTCCGAGCCATCAGCACAGAGCCTGACACGGGGCTTGAACTCTCAGGCCGTGAGATCATGACCTGAGCTGAAGTCGGCCGCTCAACCGACTGAGCCACCCAGGCGCCCCAACAATAGCATTTCTAAAGCCAGAGGGAAGAGACCACCAACTAGGAAAAGAAGCAAGTTCATAGACAAATAAGTGAAAATGGCACTTAAATATATGAAAAGATGCTTGACTCCACCACAAAAAAAAAAGATGCAAAGGAAACCACACTGCGATGCCATTTCTTCTCTGGCTAAATTCTAAATATTTGACAAAATACTTGGTTTACAAGGTTGTGAGGACACATCACAGTCGGAATGCAAGATAGTACAACCCTAAAAAAGGGAACTGAGCAACATACAGCAAAAACGAATTACAAATGCCTGCTGACCACGCAATATCTAGGAATCTAACCAAAATTAAACTGGCAGAACTATACAAAGATCTGCATAAGACTATCCACTGTAGCACTAATTTTAATAGGAAAAGACAGGAAACAACCCACATGTCCAGTAATAGCTGACTAGTTGAATACTCTATGGTACATTCACAAAAGAAGAGAGTTAACATCTGCAGAAAGGAATAAGGAATATCCCTAGACACTGTTAATGAGAGGTCTCTAGGTCTCCAGGATACTGTTAAGTGCAAAAGCCAAAATGCACAACAGCAGGTACAGGGGGCACCTGGGTGGCTCAGTCGGTAAGCAGCTGACTTCATCTCAGGTCATGATATCACAGTTCATGAGTTTGAGCCCCACACTGGTCGGCTGTCAACACAGAGCCTGCTTTGGATGCTCTGCCCCCTGTCTCTCTCCCCCTCTCCCATTTGCAGTCTCTGTCAAAATAAACTTTAAATGAAAATGCTTACCAATAGGGAGAGGAAGACAACAGGTTGGTGGGGACAGGGAGAGAAGCCAGACTTCTCTGAATGTACTTTGTTTTGTAGACTTGACTTCGGAGCCATATAAATGTTTTACATAACATAAAACAAAATTTATATAAAAACCTGAAAATTTTGGGGCAACTGGCTGGCTCAGTCAGTGGAGCATGCACCTCTTGACCTCAGGGTTGTGGTTTTGAGCCCCAGGTTGGGTGTAGAGATTGCTTAAAAATAAAATCTTAAAAAAAAAAAAAAAAAGACCTGAGGGGCACCTGGGTCAGTTAGGCATTTTGATTCTGGCTTAGGTCATGTTCTATTCGTGGTATCGAGCCCCACATGAGGTTCTGCGCTGCCACTGCGGATCCTGCTTGGGATTCCCTCTCTCCCTCTTTCTCGGCCCCTCTCCCACTCGTGCTCTCTCTCAAAACAAACATTTTTTTTAAAACCTGAAAAACTTAACCCTAAAAAGCATAAACAAAATGAAACAAATGAACCAGTATAGAGTCTTAACCCCGCAGAAACAAATTATTTTCATTTACTTCAAATTTTTTTATTTATTTTTATGAGAGAGAAACAGAGTGTGAGCAGGGGAGAGGCAGACAGAGAGGGAGACACAGAATCCAAAGCAGGCCCAGGCTTTGAACTGTCAGCACAGAGCCCAATGCAGGGCTCAAAACCATAATGCATGAGATTGTGACCTGAACCAAAGTTGGATGCTTAACCCGCTGAGCCACCCAGGTGGGCCTTAATTTACTTTAAAGGATGGGATATATCCTAACAACAGAAAGAACTGCAAAAGAATGTTAGTTTGCAATAAGCATACTGTTAGTAATATTGGCATATATATGTATGTGTGTATATATATATATATACACACACACATATATATGCATATATAGTAAAGTAAGTCATTGTGTTAAGATAAACAAGATCCAAGATTTTTTTTAATTAGAGAGAAAGAGCATGCACTTGGAAGTAGGGGAGAGGGGCAGAGGGAGAGACAGATTGAATCTTAAAGGGACTCCTTGCTTAGAGCAGACCCTAACACCAGGCTGGATCCCACCACCCTGGGATCATGACCTGAGGTGAAACCAAGAGTCCTAAGTTCAACTGATTCAACCTAGATTCCCCCCAAGATTTTTAATATAAGGGAAAAAGAGATACAAACATAAAATTTAAAAATGGCCACCTAGCCCTAAATTTGAAATATCACTGTAAACTCATGATGTATTTTTACAGTTAAAAAAAAGCTTTCCTAGATTTGATGATAATAAAGGATAATCATTAACATTTACGGGTGATAACAGCTTTAAAATTACGTTTTTAGGGGCCCTTATCTTTTAGACAAATATGGGAATAATTATTAAATAAAATTACCTCCTCTATGGGATTGAGAAAGGAAATCACTCGATAGAGAAATAGGTGAAGAGATTGGTCGTTTCAACAGTTTGATGGACAGGTGGTGTTCATTACACTACTTTGTCTACCTTTGTGTATCTTGGAAAGTTTCTATAACAAGAAGCTAAGAGGAAGGGGTGTCCCTGTAGAGGGGCTCTCTGTCCCCCACTCCTGCTTAATTTTTCTTCCCATCCTTGCCTGAAGTCAGGGAGTCATACTCCCAATCCAGGGTCACCTATCAGAAAAGGTGAGACAGGGGCACCTGGGTGGTTCAGTCGGTTGGGCGTCTGACTTCGGCTCCAGTCATGATCTCACCGTACAGGAGTTCCAGCCCCGGTGGAGCGCTGTGCTGACAGCTCAGAGCCTGGAGCCTGCTTCAGATTCTGTGTCTCCCTCTCCCTCTGCCTCCTCAACTCATGCTCTCTCTCAAAAATGAATAAATGTTAAAAAGAAAAAAATTAGGGGCGCCTGGGTGACTTAGTCAAGCCTCTGACTTCGGCTCAGGTCATGATCTCATGGTCTGTGGTTTCGAGCCCCACGTCAGGCTCTGTGCTGATGGCTCAGAGCCTGGAGCCTGCTTCAGATTCTGTGTCTCCCTCTCTCTCTCTCTGTCCCTCCCCCGCTCACACTCTGTCTCTTTCCCTCAAAAATAAATAAACATTAAAAAAACTAAAAAAATAAAAAAAGAAGAGAAAAGGCGAGATGGCCAACTCTTCTTCCTGCTCCCCAACCGGTCTTCAAGAAAGCCCTAACCTTTCTAGGTATTCTAGAAAACGACCAAGCATTCTACTCGTGGCTCTCAGCCTCCTGCGGCGAGGGGGTGGGGAGGGCGCTACAGCACCTTCCACCGCCCTCCCTGACGCAGGCTTCACCCCCCATTCCTCCCAAAAAAGTCCGTGAACAGTGCAGATGGTTGAGAAGGCGTTCACTGTCACACGTGACGACCACCGCTAGGTCCTTGCCGGGTCCCAGGGCACATCAACGAGGGGGTACGTTCAGAGGGGGCGGTACCCGGCTAGAAGCGGCAAAGGAACCGATCTGGACACAAGCCCGAAACCCGACTCAACAGCGACGAGGTTGCTGTTGGGTCCGATGCTCGGAAGTTGCCGCAGGACCGCCGGAAGTGCGGTAAGTGCGAGGCCGGAGAGCGGCGTGGCCTCTCTAGGCGCGCCGGGGAATCCCGCCTCTCGGTGGCTCCGGAGAAAGCGGCCTTGCTGTCAGTCAGGAAAATGGCGCCGGCGGGGAAGGCGGGGCCGGCGGGGAGGTGTCGCGCTCTAGGACTGGAGACTGGGGGCGGGGACGCGGACTGAGGAGGCGGGGCCCCCAGGGATTGGCGGATACGCAGACGAGGCGGGGCGTCCCCTTTGTCTGAGTGCGTTGCGGGCGTCCGTCCCTTCGCGCGTGAGGCTGCGGCGTGGAAGGTGAGTTGGCGGTGCGCGTGGCCACTGGCGGGTCGGGCCCCTCTGCCAGCACGCGAGCCGGAGCCGGGTCGTCTTCTCCGACAGGGCGCCTCCCCGCGGGCACGTTCCGCTTCCGCCCGTCGTGCTGGGTTTCTCCTGCCGGCGCGCAGCGAGCTCCTGCCCCTCCTCGGACCCCACTCTGAGTCCCCACTCCCCCAGCCTTCTGCCACACCCCAATCCTTTCTCCGCTCCTCACACCCGGCCTCTCCCGACCCCCGCCCCTCGGCCCCTGCCACGCCCCAGAGCCCCCTCCTCTTACCCTTGACACACATCAGGCTCCCCGCGACCCAGTCGCCGGGCCCTCAGCCCTCTGGCCCTGCCACGCCCGGAATCCCCTCCCCCCGAGGCCCTGAGACACCTCAGCTCCCCACCCCCCCACTCCGACCCTCCCGGGCCCCCTCCTCCGCAGGCGGCTAGCGCTGGCCGGAGGTGGAGGGATGCGGCGGGGCCGCGGCGGAGCGAAGGGCGGCGCGATTGCCCCGGGGAGGGTGGTCAGCGACCCGCGAGTCCCCGGCTCGCTCAAGGGCTCCCCAAAATGCAGAACCGGCGGCTGAGAAGCCCAGCCGCACCCCGCGGCGGCTGGAGCGCCTGTGCAGCTCGCAGCAAGCTGTTTCTCCGCGTCCGAGCGGCGTTGGTGTCTCGTTAGCTGAAAGTACTTTCCTAATTTTACATCATTTCTCCATGTTTCTATTCGTGCTCTTTTCCCTGTTAGCTTGTAAGAGCTCCTTTTTAATGAATGAGACCCACCTTTTCGAACATGGTTTGCAAATATTTCCCTAGTTTGTTATTTGGTTTTTAAGATTTCGATAGAAAATAACATGCATTATTAAAAGAGTAAATGTGTGAGAAAAATATAAAAACTGGAAGTCGTCGTTGGGAACAGCCTGCCAGTGGGCGCAGAGGCAGCACTGGCTGGTTTCCTTTGTACCCTTTCGGGATTTTGCGTGCGCTGTTTTCTGTTATTAACTTAAAAGGGAAGCTCGGCGGCAGAGGGGTGGCCAGGCTCTACCGGTCGATACTTGTTAAGATTTCTCACTTGCAAACTGTCTTCGTGGCGGTGCGTTCCGTCGGTTTTGTACGCCCGGTGTGTGTAGGGCGGACTTGGAGGCGGAGTGAGGGGGAGGTGGGGACCTTAAGATCGCCCTCCCCGCATTGTTGTCACATGAAGGTTTTAATTTCCGTTCCCTGATGATCGGTGAGGTTGAAACTGTTCGTGTGCCTTTGTATTTCCTTTTTTGTTTTCCTTTGTATTTCCTTTGTGATCTGCCAGCTCATACTCTTTTCCGTATATGTTGAGAATATTCTTCACAAACTGACATTTGACTCCAGTTATGGTGCTTTGTTCTGGCTTGGGGTTTTTTGAAGAGATTTCAAGTTTTTAATCGTAAAATATTTACTCCGAAGGCTTTTGAACTTTGTTATGTCTTAAAGGACTTTCCCCATGCCAAGATTATTTTTAAAATAAACTCTTGTTTTTTTCTCATACTTGTGCAATGTTGGGTCCATCTGGAATTTATTTTGGTGTGGGGTGAGTTGGGAATCCAGCTTCATTTTTTTTCCTCTATGCTATTTCTAACACTGTGAATTGAATAATTCATCTTCCATTGGTTTGGAAAACCAACTTTGTCGTGCATTAAATTCTTACATGTCTTTGGGCCCATTCTGGAATTTGATGACTTTGATGTGCATAAGGTATTAATTTTCATGCAGCAAATGTGGGAGTCTCTGCCCCGCAGGTTTCCGCTTTGGGTATTTTGCTTAGAAAGGCTTTCCCACCTAAAATAATACAAATGTATCCATATTTGTATCAAGTTCTTTTTATAAAATGTAACTTAAAAATTTTTTTAAATGTTTATTTATTTTTGAGACAGAGAGAGACAGAGCATGCGTGGGGGAGGGGCAGAGAGAGAAGGAGACACAGAATCTGAAGCAGGCTCCAGGCTCCGAGCTGTCAGCACAGAGCCCAACCCGGGGCTTGAACTCACAGACCATGAGATCATGACCTGAGCCGAAGTCAGACGCTCAACCGACTGAGCCACCCAGGCGCCCCTAACTTAAAATTTTAACTGTTATTCATTCATTAGCCTAGTGGATTCATTAGACTGAGATGATCTAGTTTTTTCTGGCCAAATTTTTTCCTTTGTTTGTTTTGATCTCTTTGCCTTCCTCCACTTTCTGGGAGATTTGTTGAACTTAATGTAAAAGCTTAATTTTGCTTTTCCTAAAGCATTTAGCTTGTCCTTGCACCGTTTATTCGGTCATCTTTCCTCAACAATTTGAATTGCCTCATCTGTTCTCCATTTGTTTATACAGACTTGGCCCTGCTCTGCCCGGTTCTGGAGCCACTGCTTTTCCTCCAAGTGCACTTGGCTCTAGGTGGATACAGTGGGCAGGATTAACATCACATTTCTAAAGTCTATTTTAAGCTTGTTTCTTGTTGCCATTTGTGAACAGAATTTTTTCTCCTATGTTTTCCGACTAGGTGTTGCTGGTGTATAAGAAGGCTGTTGGTTTGGATGCGTGATCATTCACTGGAAGATTGCAGGGTTGTGCTTTGTGTTCACAAGTGGCTCGGAGCTGCCTTTTCTGAAGATGCTTCCACCTTGGAGGGTGGGGCTCTGTAGAGATGAAGAGGGGGCAGGGCATTCCATCAGGAAAACCTGCGGGTGAGGTTGGTGAGGACAGAGGGAGGAAGATCCTGGAGCAGCTCACCCCAGACCAGGCACTTCTAGTATGCCCATGCTAGCCTGCCACCGTGTGCGAGGTCTTTGGAGGACAGGCTTGCTTATTCTTCTACATCAAGCCTATCAGGAATTCCAACAACGGTGATGAGTTCCTAAAGCTTAGCTTACAAAACAAAATAATAATAATAAACTTTAAACCCTAAGCTCTTTGCATCCCTGCAGTGCCGTCTTTAGTTCCTGTCTGTGTTGCTGACTGCTCAGTCATCATGAGAGCTAGACTCTGGTTGGCAGAGTGTCTCACTGCAGTGTGGCTTCTTTCCCATTAAGTATCCACTGCTGCTGAGAACATTGATCTGTTCTGGTTTTGTTTGGGTCATTCATTCCCTGAGGAGATTTCCAAAAATGAAATTCCTGCATCTGAAGAATGACTGTGGTTGATGGATGGGTGTGCACTGGTGCAGGTACTCCCAGGGCTGGTGCTGTTTGTGCTTGCCGCTTTGTGGGGGTGGCATGGCCTTCCTCACAGTCGGCTAGGGGACTCAGTGTTGGCGACTCCGGTTCTGGGGCCATCCAAACAGGACTTGTCATGCCCATCTGTTCTCCTAAACTCCTGTGTTTCTCTCACAGAGCGAAGCATGGAGGTGGGGGTCAGGATCATGGAGATCAGGTTGGGGAAAGGGTGGCTTGTTAAAAGCCAGTTTTGGTGCCCTGGATGGCTCTGTTTTCCTGCCTGGCAGTTGCAGGTTTTGAGGTCTGCAATGTTTTGCACGTCTTTGCTTGAAGTCACAGACTTGTTCAAAATTAGTTAGTGTCACTTTTTGCATTTATTTTGTTGATTTTTTTTGTTTGTTTTTTGTTTTTTTTTTTTTAGTCAGAATATAGTCATCTTAGTTCCTTTGGACTGGCATAGCAAAATACTATAGACTAGGCAGCCTGTAAAACAACAGACATTTCTCAAAGTTCTGGAGACTGGAAGTTCAAGGGTGCCAGCATGGTCAGGGGAAGGCCCTCTTTAGGGTGCAGACTTCTTGCTGTGTCCTCATGTGATGGAGGGAGTGAGGAAGCTCCAGGGGGGTCTCTTCTGATAAGGGCACTAATCCCACCGTGACTCCAGCCTCATGACCTAAGCACTTCCTGAAGGCCTCACCTCCTAACACCATCCTACTGGGCATTAGGATCTCACCATATGAATGCTGGGAGGAGACAAATCTTCAGATCATAGTAAAAATACTATATGATAGTATTAACGTATACTATGTGATATGCTTTTTTTTTTTTTTTTAACTTGGTAATGTGTGAAGGTCATCCTAGGTAGAGATCCTTTGTTTCTAGGCTTTTCTAGGACTCTCCCCAGGTAGGAATCTTTTCCTTTGCCTTCTCCATCCACCTCCGTGCCTCACTCATGTTCACAGCCTGGCTTTTTGAGTTAACCTAATTAAACGAGAGATGTTTTGAATTAATCTAATTGAATGAGATAACACTTAGTCCAGCGCATCTGACTCTACACCCAGTGGTTCTGAGCACTCTCCCCTCTTGAGGCCCATAGAGGAGGGATGTGATCTTCCTGTTTTACAGGTGAGGACAGAGCATACACGCAACTTTCATGGCCCTGGAGTCATTGTTTCTGAAAGAGAAGCATCTTGGACATGCTCTGTGTCCCACGGTTTCGTTTACCTATTGTCCGTTCAGCACAGCCTACGTCTTTCCCTTAGTGGGCACATGACCTGTGTGTGTAAGGACTGTAGGTTGGCAGTGGCACCATCCTTGAGCCTGCGTCCATTCCAGGGAGTGTCCACTGGCATATCTGGTTCATCTGCATAACTGCCAGGTGGCTTTTGGGAAACAGGGTATAAAGTATGGTCTCATTGCTTTTTAAATTTCATTCACTTACTCAGCAGACATTGGGCTGATGGCTGGTCTGCTGAGACAGCAAGGGAGAGAGAGGACTGAGCAAGGCAGAAGCCCTCCAGGTAGGGGGTCTGGCAGAGCCTCAGTGAGATGGTGATGTGCCCAAGCACCAGCCAAAGGGCGGGAGCCTCCCTGGCAGAGGGGAGGCCCAGGCAGGATTCTGAGCAGCCTCATGGCATCCATGGAGGGACCAGGAAGTTAGTCGAAGCCAAGGACAGTCGCTATTCTCATGGGGGGCAAATGCACGACCCTGCTTCAACTGGGCCAGGCTCTGGGTGCACTAGGAGGGTGGATTTGGAGTGGGGTGTGAACGAACAAGGAGGAAAGGGTGCTGCAGGATCAGGTCTTCGGTACAGGTGCCCAGACTGAGCCGGGGGCAGAAATAGGAGCCTAGTGTTAGATGGTAAGTGTCTGTGAAGCCAAAGAACATCCCCATGAAGATGTTGAGTTGGAGGGAAGGGAATTGCCAGCTCAACTGCACCAAAAAGGAGACCCTAGGCTCCACTGAATTCAGGCTTGTAGGATAACCACGGCCAGTGCCAGGTATGTGCAGGATGTGGAGCAGGAAGGAGCACAGGCACAGGACACAGGCAGGAGCAGGAGTTGGTCTGGCTTAAGGCCTGATGGCCAAATGAGCCATACGCCCTCGGGTCACTTGCACCCACTGGAAAGGCCCTGAATGAGGTTCCTATGGGTGTTTATTGTTGGGTCCTGGCATAGTTGCAGTGGGGCCATGGTGCAAATGACTACTTCTGCCAGGTTCTCACGGAACCAGAGCTGTATTATACATGGAGGTCAAAGTCTCACACAGATGAGGATGGCCGGAAGCTCTGGCTGAGAGAGCAATGTCCAGGAGACCTAGTGGGGACCAAGTTACAGGAGTACGAGGTGACCAACTGTCACCCTGCCAATAGTGGGCAAGGATTTGACCATGGAAGTCATAGGAGACCCTGGCCAGGACCACTTTGTGGTGGGGTAGGGGTCCGGAGACCTCTCATGGGAAGGCACCTGGACAAGGCCATGGGGTAGATGACAGACAGTGAGAGATGGCAGGTCTGCGGGGTGCTCGAGTGGATGTGGATGTTGGATACACTGCCAAGATGGCAAGAGGCAGAGCAGGTGGTGGCAGTGGCTTCCTCGTCTTTGTTCTGAGACCTGGTGAGGCAGGACCACCCTGCCACACCCATTTTTAATTCTTATCTATTCTCCAGCATCTATTGTTCATCTGAATTCAAGGTAGTTTTACTCCTTTAAAAGGCTCCTGTTGGAATCCTAATTAGAATTACATTCACACAAATACACACAGATTTGGGAGGGAATGGACATTCTTGGTGAATAAGTCTACCATTGTGTTCTGCAGAGGCAGTTGCAGTTAGGAGTTCAGAGTTTGTATTGCCAAAAGTTGTCCATGCAAACTTACGCAGACATCTGATGTTCCACAAAGAAATCAAACAAACAAATGA
Source organism: Paguma larvata (assembly GCA_030068075.1). Lineage (NCBI taxonomy): Eukaryota > Metazoa > Chordata > Mammalia > Carnivora > Viverridae > Paguma > Paguma larvata. The sequence continues at coordinate 80,290,123 of CM057838.1, read as the reverse complement.
GGCACCCTGTTTGTTGAGGTGCCTGCTGAGCTGCACGCGTGAGAAGGTTGATCACCATCTTGTATCATTTTTCCTAGAGTGATCTGCCCACTGGGCTTCTGTGTCCCTTTTGCACTCCAAAAGATGTGAACCCCATTCCCCCATTGGGAGAGCCTTTGGTTCCCCTTTTTTTCCCAGTTATTTGAGTATGATAGACACCTCAGCTTAATATAGCCTAATAAGTCCCCAAAACCTGCTCACTCCCAGGCCTCCCCATCAGGTGCTCAGACCAAATCCCTTGAGTGGCTCTGGACTTAATCCTCCAGCATCAACCATTTGTCCTGCCTCAGTTCCCAGTCCCTGGCGGAGCCACCACCAGGCTGATGGCGCCAGCCTCACTGGAGCATCAGGGCCACTGGGGCACAACCAGATGAGACTGAGGCGTCAGTGGGCCCACAAGAGTTACGGTCAAGCCAAGCATGCTGGACCTGGGGTGAGGCCCCCACAGGAGTGTGGACTTTGAGGAAAGCCATCCATTCCCAGCCTGTCTTCACTGGGGAGTTGTCTATGGAGGCAGCCTGGCCTGGCACCCACACCAAACCTGATGAACGCTTCGTACCTGTGTGAATGCTTCGGCACAGGCCCTTGTGCCTAGACTGTGGGGCTGGGCAGGTGCCTCAGAGTCCTCGCTAGCTCCCTAGTTGATCATGGGACCCTGGGGTCTGGAGAGTAAAACCTTGTGCCTGGAGCCTTAGGGTGTCCCCAGGCATCTCAGATGGGACCTTCCTGGGCCTATGGTGAGAGTTCACAGTGGGGGCTGGACTCCCTCAGAACTCAGGGTCTGTGGGGACAAGGGTGGGCCCCTCATGTGCTCCCTCCTCTTCCTCAGCCCCACAGGCTCCTCTGACTTCCATCTTCCTCAGGAACCTCAGGGGATCACGCGATGGCAGCGGCTGGGCTCCTGCCACCGCCAGCAGCACCGCAGGTGAGCTGCCTCCAAGGCCTGTGCTGCACCCCTGCATTTCCTCACAGCTCTCCCATGCTCAGGGCTCCAGGTGCAGCCTGAGTGTCCATGGATCTCCTGAACAGTATGCCCCTTCCTGACACCCCCTATCTGTTCACATGTGTTTCCCCTCCCCCTTGACCCAGGGTGTCTCCACTCACCTCACCTACATTGCTTGTACCCATTCCATCTCAGACATGGAAACTCAATCCAACCTTCAGCAGCCCCTGTCATTCCAGGCCAAGGTGACCTTTGAGGATGTGGCTGTGCTCCTCTCCCAGGAGGAGTGGGACCGCCTGGGCCCTGCTCAGCGGGGCCTCTACCGACACGTGATGATGGAGACCTATGGCAACGTGGTATCACTGGGTATGGCCCCTCAGCAGGCCTCTTTTGTGTCTGTGTGCTTGGCCAAGGGCAAGGACCTGGGGTAAGGGTTTTGGGGTTGCCTCTGGGTGTTCAGCTCTAGAGGAACATCACATCTGTCAGTCTCATGGCTATAGGCTACTCAGGTGGGGTAGGGGTGTTCACAGATGTTGTGTTAACAAAAGGCCTTCCCTCCCCATGAGCAGGACTTCCAGGATCGAAGCCCAACGTGATCTGTCAGCTGGAGCGAGGAGAAGAACCATGGGTCCTGGATGGGCAAGGGGCTGAGGAGACTAGGGGCCTGGGCAGTGGCCATTCAGGTGAGTGAAAGGAGCTGGCCCTCCAGGTGACAGACAGCAGGGGTAGCTTCCACCTGGGGCCTCTTCTAGTAGAAGAGCCTGCAGTCTAAACTCTGTGAATTGCACTTACATGTTGTAACAGCCAGTGAACAGCCAGTGAAAGGAGTTCCTACTCTTTTTTTTTTTTTATGTTTGTTTATTTTTGAGAGAGGGAGAGAAACAGCATGAGCAGGAGAGGGACAGAGACAGGGAGACACAGAATCCGAAGCAGACTCCAGGCTCAGAGCTGTCAGCACAGAGCCCAACGTGGTGCTGAACTCGAGAGCTGTGGGATCATGACATGAGCTGGAGTCAGTCGCTTAACCGACTGAGCCACCCAGGAGCCCCAGGAGTTCCTACTCTTGAGAACTGTTTTGTTCTCTCTTAACTCTCTTTTCTTTTTGCAGACAACTCCAAACGTGACCACATGACAGCTTATAGGCAGAAAGACAGTTCACCCTGTCCATGGGGTAGGTGTATGTCTCACCTTTTTAATCCAATACAGTCCCTTAAGGTGTTAATGCTCCTGATTCACCAGAATGTAAAGAGATGCCCGGGGTGCAGAATGTATGTTCTTGTTATACGGCACACACACAGTCTACAAGATCATTGGGAGGGTTTTTCTAAATTAAAAATTTGTTTCAGAGGAATTTTTTTTTTCCCTTTGTCTTGTCACATGTAAAACATTCTTCCCTAGTCTATACTTGAAACAGCAGCTGAACCTGTATCATTCTGAAAGTGAGGGCTCTCCTCTGGAAGTTTTGTCATGCGTTGCTTTTACACCATGGATGATTGAGTAACCTTCTGTACAGTTATTTCTTAATTTATTAAAGTCATCCTGCTCATCTTGTTACTTTGGCATCAAGAAAGAAACTACCTATTTAGGAAGCTTCAAACAATAGAAGAAATATTTTTTAATGCAAATAGGTAATTATTTCTTTGGCTTACTAGCTTTACTCCCTAAAGATGAGGCTTTTTAAGTCAAAACGAACAACTAAACCATGTGTTTTCAAGTTTAAAAAACATATAGTATAACTTCTTAAAAATGAGATGTGTAAAAATTTTATTGAATAGATGACCTTAAACCCAGATTTTTTAAACAAAGAACCTGTTAGTGTTGCCATTTTTCAAAGCAAAATACACTTAATAATTGCTCTCAAGAGAATAAAAAATTCAGAAATATCGAATAAGAAAAGTTGGAACAAACTTGAACAAGTTCTGATAGAGGAGGAAAATCAAAAGGGTAATAAATGTGAGAACGTGTTCAGCCTCAATTATTTATCAGGGAAACGGAAATTAAAACTGCTATGATAGACCATGTTAGACCTTCAGGATCAAAAAAGAAATGGAAAGATCTGACATTACCAAGTTTGGTTGAGGATATAAAACAGCTAAGGGGATGTAAATGTGTGCACTCATTTGGAAGCCGGTGCGGCATTACCTGATGAAGCTGAAAATACGGACCCCTGTGTCAAATGTTCCATTCTTAAGGGTACAGTAAGGACGTTTGTGTGTAAACCCCAAGAAACATGTACAAGAATCTTCAAAGAAGCCTCTTCATGATAGAAAAATCTGGAAATGACCCAAATGTCCGTTGGCAGTAGACTAGATAGATAAATAAGCTATTGTGTTGTAATAGAACAGAATGTACTATAGGGAAAGTAATTTAATAACTGCTGTAGAACAATATGATGAACCAGGAGCACAAAGTTGAGAGAGGAAAGCAAATTGCAGAAGACCAGCTAACACAAATTCTAGAAATCTCAGAAATATGCCTAGTTAGGTTATTGGTTACAGATACAAACTTCTAATATAAAACTATTAAAAAACCCAGAAACAACAAGGGCTTCTACTTCCAGCCAAAGTGGAGTAAACAGAGATGGGAGTACCTTCTCACCTGAAACAACTGAAAAACCGGACAACATATATGAAACCACAGCCCTCAAGATGTTGGACACATTCTATCAGTGGACATCGGTCAGTGAAGGAAAGTAATTCCCAAGAGACAGGAAACAGGGTAATCCCTACAGTTGTCTCAGCTCAACACTGGGAGAAGATCACATTGCAAGCAGGGGAACACTGGCAGAGCCCAGTGGTCTCCCAGATTTGAGGACATACAGTTAGAAGTCCAGAGACTCCAGGGAGGCTGGGAGTCCCACAGAGGAGTCCGTTTGACAAAGAATTCTGGAGATCTGCAGGAAGACTTCTTGAGTGTTAGCACTAGCAAGGAAATCGTCCAAAGCCAGGAAGAGCTGCCTCTTTAGAAGGAGTAGTAGCTGTGGTAGCCAGGATTTAAGATGGTCCTCATAATAGAATGAATGTTTGTACCCCTCCCTCATTCATATGTTGAAGCCCTAAACCTCATCGTGAATGTATTGGTGATGAAAGTAATTAAGTGAAGTCATAAGGGTAGGGCCTTGATTTTGATTAGTGTCCTTAGAAGAGGAAGAGAGACTAGAGCTCTCTTTCTGGGCACAGAACACGCCCTGCCTATGTAATCCCCAAGTCTATGAATATGAGTTTTGTTCTTGTGATTATGTTATGTTAAGCTTTTGCCTTAAAGGAATGGAGAACCCTTTAAATCAGAGACTGGGGAGACCAAACCCAGATTCAAAGAATGGAAAGATGGATTTGATGCACCATTGCTGCCTTAAAGGTAGAGGGAGCTACATGGCAAGGAATCCAGGTAGCAGTCAGGAACTGAGAGTGGCAAGGAAACAGTCCTCCGTAGTCCTGTAGCTACAAGGGGCTAAATTTTGACAACAGTGAGAATGAGCTTTGAAGTGCATTTATTCCCTGAACCTCCACACAAGTATTCTGACTAACACTTTCTTTTTCAGCCTTGTGATACACTGAGCAGAGAACCCATATGGAATTCTAGCCTACAGAACTATAGGCTAGTAAAACAAACAAACAAACAAACAAAAACAACAACAACAAAAAGAATTTATAGGCTAGTAAATACAGTGCCCAATGCTCACATAAGGCTGGGAATGCTATCTGTTCCCAACTGCAAGAGTGGGAAACTTGTAACTATTAGTGGGGAAAAAGCCCTAAGCACTATTCTGGTCTGGTCTAACAAAGTTCAAAGGCAAGAACCATACTTGTTACTTTCAAGTAACTTAACCAAGAATACTTAAGCTCAAGAGTATTTCTAGAAATAAAAAATATCCAGCGCAAAGCAAGGTAAAAGTCATAATATCTAACATTAATAAAAAATTACCAGACATACAAAGAAGCAAGAAAATACAACCATAATTAGAAGAAAAAACAGTCCTGTTAAACTGACCAGAAGTGACAACGTCAATGATAGAATGGAAGACCAGGAGGGGCGCCTGGGTGGCTCAGTCAGTTAGTTAGGCATCCAACTTCGGCTCAGGTCATGATCTCACAGTTGGTGACTTCAAGTGCCGCATCGGGCTCTGTCCTGACAGCTCAGAGCCTGGAGCCTGCTTCGGATTCTGTGTCTCCCTCTCTCTTTCTCTCTCTTCCCCTCCCCTGCTCACGCTCTGTCTCTCTCAAAAATAACATTAAAAAATTTTTTAAAAAAAATTTGAAGACCAGGATATTTAATCAAAATAAATTTATTCCATATGTTCAAGGACTAGAGGGAACACTGAGCATATTAAGTAGAGGCATGCAAGATACATGAAAGGCCTAGTTCTGGCCTCTAGAGATGAAAACAACAATGCGTGAGATGAAGAGTTCACCAGGTAGAATTACTGGCAGATTACATATTGAATAAGAAGGGATTATTCAAAACAAATGTCCTAGAAACTACTAAAAGGGAAAGGAAGGAAAAAAAGACTACAGGACTTTAGTGAGCTGTGGGACAATCTTAAATAGCCTAATATATATAACTGAAGCCAATAAAGCAAAGGCGGGAGGGTCAGAAAAAATACTCCAAGAAATGATGGTTGAAAAATTCCCAAATGTGATGAAAACTATAAACTCACAGTTCTAAGAAACTGAATGAACCCCTTACACAATAAACTTGAATAAACTCACACTAAGCTAATATCATAAGCAAAAGAAAGGTTAAAGCTAAGAAGTTGACAAAAGATAAAATAGAATCATGAGAAGTAACTTAATTTTTTTAAAAGGGAGGAAGAGGAAGAGGGAACAAAGAATAGAGATGGTTACTGGCGGCTCTCGGGTTAACGATAAACATCTCTAACCATTGTGTGCCTTCAGACAATGCTAACCCCGTTTCACATGTGTTACCAGACTGTTAGAGTAGCATACTTGTTGACTGGTCCCTTCAGGCTGCCATAACCATGCCATGCCATGCCATGCCATGCCATGGGCTGAGTGACTTAAACATGAAAAATTTCGTTCTCACAGTTCCTGAGGCTGGAGGTCCGGGACAAAAGTGAGAATTTGGTGAGGGTTCTATTCCTGACTTGCAGATGGCCACCTTCTGTGTGCTCACATGGCCTCTGTGTACCTGTGTGGGGAAAGTGAGTAAGTTCACTGAGGTCTCTTCTTGGAGGGCACCAGTGTCATCATGGGGCCCCCACCCTAGTGACCTCATCTAATCCTAATTACCTCCCAAAGTCCCCACCACCAAATACCATCACATTGGGGTTAGGGCTCCAACATATGAATTTGCGGGGAGGGACACAAACATTTGCTCCAGCACAACACCCTTGTTCCTCTGTCCTGGGTTCTGTGATAGTGTCGTCGTAAGGTCTACTCTTGCATATGCTCTACACAAACGGTGCATAACTGTTTTTTTTCAGGTTTACGTAAGTAATCTCTCCACCCAACATGAGGCTTGAACTCATGATCTTTTAGAGTGATCTTGAAAACCTTTTTACATAGTCTTTTATGTTTTCCTTCATTTTAACCATTTCCAAATGCCTCCATTTCCTTGTATAAATCCAGTTTTCTGTCAGGTATATTGCTACAGCCTGAAGAATTCCCTTTAAAACTTTTTTTTAACATTTAATTATTTTTGATACATAGAGACAGAGCGTGAGCAGGAGGAGGGCAAAGAGAGGGAGACACAGAATCCGAAGCAGGCTCCAGGCTCCGAGCTGTCAGCACAGAGCCTGACGCGGGGCTCGAACTCACAGACCGCGAGATCATGACCTGAGCCGAAGTCGGCCGCTTAACCGACTGAGCCACCCAGGCGCCCCTGAAGAATTCCCTTTAACATTAGTTTGGATTTGATTGTTGGGTGTTCACTCCATTGGTGATTATAAATTGACTTGTTTTTTCTTTTTCTGCACTTTAAGGGTGTCAGTCCATTGTTTTTTGACTTGTTTCTGATGATGAGTCAGCACCGTGTTGTTTGTGTTTTTCCTCTACTCGTAAAGTTTTCTTTTTGGTTTTTGGCCGTCTGAACATGATATTATCTAGTTGGGTTTTTTTTTTTTTTTAGTGTTTATTTGTTTTTGAGAGAGAGAGAGGACATGAGCAGGGGAGGGGCAGAGAGAGTGGGAGACAGAATTTGAAGCAGGCTCCAGGCTCTCAACTGTCAGCACAGAGCCCGATGTGGGGCTCAGACTCATGGACCATGAGATCATCACCTGAGCCGAAGTCGGATGCTCAACTGACTGAGCCAGCCATCCAGGCGCCCCTCTAGTTGGTATTTTAAAAACATGTTTGTGGGGCACCTGGGTGGCAGAGTTGGTTGTGCATTCCACTCTTGATTTCGGCTCAGGTCATGATCTCAGAGCTGTGGAATTAAGCCCCACATCAGCATGGAGACTGTTTAAGATTTCTGTCTCTCTCCCCCCCCTCCCCCACCTCTCCTGCACTTGCACACGTCCTCTCTCTCTGAAATACTAAAAACAAAACATGTGTGACTCTAATAATATCTCGAATCTGTGTTTTGATTGTATTCCATTATTTTTAGAAAAATCTTAGCCATGATCTTTTTAGATATTTTTACTTCCTTGTTTCTCTTCTGCAATTCCAACTACATGCAGGTTAGGCCATTTGATATTGATCCATATCAGTTTTATTTTTCTTTCATACATTTTTGTCTTTGTGGTTCTTTCTGGGTAGTTTCTGTTGACCTGTTTTCAAGCTCACTGGTCTTTTCCTCAGCTGGGTTGAGTCAGCAATGAGCCTATCAGAGGCGTTATGTTCCTATATTTTCTACGTCTAGTATTTTCAGTCCTTTCTTAACAGAGTCTATCTGCTGAGGTTCCCCATCTGATCATTCACATTGTTCAACTTGTGGGTCATCTCCAATTCTGGTTCTGTTGGTCACTTCGTCCCTTGATTCTGTGAGTGTGTGTTTGTGTACACCAGCAGTTTTTCTCCCTTCTCTTGGGTGTCTTATAATTTTTTATTGACTGTCAGCTGTCATTGATTAAGACAGTAGAAATAGAGGCAAATAGTGTGTCTGTCTGGGAATGTAGCCCCTCCTACTAGGTGGTTAGTGTGCAAGCCTGAGTCAGGAGCTGGGCCGGTTTCTGTTCCTGGAGTTGCCTTCAGTGCACCACTGGATTCACATTCCTCTGGCACTTCCTTGTGCATAGGGTGGGGACTTTCAGTCTTCATGTGTCCCTGCAAGAGAGGCTTTTCCTCCGTGCTCTGGCCACCAGCACCTCCCATCCCCAGCAGTAGTGTTCTGTTGCTTGTTACTCCATGCTTACTGGCCATTGGGGCAGGGGCAGAAGAGAAATGACAGAGTGCTCCGCTCTCCTGATCCATCCTCAGTTTTAGGCAGGTGTTGTATTCTTGGGTCGCAACCCTTCCCTGGGCTCATGATCATTTTCCTGCCCCTCCCTGAGGAGTAGAGGGTAGTTTTCTTTTCCCTTCTCAGCCATTGTGATTTTTATCTGCCCTAGAATGAAAAGTTTGCTTTCCTTTGCCCAGTGACTTGCAGCTTTTGTTCTGTAGAGGAGAAGGGTTCAGGTGAGTGCTTGTGCTCTCCTCTTGCAGTCCTGAACCACCAAAGGAGGCTTCCTCTGGACATGCCCCCAGGGGGAAGGCCATGGACGTGAGCCCCTGTGTCGAGGTGAAGAACCCCTAGTGTCTGTGTCCAGAGTGCTGCTGAATCTTGGGGTGGGTGTGGAGAGCAGGTTAATCAAGCCTGGAGTGGGACCCCAGCCTCTACAAGGCCCCTCACACTCAGGAGTCTCGCAACTTCCCACTCCTGCCCCTTCTCAGATGACTCTGCTGAGGGTTTGCTCAGTCTGTTCAGTCTGGCTGCTACCAACTTCTACAAGAAGTGTTAGCATTTGGTATGTCTTTATCCCTCCAAGGTAACTGTTCCTTGTCAGTCAAAAGGCAGCATAGATCAAAACAAGCATATTTTATTTATTTACTTTCTTTTTACTTTTTTTAAAGTTTATTTATTTTGAGAGAGAGAGAGACAGCATGAGCAGGGGAGGGGCAGAGGAAGAGGGAGACAATCTTAAGCAGTCTCCGTGCCCAGTGTAGACCCTGACATGGGGCTTGATCTCATTACCATGAGATAGTGACCCGAGCCAAAATCAAGAGTTCAGTGCTTAATCAACCGAGGCACTCAGGTGCCCCAAGCATATTTAATATATTGACCACCTTGGCCCAAATCTTTTTCTAAACATTAGTCAGAAGTCGTCTTAGAAGGTTCCTTGGCTTTGTGTAGGGACCACTTGGCTTGGGGTGCCAGGTGACCCACTATATAGCATATGTTTTTCCAGACCAAGTTATGAACTAATTAAAAAGTGAAGCTCCTATCTCAATAATGCTGTTACCAGCAAGGTGGGGGACTCATTAGACTTGAAAATATCCTTATTACAGATAGGACACAATTGGAAAATGACTGGTTGCTAGTCCACATCATTTCTGATAAAGAACCCTGTAATGAAACATACTTGCCACCAGATTCAAGTAGGGAAGGACCTCCACAGGCCCCTGTCTTGGAGACTGCCTCTGTAGGTCTTTGGACATGAAGGAACAGATCAGAATATGGTTTCCTAAGGTGAGAATACCCAGTTCTTACCCACATGAACCAGTGAAAAAGTTATTCCACCTACCCTGGAGAGAGGGGAGAGCAAAGAAGCAGTTCATATGCACACTTGGATGCCATCCTAGCTCGGGGTCTGTGGGTATGGCTGGGTTGGCATTTGTAAATTTCCCCTCAAGGTTGCTGGCCCCCCAGTGCCTATCATAGACCATGAGTATGCCTTTGAGAGAGTGAGAATTCCCTCAGATCTTCCCTTGAGAGGGATTCTCATTCTGAAGTTCCACCCAAGTACAACACAGATTTTAATGCTATTCCTGGCAAAGGTCTTGGAAGCTGGGGATGGCAGCATGGTGTTCGGAGCTGGCCTTCTAAGCTGCAGGGCTGAAGTTGGATTGGGCACTTGAGAGTTCACAGGGAGGCCTGGCTGCTCTCATGTAGAGTCAGCTCTTTCTTCTGGCCCTGACATGGGCCTGACCTCCTGTTGCATGTCCTTGGTGAAGATCACTGCATGAGCACAGCCCATCCTCCCACAACATCCCTGTACACCCCTGAGAAGTTTTGGTCTTTGAGTGGTATCTTGTCATCTCAATGCCTTGGTTTCCAAGATTTAAGGAACTTGTTCGCCGGGGCACCTGGCTGGCATGCAGCCCTTGATCTTGGGGTAGTGAGTTCAAGCCCCCACATTAGGCATAGAGCTCGCTAAAAGAAAACAGAAGTTATCAGCACATCCTGTTCTCCCACATTCACACAGCCTGTAGAAGCCCCGACCTACCCTTGTCTCTCCAATGCTCACTGCTGCCCTACTGGACTCATCCCCAGCCTAGATGCAGCAAGAGTGCTATTGTGTCTCTGTCTCATCTTGCTTCCCGGTGCATTCTCCACAAAGAAGAGGTCACAGTCCCCCATGTACAAGTTTATGGTCTTGTGTCTGTTGGACATGCACACAAGAGTTCACACATCTACCAGCCTGATAACAGGCTTCGCTGTTCCTGTGTTGCTGTCAGCCCCACAAGGCTCCTTGCAGTCATGGGTTGGGTCCTACATTTCTTCCTGCCACAAATGGCTCCTGGACACTCTATACATAAGGACTCCGGGGAGGGTGGACTCAAGTGGTAACGGGCTGCAGCCCTGCTGCTGTGTGCCACATGTACACTTTGCACAGAGGGTGACTCAAGACCACAGGTCACACCTGTCCCTTAAACTGCCCTGTCAGCCAGGGCACACTTCTAGTTACTGGACACAGTTGTGATTTTTCTGCTCTGCAGCACACGGCCATGTGCATTCAGGGACCACACCCCTGATGGCTACCTCTTGTCAGCTAAATACAGCTTCAGGTTGCACTTGCTCTACTGTTTTGAGTGAGTTAACATTTTTACTTTGGATTTGTTTCAGAATATGAAAGCAAGAGAGAGGACCAAAATAGGGATGTGAGTCAGAAGCCGTTTATTTCAGAGGAAATATCAGTGATTCTGGGGAAAGCACCCACAGGGTGGACTGATCAAAGAAGTTGTGAACCTGAGCAGAGCTTCTGTGTGAGTCCAGGCCCTGTCGGCCCACCTGAAGTTCAGGTCTTGAGCCAGAGTGTGCCTCCCTCTCAGCATCAGGCTGTTCCTAATGGGGAGAGACCCTACAAGTGCATCGAGTGTGGGAAATGCTTTGGTCGGAGCTCCCATCTTCTCCAGCATCAGAGAACACACACTGGAGAGAAGCCCTATGTGTGTGGTGTGTGTGGGAAAGCCTTCAGCCAGAGCTCCGTCCTCAGTAAACATAGGCGAATCCACACCGGCGAGAAGCCCTATGAGTGTAATGAATGTGGAAAGGCCTTTCGAGTGAGCTCAGATCTCGCTCAGCATCACAAAATACACACGGGTGAGAAGCCACATGAGTGTCTTGAGTGTCGGAAGTCATTCACCCAGCTCTCGCATCTTATTCAGCACCAGCGGATCCACACGGGAGAAAGACCCTACGTGTGCCCGCTGTGCGGGAAGGCGTTCAACCACAGCACCGTCCTGCGCAGCCACCAGCGGGTGCACACTGGGGAGAAGCCACACGAGTGTGCACAGTGCGGCCGTGCCTTCAGCGTGAAGAGGACTCTCCTCCAGCACCAGCGCGTGCACACCGGGGAGAAGCCCTACACCTGCAGCGAGTGCGGCCGAGCCTTCAGCGACCGCTCCGTCCTCATCCAGCACCACAACGTGCACACCGGGGAGAAGCCCTACGAGTGCGGCGAGTGCGGCAAGGCCTTCAGCCACCGGTCCACACTGATGAACCACGAGCGCATCCACACGGAGGAGAAGCCCTACGGGTGCTACGCGTGCGGGAAAGCCTTCGTGCAGCACTCTCACCTGACCCAGCACCAGCGGGTGCACACCGGGGAGAAGCCGTACGTGTGTGGCGAGTGCGGACACGCCTTCAGCGCCCGCAGGTCTCTGGTCCAGCACGAGCGCATCCACACGGGCGAGAGGCCCTTCCGCTGCGCGCAGTGCGGCAAGGCGTTCAGCCTGAAAGCAACACTGATCGTGCACCTGCGGACCCACACCGGGGAGCGGCCATACGAGTGCAGCCGCTGCGGCAAGGCCTTCAGCCAGTACTCCGTGCTCATCCAGCACCAGAGGATCCACACGGGCGAGAGGCCCTACGAGTGCGGGGAGTGCGGGCGCGCCTTCAACCAGCACGGGCACCTGATCCAGCACCAGAAGGTGCACAGGAAGCTGTGACCTCCACCGCCCCTGGGAGAACCGACCCCCACCCCCACCCCCCAGCCCAGGAGAAGGTTCTGGTACCTCTACGGGCTGCCATTCTTTGGTAATTTAGTGTCACCAGTAGCTCCAAAGAGAAGCACTGAGCATGTTCCTATAAAACGTCAGAGCATGCCTTTTTGTTTTTCTCCACATCTTGTGAAGTTATCCTGAAGAGTACATCACACAACACTGGTAAATTTTGGTAAAGACACCCATAATTCTTTAACATTAGTAAGTTTATTGCAACTTAAGTTTAAGAAACTGAAGGAAGTGAAGACAGACATAAGGATTACTGTCACAAAACTTTCTTACATTCTAAATAAATATTTTTCATAGAATATTACATGCCTTTCCTAAAAACAATAACTATTCTAATTATTCCCCCTAAAATTAGAATTCAATTATGTGCAGTATTCTGTTAAAACACTAAAGTGCTGTGTGGATAAAATGATATAAAAAAAGATCGTCATCAAGTATCACCGTGTAATATGGCTAGAAATCCTAAGTGTGTGGAATCACTTGTTTTGTATGAAAAAAGTCTAAATATTAATTAGTGAGAAAACACTTCATCTGGTGTTTGAACTTTATTCAAGATCAGAAGGGATGTCCTAACTTTTTAGTGAAAATTCGACTCAAAAATGGATATTTGCCTCAAAACCCACCCTTATGACTTACAAACCTTCTGCTCCGGAACTCATGGGATATCTTGGGTCTCTGGACCCCATGTGGGTAAGGAAGGGAGCTTTGCATTCAGAGCCCAGACCACATAGCTGCTACACCAACTGGGTGCCTCTTTACACATTGTGTTTCCCAAAAAAAAAAAAAAATGTTACTTAAAAGACAGTTCTTTGATACATATTTTTTAAACCTAAAATTATCGAATTTGAATAGTTTTTATGATCTAAAATTTTCATTCCTATGTTTAAGGTTTTTATTTTTTTACATTCCAAGAAGAGTCTAGTATCTGTTATCATATACTGTAATGAATCTAGTTTATTCATAATTTTAAAGTTATTTTTCTCTCTCTCTCTTAAAAACAAGCTTCTCAGGAGAAACGAAGGACTAGGGTGTTGATCCTTGAGTGCACAGCAATACATGGACACTGATAAGAGCTCGTTTTCCCCTCGCTGTGATACTGCTGAGAGGATGCGCCACTGCAGGTGAAGCTCTGGAAGCCGAGGTAGCCGGCATTCCTTCAGGAGGAGATGCACTCCTTCTGAAAGGAACTGACATCACTAACGTGCACTGCAGCGCAGTTGGGATCACTAAGGTGTAAGGGAGGAGCCCACTGAGGTGCCACTCCACTGGAGCGGAGATCACACAGGTGTTCCTTCAGAGATGGCTGAAGCCTCTGAGAAGAGGCTGGAGAGTCTGAGGTCATGGCACAGTTCAGAGGAGCTGATCACTGAGTGGTCACTTCAGAGGAGAGAATAATGGTGTCACTTCAGGGAAGCTGAAATCCCTCATGTTACTGCAGACAGTAGCTGAAATCACTAAAATGAAACTCCAGATCAGTAGAGTTCACAGAAGCGTTACTTAAGAGAGGAGCTGAGACCAGTGAGGTACTAGCTCATAAATTCCCACAGAGGGAAGCTACCACCCCTTGCTGATTGAGCCCCTAGCTGGCATCTGACTCAGCGGCTGCCCCTCAGAGCCCACCACAACTCGGGGCACAGCTCCTAATCATGTGGAAGAGTTAGAATAAATGGTCCTATTCCAGTCAAGAAGAGAATAAGAGTTTAGTTAAGTACAATGTACAGAGATACTTGTTTGGAAAGACACTATGTATCACAGGACAACATAAATTACACAATACAGATCATTCTGGATTGCTAAATCCACCAAATAATCTAGGGGTTTCGGGGGAATCAAAATTTATAGTTCGCTTTTCTACCTTCTTAAATGAAGTGCACTTAATATCATTCTGCCTTTTCTTGCTATCAGCTGCCATTGACCCATTAGTGAGTTAGGGTTAGGTGTGTATGCAGCTGGGAGGTGGCCTCAGTGCCCCCTCCCCGGGGAGGATTCCTGGGCCATGGATTCTTGCCACTCACCTCTCCAGGGACTGGGAGGTAGCTAACCTGCTGGAACATACGGTCGGTCTGCCTTTTTTGGAAATGGTGTCAGGCACCAAAATGACCTTTGGGTCCCTTCACCCTGTTAATCACCTTCTCAGCCATTACCTCCCACCTCTGACTGGTTAGTAGTATTCCACACTTACTTTGGATTTTTTTTTTAAATTTTTATTTAGAAGTCTTTCCATTTTATGTATTTAAATTTTTATCTTATTTCTCCTTACTGCTACCAAGAATTCGACACTTAGTTCTCAAGTTTTCTGTCATTTAGAAAACACCTGGAACTTTATTTCTGTGTACTGTGTATAATCTGACATATTTCCAATAAAAATGAAATGACTAGAACACCTACTTGGGGGTGAAGGAAATCAGTAACTTTGGCATAAGGATCTACTATAAACCAGTGGCCAGAGGACATGGGCTGGCTGTTCCCAATAAGGGGAAATACAATGAGGAAAGCCTGAAAAAGGCTAAAGCATGCCAGTTTCAAACAAAAACATGTCACCTCCTCCTAATCAATTAGTAAAGTTTATCCTGTAATATGGAGCTATGAAGGTATATTGAAATGGGTGTTTTCATTCATTGATGATGACATCAGTACAATCCACCTGGGTCAAGTACGGGGGCATAATCACATGACCCACCACTTTTCTGCAGGAAGATGACTACACACCAGGATCCAGCTTGGCAGAGGCCGGGCAGTTCAGAGGTAGCCATAAGGGAGGCAGGAGCGCTCCTGGAGGACATGCTAAAGCCACCAAAGGCCACTCTGTAGAGGGGCTAGGGGTGAAGGCCCAGGAGGATCTTTCCCGGGAGTTGGGCTTGCCCCAGGGCAGAGGAAAAATCACCAGTTGGTTGGTGGGGACAGCATTACTCTGGCCCATCTGGGTGAGTTTGGGGAACACTTGGTTTCATGCGCAAAAGTTCCTGAGCTAAGAAATGCAGGTGAAGTATAGGGGTTCCTAAGACTGCCCACCCCTCTGACACCAATCACAAATTTGGGGTTTCCTAAGATCACCCTCAAGTTCAATAATTTGCTACAAGGACTTCTCGAACTCACCTTGAAACCTGATAAACGCATGTTCACAGTGTTACAAATGGCAGACACAGATTAAATTCAGACAAGGGATTGCACAGGGGTAGAATCCAGGAAAAGTACCAAATGTGGAGCTTCTGCAAAGTCAGGGACAGCATCACTTTCCTGGCCCTGCCTGATGTGTGACAATGTGCATGGGGCATTGCCAAGAAGGAAGCTCCCCTGAGCCTGAGCATTGAGAGTTTTTACTGGGCTTTGGGGACACTGACATAGACGGCCACCTGCATGATGACCTTGAGCTCCAGCCTCTCGAGAGAGTGAGTACATGCCACATAGCCGAAAGCACCTACCATAAACCATAATACTACTGTAGACTGTCTGGCTCTGGTTCTGAGTAAACAAAGACACTCAGGGAGGATACTCCAGCCACCCAGAAGCCTAGGGCAAAGGCCACCCCTCTCCTGATGTCAGGTTAATCCTTTCTGTACAAGTGGGTCTAATCCCAGGCCCACCTCCATCTGCTCTATAACCTTGATCCAATCACATCCCTTACCTAGCCTTGGCTTCTGATCTGTAGATGACAATATCACTGTCCACATCACGGGGCTACCTTGAAAATTAAATGAAATCTACAGGAAAACCAGCCTAGCACTCGGTTCTGTACAGTCTGTATTGGGAGTTAGTACAACTCTGAACAGGTGGAGCTATCGTGGAAGGCAGGGGACCACAGAGAGCAACAGGCTAGCGGAGCTGCTCACCCACCACAAGGAGACAGAAATGCTCCCCAACTCTAAGTGATCCTGGAGCAGCTCAGCCCATAGCCGTGCAATGTATGAAGGAAACAAGTTGAGGCAGGGCATGGCACAGCTGGTACCAAGCAAGGTCTCATTCCCTCCTCAGCCTGAAAGGCCACACAGTCACCTCCAGCAGGGACTCATGGACAGCCTAGAGGTCACTAACGTCAGGGGGCACCTGCAGACTGGTCAAACCCTTGAGGACAGGGGTGGAAGGGCCCAGATCCAGCTCTCGGTGATCCTCTGGCTCGGATCTGATGCCCTGCCTGGGTCCTTCTGCCTTAGGGGTATGTGGAGAGCCACCTACAAAAATGTGGGCATGGGCACCATACATGCACACTGTGAGCATGACCTTACCCAGACTTACCATGACCTTTGAGTTAGGTGCTGTTACCTATTTTACCTGGGGATGCTGACTCGAGGCTCCCCTAACAGGCCAGGGTCCTCGGCTGTCTGATCCTCTGACACCAGTAGTTCATCTCCTGACTCACTGAAAACTGCCTAGGGCTATTAACAATTATTAATAATCACCCTGTGGTCTGAGAAGACATCGCTCCCAAAGGTGCTCTGCCATCAGCATGCTGACAACTCGGTTTCTGATCCTGTGATTGAGGAGGCAATAGGAGACCTGCAAGGAGTTAACCCACCAGACACCCAGGCACGACTGTCCAAATGCCCCAGTACAAACATCCAGAACCAATGAGTCCCTTTGCCTGTACTCCTTCCCATTCTTAGATGGGCTTGACACTTGGCCCCTGTGAAAGCGTGTCACCACTTCGTGTTGCCAGCCCTCTTAAGCCAAAACCAAACAGCCAAGAAAACTTGTCAAACCAAATGTTCTCTAGTTTTGCACCATGAAAACCACCAGCATCTTTTTCTTCCCAGGCGTTTCCATTAAACATGCTACTTCAGACTACACTGCCCCACCACACTTCCTGACCCACTTAGCCCTCCTACCCCGAGCTTTAATGCTCCCTTCCAGGCTACAATCCTTTGGCAGTGGCACCGGCTTGGGGGACATTGACACTGATAGGAGGAAGGACCCCTAGAGCAGGGGTTCTTAACAGACAACCCAATGAGAAAACATCTGGGCCATAGCAGTGACAGGGCAGAAGATGTGAAAGGAGAGATGGCTCCTATGAAAACCAACACAGAGAAATACACATTTCCTGAGTAATCAGTCAAATGCAATGCCAGCCAAAGTCATGCCTATTTAATTAGCAAGCAAAGGTTAAAATCACGATATCTAGTACAGGGTGCTCGTGTGGAACTCAGACTGTGCTCTACTCAAGTTTACATCCTGACATGGAAGGTAAATGTTCACAATGATTCAGTGCTGGTGACATTGTATATTGGGTAAACCATTCTGAAAAATATTTGCTTATATACATTATTGTCTTCTAAAAAGTTTATCCTGCTCCTAGGAATGTATTCTAAAGACAAACTATAAAGAAAATAAGGCCTGAAATTTAGTCACTGTTGAATAATATATGTCCAGGTAAAATTTACCTGGTCAATTAGATACAAATTTTGTTGCTATTATAAAGGCAGTTATCAAGGAGTAATGTCATGCAGGAATCCATCCCTCCACTTAAACAGCTATTTGGCTGACAAGAACAGTCTGAAGTAACTATTCTGGAACACTAGAGTCTAGTCAAACACTTATGTGCAGCTTCCAGGAGTGAGCCTGATGAAGAGGATAGTAAATTTCAGCAGACTTAAGTGAAACTCCACCTCCCATGCCCATCCCTTGTCCCATGGCATGCAGCTGTGTGGACAGCAGTCTGCACTCCTGGTGTGGCTTGCTGGAGCCAGGACGGACAATAAGGGCCTTGTCCTCCACATATCGGGGTTGTGTGTTTTGATGGTTTATTGCCATTTTTTTTTTTTAGCACTGTGGGGCTGGCATAGGTTTAGCTGCCATTGTTTTAAATGCTGAAATAGTTTCTGGGATAGAGTAGAGAGATTAGAGATAATGCTTATTTCCTCCATTTTTGGGAGACAGACACTTACAATCTTTTTCAGGATGCTGGATGACCACACAGATAGCAGAACAGAAACCTCAGGAACCACACATCAAAGAATAGGGGCGCCTGGGTGGCTCAGTCAGTTAAGTGGCCGACTTCAGCTAAGGTCATGATCTCACAGTCTGTGAGTTCGAGCCCCACGTCGGGCTCTGTGCTGATGGCTCAGAGCCTGGAGCCTGCTTCAGATTCTGTGTCTGCCTCTCTCTCTCTATGCCCTTCCCCTGCTTACGCTCTGTCTCTCAAAAAGTAAATAAATGTTAAAAAAAAAAATTAAAAAAAAAAAAGAATAAACACTTTGCAAAAAAATAATTGAAAAAGTCATAGATGGCTCCAGCCATCAACAAGCAAGATTCAGCAATCTCTGAGAGGTGAGAGACTTAGAATTCCAGAATACTCAAAATGTCCAGTTCTCAACAAAAAATATAAAATATACAGAGAAATGGGAAAGTATGGCCAATACAGGGAAAAAAATAATTTGACATGAAACCATCCTGACAAAATCCAGACACTGGAATTATTAGCCAAGGATTTTAAATTAATGGCCTTAAATACGTTGAATGACCTGAAGGAAGTCCTAGACAAAAAACTAAAGGAAATAAATAAAACGATATATGAATATTAATAAAGAGAAATAACTTATAAAAAGAAACCAAATAAATCCTGGAGCTGAAAATACAATAACTAAAATGAAAAATTCACTGAGGCAGTTCAACGGATTTGAACGGGCAAAAAAGATTTGAATTTGAAGATAGGACAACCGAAATTATCCAGTATGAGAAGCAGAAAGAAAAAATAATGAAGAAAAACAATCAGATCCAAGAAACCTACAAAATGTGATCAAAAGTACCAATGTACACATTACACAATTCCCAGAAGGAAAGGACAGAAAGAAGCAGAAAAAAGTATTTGAAGAAATAATGGATAGGAACTTCCCAAATCTGAAGAGACATGAAAACACCTAAGAAATTCAGTAAATTCCAAACAAGATAAACTAAAAGAGGCCCACACTGAGACCCATTGTAGTCAAACTATCAAAACCCAAAGATAAGAAAATGTTGAAAGAAGCAACAGAAAAACAATTCCACATGCAGGAAGGAGCCTCAGTAGGATTAACAGCTTATTTCTCTGAAGCCAGAAGGCAGTGGGGGGTGGGGTGGGGGGTTGTATTAATAAACTTGAAAGGAAAAAAGTTGTCAATCAAGAATTCAATATCCAACAAAACCATCCTTCAAGAATGAAGGGGAAATGAAGACAGTTAAAGGGCACATAGGCCCACATAAAGGGCAACCAGATGGCTCAGTTTGTTAAGTGTCTGACTTCAGCTCAGGTCACGATCTCACGGTTCGAGGGTTCAAGCCCCACATCAGGCTCCATGCTGACAGTGTAGAGGCCTGCTTGGGATTCTCTCTCTCTGCCTCTCTGCCCCTCCCCCATTTGCACTTTCTCTCTCAAAAAAAAAAAGTATATACTTTAAAAAAAAGGAAATGAACGATTTAGAAATTCTGGAGGTCTAATAACTCTGTTAGGGAGAAGAAGGAGGGAGGGAGGGAGGAAGGAAGGAAGGAAGGCAGGCAGGCAGGCAGGCAGGCAGGCAAGCTGACAGAGTTCATTACCAGTACACCTGCTCTACAGAAAATACTTTCAGGCTGAAATGAAAGGACATTGCATAGTAAATCAAAGCCATAGGAAAAAATAAAGAACACTAGTAAAAGTAAATAGGTAACTATAAAAGATAGTATTACTTTACTTTTGTTATGGCTTGCAATTTTTCTTACATGATTTTATATTCAACTGCTTAAAATAATCATAAATCTCTTAGTGGGCATAAAACAAATGTGTCATCTATGACAATAATAATGTCATAGGGGGAGGGTCAGAGTTAAATTTGAAGAGTGCTTATTCTATTAAAAGTAAGCCAGTATTATTCAAACTAGATTGTTATATTGGGGCGCCTGGGTGGCTCAGTTGGTGGAGCGTCCTACTTTTCAGCTCAGATCAAGATCTCATGGTTTGTTAGTTCAAGCCCCACATCGGGCTCTGAACTGACAGTGTGTAGCCTACTTGGGATTCTCTTTGCCTCTCTCTCAGGATAAACAAATAAACTTTGAAAAATCCTCAATAATATACTAGCAAACTGAATTCAATAGCATACTGAAAAGGATTATACACTATGACCAAGTGGGGTTCATCCCCCGAATTAAAGAATGGTCAACATGAAAACCATTGTAATAGATCACATTAAAAGAATGAAGAAAAACCTCACAGAAACTTATCAATTGATACAATAAAAGCTTTTGGCAAAATTTCACAGTTGTTTTTTTAGTGCAATTAAAAAAAATTTTTTAATGTTTATTTTTGAGACAGAGTGCAAGCAGGGGAGGGGCAGAGAGAGAGGGAGACACAGAATCTGAAGTAGGCTCCAGGTGTCAGTACAGAGCCCCAGGCGGGGCTCAAGATCATGACCTGAGCCGAAGTCAGACGCTTAACCGACTGAGCCACCCAGGAGCCCCAGCACTTTAGTTTCTTGATAAAAATATTCAATACACTAGAAATAAGAAGAAACTTCCTCAACATGATAAAAATCATGTAAGAACTTAATACCTAATTGGGGAAGATTGAAGGCTTTAAGATCAGGAACAAGTAAAGAATGCTCATTTCTTTTTAAAAATAATTTTAAATGTTTATTTATTTTGAGAGAGAGAGAGAGAGAGAAAGCAAGAACAGGAGAGGGGCAGAGAGAGAGGGAGAATCCCAAGCAGGCTCCTTGCTGTCAGCACAGAGCCCAACTCGGAGCTCGAACTCATGAACCATAAGATCATGACCTGAGCCAAAATCAAGAGTCAGATGTTGAATCAACTGAGCCACCCAAGTGCCCCATGGATGCTCACTTTGCTACTTCTGTTCAACAAAGTATTGGAAATTCTAGCTAGAGCAATTAGGCAAGAAATATAAATACAAAGCACCCAACTTGGAAAAGAAGTAAAACTAGCTCTGTTCACAGATGACATCTTATATGTGGAAAACCCTAAAGAATGCACACACCAAAACAAACAAACAAGCAAGCAAAACCAAAATACAAAACCAAAAACATCTAAAGAACATTCTAAGTCAGCAAATGAGCAGGATACAAAATCAAGACACAAAAATTAATTTATTTTATTTTTTTAATTTACATCCAAGTTAGTTAGCATATAGTGCAACAATGATTTCAGTAGATTCCTTAATGCCGCTTACCCGTTTAGTCCATCCCCCCTCCCACAACCCCCCCTCCAGTAACCCTCTGTTCTCCATATTTAAGAGTCTCTTATGCTTTTGTCCCCCTCCCTGCTTTTTTATTATTTTTGCTTCCCTTCACTTATAATCATGTTTTGTATCTTAAAGTCCTCATAAAAGTGAAGTCATATGGTATTTCTCTTTCTCTAATTTCACTTAGCATAATACCCTCTAGTCCCATCCATGTAGTTGCATATAGCAAGATTTCATTCTTTTTGATTGCCGAGTAATACTCCATTGTATATATATACCACATCTTCTTTATTCATCCATCCATCGATGGACATTTGGGTTCTTTCCATACTTTGACTATTGTTGACAGAGCTGCTATAAGCATTGGGGTGCATGTGTCCCTTTGAAACAGCATACTTGTATCCCTTGGCTAAATACCTAGTAGTATAATTGCTGGGTCGTAAGGTAGTTCTATTTTTTTTTTTTTTTTTGAGGAACTTCCATACTGTTTTCCAGAGCAGCTGCACCAGTTTGCATTCCCACCAGCCATGCAAAAGAGATCCTCTTTCTCTACATCCTCACCAGCATCTGTTGTTACCTGATTTGTTAATGTTAGCCATTCTGACAGGTGTGAGGTAGCATCTCCTTGTGGTTTTGATTTGTATTTTCTTGATGATGAGTGATGTTGAGTATTTTTTCATGTGTTGGTTGGCCATCTGGATGTCTTCTTTGCAGAAGTGTTGAGTCAATAAGTTCTTCATAGATTTTGGATACTAACCCTTTATCTGATATTGTAGCAGGATTCTCGCACAGAGAGGCATGATACCGAGGCTTTTCTTTTCAGGAAGCAACTTTGTTCCCTGCCGGCACCGCTCAGTTGGGTTTGAACCCAAAGAACTGAGCCCCGAACATCACATGGCATGTTTATATATTTTTTACTTGTCTCCCATACATGGTAATAACACAAACATGTAGTCTGATTAAGTGGACTGAGTTACAAGGTCATGGGGGATGTAGTCACATACACGAAGATATTTTTTCCCTCCTTAGGGAGGGGACACTACCACATTATGTCCTTTGCAAATATCTTCTCCTATTCTGTCAGTTGCCTTTCAGTTTTGCTGATTGTTTCCTTCACTGGGCAGAACCTTTTTATTTTGATGAGATCCCAACAGTTCGTTTTTGCTTTTGTTTCCCTTGCCTCCAGAGATGTGCTGAGTAAGAAGTTGCTGTGGCCAAGGTCAAAGAGGTTTTTGCTTGCTTTCTCCTCTAGGATTTTGATGGCTTCCTATCATACATTTAGGTCTTTCATCCATTTTGAGTTTATATTTTTGTGTATGGTGTAAGTGGCCAGGTTCATTTTTCTTCATGTCGCTGTCCAGTTTTCCCAGCACCACTTGCTGAAGAGACTGTCTTTATTCCATTGGATATTCTTTGCTGCTTTATCAAAGATTAGTTGGCCATACATTTGTGAGTCCACTTCTGAGTTCTCTATTCTGTTCCATTGATCTGTTTTTGTGCCAGTACCATACTGTCTTGATTACAGCTTTGTAATACAGCTTGAAGTGCAGAATTGTGAAGCCTCCTGCTTTGGTTTGCTTTTTCAAGATTGCTTTGGCTATTCAGGGTCTTTTCTGGTTCCATACAAATTTTAGGAGTTTGTTCTAGCTCTAGTGTACAGATTTTTCATCTCTTCGGTTAGATTTATTCCTAGGTATTTTATGGTTTTTGGGTGCAATTATAAATGGGACCGACTCCTTGATTTCTCTTTTTGTTGTTTCATTATTGGTGTATTGGAATGCAACTGATTTCTGTGCACTGATTTTATATCCTACAACTTTGCTGAATTCATGGATCAGTTCTAGCAATTTTTTGGTGGAAAAATTAGTTGATTTCTATACATTAACAATGAACAATCCAAAAAAGAAATTAAGAAAACAATTTTATTCACAGTAGAATTAAAATAAATAAATACTTAGGAATAAATTTAGCCAAGGAGGCAAAAGACTTGTACACTGAAAACCAGATCGCAAAGTTAATGAATATATAAACAAGTGAAAATACATCCCATGTTCATGGAATGGAAGACTTGATATAATTAATACTACCCTAAGCGATCTACAGATTCGATGCAATTCCTATCAAAAGCTGTGATTTTGCAGAAATAGAGTAACTCATCCTAAAATTCATATGGAACCCCATATAGGGATCCCAAATAGCCAAAAAAAAATCTTGAAAAAGAACTAAGTTGGGGTATCCACTTGGCTCAGTCAGAAGAGTATGCAACTCTTGTTCTCGGGGTTGTGAGTTCCAGCCCCAGGTTGAGTGCAGAGATTACTTAAAAATAAAATCTTTAAGGGGCACCTGGGTGGCTCAGTCAGTTGTGCCCGACTTTGGCTCAGGTCATCATCTCCAGGTTTGAGAGTTCGAGCCCCACATTGGGCTCTGTGCTGACAGCTCATAACCTGGAGCCTGCTTCAGATTGTGTCTCTCTCTGTGCTCCTACCCCCCTCACACTGTCTCTGTGTCTCAAAAATAAACATTAAAAAATAAATAAGCAAATGAATGAATGAATGAATAATAAATGAAAAAATTTTTTTTCTAAAAGGGCACCTGGGTGTCTCTGCCGGTTAAGCATCAGATTCTTGATCTTTGCTCAGGTGAATGAATGAATGAATGAATGAATGAATGAATGAATGAATGAAAAAATTTTTTTCTAAAAGGGCACCTGGGTGTCTCCGTCGGTTAAGCATCATATTGTTGATCTTTGCTCAGGTCATGATCTCACAGTTCATGAGTTCAAGCGCTGCATTGAGCTCTGCACTAAGTGTGGAGCCTACTTGGGACTCTCTCTCCCTCTCTCTGCTCCTCCCCCTCTCAGACTATCACTCTTTCAAAGTTAACTTTAAAAAAAGCAACAACAAACTTGAAGCACTCATTTCCTATTCTAAACTTCCTACAAAGCCACAGTAATCAACAGTGTGGTACTGACATATAGGCATATAGATGAATTGAACAGAACCCAGAAATAAACCCTTGCATATGTCATCAATTGACTAGATAAGCGTACAAGACCATTTGTTATGAACTGTTTGTGTGTCCTTCCCCACCCACCATTCAGTATGTTGAAGCTCTAACCCCCAATGTGTCTGTATTTGTATAGGACTTGTCAACTGGTAATAAATGTTAAATAAGGTCATAAATGTGGGGCCTAATCTGATAGGGCTGATGCCCTTATAAAAGGAAGAGACCTCTGGGGCCTTCTCTACCATGTGAGGACATGTGTACAGTGAGAAGGCAGCTGTACGTGAGCCAGGAAGAAAACCCTCACCAAGGATGAATCAACCGGCACCTTGATCTTGGACTTAGTCTCCAGAACTATGACAGATTTGTTTTTGATAAATTTGTTTTTTAAGCCACCAGTTCTGTGGTATTTTTATGGCAGCCTGAGCCAATGCATGCATACCTTGATTTATTGTGCTTTATTGTTTCTTACAAACTGAGATTTGTGGCAATCCCATGTCAAGCAAGTCTACTGGCAGTATTTTCAACAGCACTTATTCACTTTGTGTGTCACGCTTTGGTAATTTTCTCAATACTTGAAATTCTTTCATTATATTGTATTTGTTATGGTAATCCATGACAGTGATTATGACTCACTGAAAACTCAAACGATGGCTGGCGATTTTTAGAAATAAACTATTTAAATTGAGGTATGTACAATGTTTTTTTTTAGACATACCATTGTACACTTAATACACAGTCGTATAAACATTAACTTCTATATGAACTCGGAAACCACAAATTTCATTTGACTTGCTTTACTGAGATATGTGCTTTATCATATCTGGAACTGAACCTACAGTATCTCTGAAGCATGCCTATACATACATTTTTCCGCAACGGGGAAAGCAATGTCTTTTTAAAAAAATGTAGGGTGGGGCGCCTGGGTGGCTAAGTAGGTTAAGAATCCAACTCTTGGTTTTGGTAACAATCTCACGGTTTGTGGGTTCAAGCCCCATGTTGGGCTCTGCACTGATGCAGAGTCTGCTTAGGATTCTCTCTCCCCCTCGTTGCCCCTCCACAACTTACACTCTCTCTCTCTGTCTCCCTCTCAAAAATAAATGAATAGGGGAGCCTGGGTGACTCAGTCAATTGAGCAGCTGACTTCGGCTCAGGTCGTGATCTGGTGGTCTGTGAATTCGAGCCCCGCGTCGGGCTCTGTGCTGACAGCTCAGAGACTGCAGTCTGCTTCAGATTCTCTGTCTCCCCCTCTCTCTGCCCTTCTCCTGCTCGTGCTCTGTCTCTATGTCTCTCAAAAATAAATAAACGTTAAAAATTTTTAAAAAATAATGAAAAAAAATGAATAAACTTAAAAAAAATTGTAGAGAAAATTGGATGTCTACTTACAAAAGAAGGAATTTGGACTCTTACCTTATACCAGATAGAAAAATTGGCTCAAAATGGATCAAAGACCAAAAACAAGACCTAAAAACTACAAAACTCAGAAAAAAATAGAGGGGCAAATCTTCCTAACCTTGTCCTTTAGAATAGGACACACAAAGCACAGGCAACAAAAGAAAAAAATTAACTGAACTTCATAAAAATTAAAAACTTTTGTGCATCAAAGGACACTAACAACAGCAGATAGAACTCACACAATGAGAATATTTGCAAATCATATATCTGATAAGGGATTACTATGCAAAATAGACAAAGAACTCCTACACCTCAACAATAAAAAAGAACCCAACTCAAGAGTTGGCAAAGGACTAAGGCAGACATTTCTCCAAAGAAGCTATAAAAATGGCCAATAAGTGTCTGAAAAGATGTTCAACATTAGTCATCAGGGAAATGCAAACCAAAACCACAATGAGATACTACTTCACACCTATTAGTATAGATATTATTTTTTAAAACGGAAAAATTGGGGTGCCTGGCTAGCTCAAGAGGTGCTTACGACTCTTGATCTCAAGGCTGTGAGTTCAAGATACATGTTGCATATAGAGATAAATAAATCACTTAAAAAATGGAAAATAAATGTTGGCAAGGATGTGGAGAAATTAGAACATTCTATTCATTGCTGGTGGGAATGTAAAATGGTACAGCCACTGTGGAAGTCTGGCCATCCCTCAAAGTTAAACGCAGAAGTACCATATGATCCAGCAATTTCACTCCTAGGATTATACCCTAAAGTACTGAAAGAATCCAAAAAAATACTTGTATACCCATTTGTAACAACAGTCTGCACAACAGCCAAAAGGTAGAAATGCCCAAGTGCCCATTAACAGATGAATGGATAAACAAAACATGGTATCTACATATTTTTCAGGCATAAAATAAAAAGACATTCTGGTAACAGGCTACGACATGGATGAACCTTGAGGACATCATGCAAAGCGAAATAAGCTAGATGAAAAGGGCAAATAATGTAGGACTCCACACGAGACACCTTAAATAGGCAAATTCATAGACAGGAAATAGAACAGACTGTCAGCGGCTGGGAGAAGGGGAAAATGGAGAGTTATTGTTTAATAGGTACAGAGTTTGTTTCAGGTAATAAAACAGTTTTGGAAATAGTGGTGATGGTTACAACATCGTGAGTGTATTTAAAGCCACTGAACTGTACACCTAAAAATGGTAAAAATGGTAAATTTTAGGTTATGTATATTTTACAATTAAAACAGCAATTATCAACTCTATTAAGACACACAGAAAAGCATGAACATTAGACTAATCTTTTACATTTACAATATGTAAAAATATGTAGAATTCTTTCCAGTGTGAGTTTTCTAGATCGAGGAACTAGTAATGGTGAAGATCCTATTGCTGCAGTGACAAGCATATTGCTGTTTTGACAATGCTCTAAACTGTGTGAAAGGAAGCTTCTACTAAATAAGCAGTAATGGATTCATTTTCTAAGCAGGGGAGATTACAAGAATTTCTCCTTTTTGTTTACCTCTCTCTCAATTTCTCTAAAATAAACATGTACTGCTTTGGGTTTAAGAAAAGAGTTTTGATTGCTCTTAATTAGAAACGCCCTTCATCTGAGACCACACTGTACGGACAATAAATAGAGGGTGGGGCGGGTCATATGGAGACGTGTGCTGCAGAATTCACGGGCCCCCATCCACGGTCACCTCGCGAAGTCTTCCCGGAGGTGAATCCTCTGATGCTGGCACATGTTGGAACTGTGCCGGAAGGCTTTCCCACACTTGCTGCACTTGTAGGGCTTCTCCCCAGTGTGGATTCTTCGGTGCTGGATGAGGTAAGTACCCTGGCTAAAGGCTTTCTTGCAATCGCTGCATTTGTACGGCTTCTCTCCATGATGTGACCTTTGGTGGTGGATGAGTCTGGAACTGTTGTGGAAGGCCTTCCCACATTCACTGCACTTGTACGGTTTCTCTCCCGTGTGGATCCTCTGATGCTGGATAAGGTGTGTGCTCTGGCTGAAGACTTTGCCACAATCATTACATTCATAGGGCTTCTCCCCAGTGTGGCTTCTCTGATGTTCAACAAGTTTGGTTTTTTGGATGAAGGCTTTCTCACATTCGTTACATTTATAGGGCTTCTCCCCAGTGTGAATTCTTTGATGTTGGATTAGGTTAGAACTTTGGGTAAAGCCTTTGCCACATTCTTTACACTCAAATGGCTTCTCTCCAGTGTGAGTTCGACGATGTCGGATGAGGATTGAGCCATCACTGAAGGCTTTCCCACAGTCATTGCACTTATAGGGTTTCTCTCCAGTGTGGATTCTCTGGTGATAAATAAGGGAAGAATAAGCACTGAAGTGTTTCCCGCAATCACCACACTTGTAGGGTTTCTCCCCGGTATGAATCCTCTGATGCTTCATGAGGTTGGGCCTTTGGTTGAATGTCTTTCCACACTCACCGCACCGGTAGGGGATCTCCCCTGAGTGCATCCTTCGGTGATTGATGAACTCGCAGCTCTGGCTGAAGGCTTTCCCACACTCTTCACACTTGTAGGGCTTTTCCTCACTATGAAGCCGTTGGTGCTTGATGAGGTTAGCACTGTACCTGAAGGCTTTCCCACAGTAACCACAATAATGCAATTTTTTCCCAAGAGAAATTTTCTGATCTTTAGCTAAATTTGCACTGAAGAATTCCCCAGAATCATGGACTACATTTCTCTTTTTTGACCTGTGGACACGTTTATGGTTATTGAGGTATGATCTCTGTTCGAAACTCTGTTCACATACATCACACTGGTGAGGCCTCTGGTCACAGACAGGGCTTGACTGGAACCTGGGGCTCCCTGCAGACTCCTGGATGCTCTCCTCATTGGTCCACGTGACTAGCCGCAGGCCTCTCTGTTCCATAGGCTTGTCCAGGCTCTCCTCTGGCTCCCTGACACATGCACGGGTCTCTCCAGGCTCAGGTCCCTGGGAAACAGCCCTCTGGAGTTGATCCAGTTTTTCCCCATCAAGCATTTCTCCTGAAGACAACTCATTGTACTCAGTCCTGGTCCCATGAGCTGAAACAACAAACACATCTCAGGACCACCTGTTATGACTTCAGAAGGAAGGCACGAAGATGCTGCCAACTATCAGTACCATACAATTCCACCATCTCCACAGTTACAGTACCTTGCAGAGATGAGAGCCTGTAGCTCAGAGGCCTAAAGACCTTACCCAACGCTGTAGTCTTGTGGCAGTGCAAGTATTTAAACCAGGCCTGACCAATTCTTCCTCCCTGCCTTCTGCTCACAAAACCTTCCTAAGTGGGGCTATAGGATGGAGGTCCTCATTACAAAGGGACAGAACATGGAAGCTTCATACCACCATGGAGACCAGTGGGGCCCTGAAAGTCACAGAGCACATCTGACAAAGAAGCAAGTCTAAGGCCACCTAACAACAGCTAATTCACCCCAAAATTCATGGTAGGAAAACCATTTGCCTCCTCAGGACATCAGAAGGTCAACTTCGTGCCAACCATGGGCCTTGGTGACCCTGAGTTCTCCCTAGCAGGCCATGCCTGCTCCTGCATCTTATCTCAGGGGTCTAAGAGGCAATCGGTTAGCTACCAGCCCCTTAAATTCAAGATGCCATACAGAATGGTTCCTGATACCTCAAGCCTCCATTCCTTCCTTCCCTGACTAGACGTCACACACCAACTCCCCTTGCAGAAACGCACTGCCAGAAATGCATTTTCTGTGAACCATGAGACACACGCACAACAACCCCAAAACAGGGACAACCAAATGTCAACAAGAATTTGGGGTGCCTGGGTGGCTGTTGGTTAAGCATCCAACTCTTGATTTCAGCTCAGGTCATGATCTCACAGTTTGTGGGTTCGGGCCCCGCATCAGCATGGAGCGTGCTTGGGATTCTCTCTCCTCCTCTCTGCCCCTCCCCTGCTCTCTCTCAAAATAAATAAATATTTAAAAAAAGAGAGAGAATGGAAAATAATGTGGTATATTCGCACAACAGAACACCATGTGGCGATGAAAGAGAACAAACTGTGTACGACATGGCAGCCCTCACAACGTTCAGATGCCCTACACGAAACAAGACACAGAGCTAAGCAGTGGGAAATGACAGGAGGCCCAGTGGGCTCCCAAGGAACTAGAAACGTTCTACCTCTTGATTTGGAAGAAGATTTTTACAAAAATTCACTGAGCTATAAACTTAAGGTTTATCCTAGTTCTAGAAGTACTTACATTTTAAATAAACAAATTTACAAAAGAGAAATTCAAGTCCTTTGACTCAACAGTTGCTTCTTAGGACATCTTCAAGATGTGTGCAACGTAACGCTTAGCAGAGTTGTCTGTAGCAATGACACTACAGAGCATCCTTCCCGCTGGCACTTCTAACGAAACCACTGACTGACTCGTGTATAGAGAAGGACACTTACTGAGTGAAAAAGAAGATGACAGCAGTATACATGGGAGTACTGCATCCCTGTAGACAAGCAACATTTGTACAGGTGTGGACCAGACAGCACTAGAAAGGGGACGGCAGGCACATAACAGAATACACTGGTATCTGGGTGATGAGATATTCTCTCTTTCTTGTAATGGCCCATGACTGTCAAGTGTAATTCTAGAAAAGGAGAACGAAGTGATGGTCTCCATCACTATGGCCCTATCTGACTCTCCTCATAGGGCATGAGCTCTGAAGGGCAGGGCTCCTGAGGACCCATGGACCCAGTCTTCACTCACAGCATACCTGAATGCCCTTCCCTCTTCTCCTCTGCCAGCAACACCTCCTCTCACCCTCCTGGAAGATTTGGCTCAAGAATTACCACAGAGAGGTACTCTGGCTGATGGAGGTGACCTGGATTTCAGCACAGGCCACTCCCAGGGCTGCCCTGATGCACTTTGTTCTCAATTCCTGAGTCATTAAGCACACACCTTGGACCCCAACAAATGCTTGTTCAGCAACTGTTGGAGAAGTAGCCCCCTTCACACACCTGAGATGCTGATTCTCAGTCGCCCTTTCCCCTTGGCACCTTGTACATCCAGGACCCATGGCTCATCCCCTCGCTCCAACTGTGTGATCACCCCAGGCTTGGGAACTGCACATCCAGCTCCTAGGAAGAAAACAGAGCCTGGGGTTGGTGCCAAGGATCAAGGCTGCACTGAGCATGATCTCACAGAATCTCCTTCCTGTGGCAGAAGGAGAAGCATAGGCAAAGCGGGATGATGGGGAGTCTGGACACTCTGGAGGGCTCGGGGTGGTCATGAAGAGGAGATCTGAGCACAGGGAACAGAGCACAGGGGGCTCTTTCCACTTGGGAGGTTCACAATCCCTCTGGGGAGAGGTCTGTCTTGGGCCTGGAGCAGGGAGGCACTCTTGTCTGGGAGCTCAGAGATAGATGAGAGAAGCCTGACCTGGCCCCTCCTCTGCGCAGACCAGGCCTGCCTAGGACCAGAGGGTGAGGCCCCCAGCCCAACCCCTGCTGAGCCCTCTGTTCCCAGGGCTGTTCCCTGAGCTGTATCCTAGTGAGGGGCCTTACCCAGGGAGACCAGATTCCTGTAGGTCTCCAGCATCACGTCCCTGTAGAGGCCCCTCTGAGCAGGGCCCAGACGGCCCCACTCCTCCCGGGAGAATAGCACGGCCACGTCCTCAAAGGTCACCTCAGCCTGGAATGACAAGGGCTGCTGCAGGCCCGGGTGCGGCTCAGGATGGGCCCTGGGGTCAGGGGCCGCAGAAGCATACTAGGAGCAGCAGCACAGGGGCAACTACAGAAATGATCCCCCAACATGACCCAGGGGAGTGGCCTGAGCCCTTGGCTGCTAAGTCAGCTAACTCAGGAAGGCTGGGGAGTCCCAGGGCCACCCCTCCTCTGCTCAACACCCCAGACCAGACATGCCTGACAATGCCTCCTGAGGCAGAGGAAGCAGGAAAAGCCCTGTGTGGAGACTTCACACCTCCCAGGGAAAATGGATGCTCACCTGGGGCAGAGCAGACAGGTGCAAAGCTGCCATCGCCTGGTACCCTGGGGTTCCCAGGGGAGGAAGTCAGCAGTAAGTCACACTGGTGCTGAGGGAAGAGAGAGGAACACATGGAGGCCCGGCCTGGCCCCTCCTGTGGGCACCTTCAAGACCATGTTCATCCCCATCAGGGCACAGCTGGCCTCCCAGGCTGACTCTGCTCCCTGTCTGGGGCTGCCCTACCCAACCTGGTGCCCAATACATGGACATGTGCCCAACTCCTCAGGTAATCCATTCCCCTCAACCTCCCTGACATGCCAAGCTGTCTCATTCAGGAGAAAGATGGAGATACTCATTCACTTCATATGAAAGAGTAAAGACAATATGTTAAGTGTTGAGGAGAAAAAGGAAAAAATTAATAGAAAGCAGAGAACGAAGTCAAAGTACAGATGGCAAAAAATACAATGGTAGTAGAAACAACTCAGTGGGTGAGTAACGATAAGAAATAAAACGATTAAACTCACCTACTAGAAGCACGAGACTCTCCAACAGAGGCACAAATGCATCTACATAACCTAAAATAAAGTAACACAGAAAGGCTGGATCCAAGATGGATCAAACAAACACTAATTAAAATAAAGCTGTAGAAGATACACACCTTTTCTTTCCCTTTAAAGCTCTTCATTGGAATATGAGATTTATGAAGAAGAGTCAAGAAATCCTGAACACACAGCTCAAGGGGCAATCCCAAGGGCCCACACCCACAGAACCAGCACTGACAACCAACCTCCTGCCCCTGCAGGCACTATTTCCTCCCTGAACTGCCAAGAGTGAAGCTCTACCCTGAACGCCACCACCACGGATCAGCTGTGTTTCTGGTGAACTTCATCAAAGGAACTATAAGCTGCCTGTACTCCTCTGGCTTCTTCCCCTCATTCGTGATATTTGTGAGCTTAATATGCATTGATATGTGTGGTTCAGCATTTATTTATACCAATTAAAAAAGAACTGAAAGCAAAACTCATTAATAGGAACAAAAGTGCATAATACACATTAATAAAACGAAAATCCACCAAAAAGATGTAATTACAGACACGCACGTATCTACCAACAAACTAAAAATTTAGAAAGCCAATGCTAACTGAAATAGCGAAGAGGAACCTGGCCCACCTCCCCTGGAATGAGAGATTTTCACACACTTCCCTCAGAAGCAAGACACGGAGTAGAGAACAGTTACTTAAAACAGAGAATACACATTTTCCGAGATGTACATTCAAAATTATTGAAAAAACACCACAAACCAGGCAACGAGGAAAGTTTTAACAACTTCCAAAGGCTGACATCATTTGGTAAAACATTCTCTCAGCAGACTGTTGTTATGCTGGAAATATATATTAAAAACAAGTACCCCTTTCCAGAAAACCATAGAAATGGAGAAAGAAAGGCCACCTAACAAAAAAATGTACATTCTTTAAAATTTTTTTTTAATATTTATTTATTTATTTTGAGAGACAGAGGACAAGCAGGGAAAGGGCATAGAGAGAG
Source organism: Paguma larvata (assembly GCA_030068075.1). NCBI lineage: Eukaryota > Metazoa > Chordata > Mammalia > Carnivora > Viverridae > Paguma > Paguma larvata. The sequence goes on along the minus strand of CM057838.1, from coordinate 80,256,693 downwards.
GGAGAGAGAGAATCCCAAGCAGGATCCACGCCATCAGCACAGAGCACAACGAGGGGCTTGAACTCACCAAATGAGAGATCATGACCTGAGCCAAAACCAAGAGTTAGACACTTAACGGATTAAGCCACACAGGCACCCCGAAATATGTGCATTCTTAATGGATTTATTTTAGCATTTAAAAGACTGAAAAAAACGACCTAAATATTCAATAAGAAATTAAACACAGACTAAAAAAGTGAATTCAAGGAAAGATAGAAGAAAACAAAGAACACTCAATTAAAAGAAACAAAATAATCTCTGGGGCTCCTGGGCAGCTCAGTTGGTTAAACGTCTGACTTGATTTCAGCTCAGTCATGACCTGACCTCACAGTTTGTGAGATCGAGTTCCCAGAAGGCTCCACTGTCAATGTGGAGCCTGCTTGGGATTTTCTCTCTCTCTCTCTCTCTCTCTCTCTCCTCTCTGCCCTGCACCTCTCTTGTGCGTGCGCTCTCTCTCTCAAAATAAAGAAACGTTTAAAAACAGATAAAGTAAACAGAAAATAACTCAACACTGTTTCTTTAAAATGCTAGTAACAAACATCTGGCAAGTCCACTGGGGGGAGGCAGCAGAAAAGAGACAGAAAAAGAAATACTATTAAAAACAGAAAAGTCAGTGGGAGGGGGCACCTGGGTGGCTCAGTCAGTTGACCGTCCAACTCTTGATTTTGGCTCAGGTCATGATTTGAGGGTCATGGGCTCAAGCCCTGCATTAGGCTCCACGCTGAGTATGGAGCCTGCTTAAGATTCTCTCTCTCCCCCTAGCCCTCTCTCCCCTACTCACGCTCTCTCTCAAATAAGAAATGAATGAAACCAAGTGAAATAAAATAAGGGGACACAACTCTACATACCATACACGCAGCAATGGCCATCAGAGTGTGGTCTAAAATGCCAGGGACAAAATGGCAAAACTTTATTGAAGGAGACCAAAAAGACCTATGGAGAAACAGACGGTATTCATAAATAGGAGGACTCAACACCATAAAAATGTCAACTCTCCTCAAGTAAATCTATTAATTCTGTGCAATCAAAATTACAACAGGACATAACATGAACTCTGACCAAAATGACTGAGTATCACAATGATCCATGATTAACCAAGACAATGCTAAAAAAGAACTAAGGTACGCAGGGGCATGCCCACCACCTATTGAGACTTACCGTAAGGCTATGGTAATAAAAGCAAAGTGTGAGTAAAGAAGATAAGGAACACACCTATGCATATGTTAATGACATGCTATTCATAATGGTGCCGACACAACTGATTTTCCATAGGAAAATAAAATTCGATCTCTGATTCCTATAGCAAACAAAAATATATTTTAAGCATGTGGAAGACCCATACATTTTTTAATTACAGCTATTCTAAGAAAATAATATGCAAAATACAGTCCATAGAGGAAAAGTTGTTTAATTTTACTCAAAAAAATTTTTTCTGTAGAAGACACAACAAAATTAATATACAAGTTGCAGAGTGAAAGATATTTGCAAACATATGTAAGAAAAGATACACAGAATATATTTTAAAATACAAAAAAAAAAGGAAAAGAAAAGACCATTCATTTAAGAAAGAAAACACAGAATGACTTGGTAAGTCACAGATAATGAAATCAAAGAGGCCAATAAACATTTGAAATGATCTTCAATGTCACTGAGAATTGGAGAAATGCAAATTCAAGACTTCTCTCCCCACCAATTGGCAAAAATATAAAATGCTTCACAATATCAAATATTGAAGACATAAAGAACAATGAGATAGATTCTCAGAGTCCTATAAGAGTATAAACTGGTACGGTCATTCTGGAAACCCGCCTGGCACCACCTGGCAGAGCCGAAACCTTGCAAATTCAGTCAGGAAACCTAATTTTAGGTATATGCCCTACAAAAACTCTTGCTAATGCACACAAGATACACAAGAATGTTACCATGTGCCTGTGTACCAAAAAAATTCCCCCCAAAAAACAAAACAGAAAGAACAAAAAAAAACCCTTAAATATCTACCATCAGGGAACAGTCACAGTCACAGTGGCTGAAACAAATGAACCACATCAAAGTCGGAGGCAGTACAAAGCTATAAGGCCGAATGAAGCTGTTAAGTATAGAATATCAATATATAACGTATGGTATGCAGAGTTTTAAACACGAAAACACTAGCACGTATGTAGAGGTACAAAAAAATGTGTCGACAGCAAAATAACAACCAACAGAGTGAAAAGGCACCTAAGGAACGGGAGAAAATATTTACAACGCATACACCTGATAAGGAATCAAGATCCAAAATATATGAAGACTTCACACGACTCAATACGAAAAAAACCCCAAAAACCCAACTTAAAATGGGCAAAGAACCTAAATTTCTCCCCTAAAAGACATACAAATGACCAACAGGTACATGAAAAAGTGCTCAACATCACTAGAGAACTGCAAATAAAATCACAATGAGTTATCACCCTACACCAGTCAGAATGAGCATTATCAAAAAGCAAAAGGTAAGAGCTGATGAGGATACAGAGAAAAGGGAGCCCTTGTGTGCTGTCAGTGGGAACGGAAATTGGGGCAGCCATTATGGAAAACAATGTGGAGGTGGTTCAAAAAATTGAAAATAGAACTAGCACATGATCCACCAATCCCACTTGTCCTATTATCCAAAGGAAATGAAATCGCTACCTCAAAGAGAGAGCTGCACTCCCATGGTCCCTGCAGCATTATCCACAATAGGCAAGGCATGGAAACACCCTAAGTGCCCAACGACAGATGAAGGGCTACAGGATGTGGTATATACACACGACGGAATGCTACTCAGCCATAAAGAATGAAATCTTGCCATTTGTTACAACACGGGTAAACCTGGAATATTATGCCAAGTGCAATAAACCAGACACAGAAAGACAAATACTACATGATCTCACTAACGTGTAGTATCAAGAGTCCAAATCACAGAAGCAGAAAGTAGAATGGTTGGCTACCAGGGTTTGGAGGTTGGGGAAAATGAAGAGATATCCATCAGAGTACAAACTTTCAGTTGAGCAAGTTCTGGAGATATAACGTACAGCCCTGTGACTACAGTTAACACTACTGTATCGTAACTTTGAAACTTGCTCAGCAGGTAGATCTTAAATATCCTCACCAGAGAGAAAACAAAAAAAGGGCACCTGGCTGGCTCAGTCCCTGCAGCATGTGACTTCCTTGACCTTGGGACGTGAGTTCAAACCTTGCTGGGCACAGAGACTGCTTAAAACAAACAAACAAATAAATAATGTATTTTAAAAAAAAAATTAAAAGCTTGAAATACATGTGGCAAACCCAGTCACTAGTGTTTGGTTATCTATTCTCCATATTTCAAATTTTTCTCTAAAAAGATTTTTTTAATGTTTTCAAAGCGCAAAGTGCATTTTTGACTTTTTAGTCTTCAGTTCCCGACCTTGAATAGAGACCTCTAAGAAGAGAAATAAAAACGCGGCTGCTGAGAGAAAGGCCTTGCAGCGCCAGAGGCAAAAGATGGTGGGAAGGAAGGTGTATCAGTGGGACAGGCATTTCGGGAACTGCTAAAGGCAAGAGAGAACGCAAGGGACACAGGAAGGGGGGTGGTAAATGGGAAGGACTGGAGTTGACACGTAAGAGTGTGTTTTGGCATTAACTGCCCCAAGCTAGAGGCCAGGTGAGGAGGGAGATGGGGCTAGGGGCTAGGGGCAGGAACAGGAGGAATCGGTGGAGAAGCAGGAGTGAGGGGTGGAGGGGTGGAGGGCTGGGGAGGGCAGGGGAATATAACCTGGACCCACATGAGAGGGAAAGACTCGGCTCAAGCTGGGGCTGGGGTACCGGGGTGAATTTGGAGAGCTAGTTTACCGTCTGCGGGGCGGAGAGGGGCCGGAAGGAAAGGCCCTCGAGTCACCAGGCCATGAGGGTCCCGGGCATCCCGGGATGCAGCCCTTTGGGGGCGACCTGGGAAAAGCAATCCGGTGGAGGGACCCCGGGGCTCCCGGAGTTGTGAGCCTTGGGAAGGGCAGTCTCAGGTGGGGCAGGGGCCCAGCAAAGAACGACTCTTGGGCCAGGGCGAGCGGAGAGCAGGACACCACGCTTGGGGAGGACACCAGTCGGGGTTTGGGACCCATCAGAAAACGCCGGGACAGGAACAGGGCTTTTCGAGGGGACTCCGAGAGTGGGGAGTGGGCCTGCCCGAGGGACGCCGGGCGGGACATGTCGTCGACCGCGGGGTGGCCCCACCCTGAGCACCGCGGTGGCTACAGGGAAGGGCTGGAGCCCCGCGCCCGGGAGGCCTTGCGGTCACCGCCGCCCCGACCCAGCCCCACTCACCTCAGCACCGCAGAAGAGCCGCAGCCGAGCCAGGCCCCACCACCCCACCAGCCCCACCAGCCCCACCCGCCGCGGCGAGCCAATTCAACCGGAAGTGACGCCCCCACCCCGCGTCGAACCGGAGGCACCCTCGGGCCTCTCTGGGAAACAGACTCCACGTCTCGGTAGTCAGTCTCCTGCAGGAACTGGAAACAGTGCCGGAAACCGGGACAGCCGGCCACTGGGTGGCAGCCTGGAACCATGACCCCGAATTTCAGATAGGAGGCAACGGGGAGGCTTAGGGACCTGTTTCGAAGACTGAAAATTACAGCAATTTTCAGTGAAAAGCTCTTTAGCAATTCCTCAAGGCACTGCTCCCAAGACCAGGCCCTTTCCTTTATAGAGAAAGGCAGAGAAGCCATGTGACCAAGAAAGATGCTTACTGGTTAAAGCCCCTTTTGTTCAGCACACTGAAGCCAAGCTTCCCAGGTGCTGATACTGTACCAAAGCCTCCGTGGGGCCACTTCTTGGCCAAGGATCCAAAACACTTAATTCAGAAGGGTAAAGCTGTGGCAGTTATTTTATGGGTCAGGTGGCCAAGCCCAGCCCTCTTTCATTAAGGAGGAAACCCCACCCTCCCTTCCCGTGACCGAGCCCTAGCCCTGCTGGGGTCACTGCCTAGATGTGGTGAGTGGTCAACAGGCCAGTGGAGACCAGGAAAGCAAGACCTGGGGACAAGGTTCATGCTAGAGACAAGTGTGGACCCCAGCAAGGAGCCACCTGGCAACAAAAAGGTCTTCTCTCTGGTGGGAGACACCCTACTGCACAAGCTTCTCAAGACAGTCCTAAGGGGACTGGTTCCGATGCACTCAGGGAGATGGTCCCCAGGAACGCTCAGTCCCTTGCCTTTCTGCCTGCAGGCTGTGCATTCTATCTCAACCAGCCACCTACCTCTGTCCCCAACCTTCCTGCTTCAAGGGTTTATAGAGGCCTGCAGCCCCTGCTTTTTACATGGGCTCAGAAAGGGAACCACTGGGGCAGGGGGCTCTGAGAAGTGTCCTGGTCCTGAAGGCACTGTTGAGCCTCCACTACCATCTCAGCACCACGTTGGCTCAGCAGCATCAGCCTTGGTTCTACCACCTTTGATGAGCCTGTCAAAAGTTTGGGACAAGGTACCATGAACCAGACAGAAGATCCTTTGTTCTCAGAAACTGACCTGACTCCATCCTGGTCCTGGCTTCCCACCACAGGATAGCTTCCTAGCTCTCCAGCCTGCAGCTTCAGGAGCACCACCCTCACCCAGATCCTCCGAGCACTTGAGAAGTTAACACAGATGTGGGCAGAATTCTTTGCTCTATGGACGGCGCGACAGGGTAGTTTCCAGGAATCGAGGTGTGAAGATCCCTAGCAACCCCACCTCTTCCTTCCAGAGCGTTCACTGTTCACTGATGCATGTAATAACTTCATCTTCCTCCCGCCTACACAAAGAGCTCCATGGCAGTCCTCCCGACAAGGACCCTGCCCTCTGAAACTACGAGCAAGCACAGCTTAGTGGCAAAAGGATAGGTTTTATTGAGCTCCTCAACCCTAGTTTTCTTTCTCCTGCACAGTCTTGGTTCCCCGGAGACGCCCAGTCCGGCGGGCAGCAATAAGACCCACTTTGCGGCCAGCAGGAGCATCTCTGCGGATAGTAGAGGGTTTGCCAATGTGCTGGTGGTTGCCACCTCCAAAAGGATGCTCCACAGGCTGCAGGCAAAGAAAGGCAATATTAGTATACGAATGTGGACCCCATCTTCCTCAGGACTTGGGTAAGAGTACATCAACGGATGTGCCAACAATCCGTAACATGAGAGGCTCACACAGAAAAGGGACACTCCAAGAAAGGACCTGTCCACCCAGCCTCCTAGCCCCCAATCCCCTGAATATCCCAACTGCCCATTTCTGGGCTACTTACATTCATGGCCACACCACGCACACGTGGCCAGCAATTCCTCTTTGCCTTATACTTGTGGTAAGCACGCCCAGCTTTCAGAATTGGCTTGTCAATGCGGCCACCTCCAGCCACCACACCTGTTGAGGAGATCAGGCACCTCAGGGAGGTGCGCCATTCCCTCCCAGGACTTCAGGACCCTATCAGGCAGAGCATCCTTGCCAGTAACTCACCCCCACACCAATCACCCTCTCACTACAGCCCTACACCATCACGCAGCTCCCAAAGTTTCATTAACACCCCAAAACTACCGCGCAGCATTAAGATCTTTGCAACCTAGTAGCACTGTTTCTTCCGGATTTCTCAGGCAGCCAAGCCAGGCCTTTCCGCGCGTCATCTGTAATGTCAATCTCAACCCATGATTCTCCAAGGAAGGAACCCCCCGCTTTGCCCTGTCTGACTGAAATCACTCCATCTAACCTCCAAACACCAACAGGACGGCTAACCCAGCCTGACACACACACATCTTGGCCAATTTTGCTTACTTTGTAAACATACACTCAACAGCACCCCTTGGGTTTACCATAAGAGTTCAAAGATGTTGCCCAAATAGCAAAGTGAACAAACCAGGGTTCAAATCCTCTTTAAGGCATTTACTGGGTAGCTTAAAAAAAGTTAACGTATCCCTGAAAAGGCTCTTACCTACGCAGATGTGACGTGCAGAACAGGCCGCACTACAGACAAGTCTGCCTATCGAGTCCCGAAGCCCGGGTCTAGCCATGGACTGTTCACAGCCGACCCACAGCACCCAGTATTCAACTGCCGCCTGCCACTCACCAACCACAGCTCTGTTGGCTGAAGAAATGACTTTCTTTGAGCCCGAGGGCAGCTTCACTCGAGTCTTCTTGGTCTCTGGATTGTGGGAGATGACAGTGGCGTAGTTTCCAGAGGCTCGGGCCAACTTGCCGCGGTCACCAGGCTTCTCCTCCAGACAACACACGATAGTGCCCTCAGGCATGGTGCCCACCGGGAGCACATTGCCTATGTTGAGCTGGGCTGCAAGGAGCACCAGAGGTCAGTGTAACAAAGCAGTCCGCCTTAACTACTGCTCATCGGAGGCGACGCAAACCCGCCGGCTCTCCCAGTCCCCAAGAAGGCCCCACAGCACTCAGCGTCCGGCACCCTCCTGCACCGCTCTCTGGGCACCCCATCCACTACGTTTAGCCAAACGGGTCTCACTAAGTGAGACTTCCGCCTGGATGTTCCTCCTGAGTTAGGATGTGAGCCTCCTCCGGCAACCCCAAGTCTAGTTCCCTCCCCATCGCGACCTTCCATCTCAGAAGCGAGGCTTACCTTTTTTTTTTTCCATCTGAAGTTTATTTTGAGAGAAAAAAAAAGTGCGCGCAATCAAGAGACAGAGAGGAAACGCCAAGGAGGCCCCGCACTGTTGGCGTCAGCCTCCAACCCTGAGTTCAAGCCCAAACCGGAATCAAGAGTCCAACGCTCAAGCGACAAGGCAACCCAGGCGTCCGCGAAGCTTACCCTTCTTGCCGCAGTACACGAACTGGCCGGTGTGGATGCCCTCGGCAGCGATGAACAGCTCCGTCCGCTTCTTAAACCGGTACGGATCCCGAAAGACTACCTTGGCGAGGGGTGCACCGCGGCCCGGGTCGTGGATAATGTCCTGCGAGCCGAGGCGGCATGAGCGGCGGGTCCTGGCAAGGCGCCCCGCGTCCCCACCCGCCCGGGCGGGCCCCCCGCACCTTCACAATGCCCTTGATGTAGCCGTGCCGTTCGGCGAAGTCCACGGCTCGAAGACGCGCAGCGCCCTTGCGGTGCTTCACGTGCGCGCGGAACACCGAGCCGGCGCCCTTTCTCTGTCCACGGATGACGCGGCCCATGGCTGCGGTCTGGAGGCGGCGTACGGTCAGCGCCCGGGCGGCCCAGGCTCCCCCGCCACCCCAGCTTCAGGGTCCCAGCTCCCCAGGATCCTCCCTCCAGGTCCCGACCCTTTCCCACCCCCATCCCTAGCCCAGCTTTTTCTCAAGAATCCCGCCGGGGTCCCTAGGGGGCCCCACAGCTGCGGATGGCGGCGGATAATACCGGAGCCGCCACGCCACAAACACGTCCTACCTGCTGCCGAGCGCGGCCGGAAGAGGACAGACGGTGGAGGAGAGCCGCCTTATCTTCCGGGGCGGGGCCGAGAGACCCTTGACCTTCCGGCAGGGCCGTGAGCCCAGTGCACCCCGGGATTTGTAGTCATCCCGCGGTGCCCTCGCCCCTTCCCCGCCGCCAAGGCCTCTGCGCAGGTGCATTGGGATGGCGGGGGGCCCGCGGATCCCGGGGGTCCTGCGATCACGCACTTGACTGGATCTCCTGCTGCGGGGTCCGTGTGAGAGGGACCCGGGAGGAGGCTAGAGGGAAGTCCGGACTTCAAAGAAGTCTCGCGGAGGGCGAGGGCCGCCCACTGAGCGACCGAGGAGACACTCCCCCGCCCCCGGAGAGGTTGGGTGACTTTCCAGGGTTATGCGGCCCCCGATAGAGCGACTTACTCCGGGCGCGGAGTCGTAGGGCTACTGTCTCGGCCTGGGGAAGGCCCCTTTACATAACTAGAGACTCTTTGCAAGGTTATTGGCTCCCTTGTAGGGCGAGGGCCCCTTTCTAGGGTGAGGCCCTTCTTTGTAGGGTTGTAGTCCCCCTTTTAAAATGGGTGGACCGTTTGGGGGAATGTGGTGGTTTACAGAAGACGGGGGTCTGGATGAAAGATAGCAAATGTTCAACCACCGCCAGCGCGGCCGGGGACGCTGCGACTCTGTGCACTGATAGGTTTTCGGAGAGATCAGAGTGGCCGTGCCTGGATGTGGGTTTTGGGGAGAGAGACAGGGGCATCGTGGTCTTTGCTTGGACGACGAGGCCAGGCCATGGTTGGCGGGTGTCGAGGAGGTTGCCACGGAGAGACTGGGCGACAGTAGAGGTGAGGGAGTCTCAGTTGGGATGGTGGGACCTCCCGTGAGGAAGACTGTCGTCCTCCTGTCCCCTACATCACGCACTTCCAGGCAGGTGGAGGCGGGGAACGGAGGCCAGGAAATGGAGAGGGCAAATCTGGGGGCTTGGGAAAGGGGAGAAAAAGAGGGTGAACCATGTCACTTACCGCCAAGAGGATGAGGAAGGGAGGACTGGATAAGTGACTCTGAGGTGAGGGACACGATGACCCTGCCCAGAACCCTATGGGGAGGAGTGGGTGAGGTTGGCGCTGAGAAAAGGAACAGCTGGTGGGGGACCCTGGGAGTATGAGCTGGAGATCAAGATCAAGTCTACCAGGGCAGGGAGCCCCCTGCTGGGCTAATGTTGCTGAGTGAGGGCTTCCTGGAGTTACGCCCCTGAGGAGCGGGAGGAGCCTTCAGGAGAGGGCCCTGGAGTTAAGACCTGGAGGCGGAACCCTTGTCTGAGTGAGAACTGTCCACAGGCAGGTCCGGGTAGAGCTTCTTGACTAGGACTGTGGGTGTGCAGGTGAGACCAGTAGAGGGAGAGGTAGCAAGGTAAGGGCAGCGAGGGCCAAGGGACAGAGGCTTGCACTCAGGACTTGGCAGTAGGATGTTTGCTAGCACCAGTGCAGTCGGGTAGGCCTTGGAGGGGCAGTGGTAAGAAGGACATCATGAGAAAGTAAGAAGGGAGGAAGGGGGGCCATGTGGCCACATGCTGAAGCAGAGAAGCAGAGGGGACTGGTGAGGCCCCAAGAGGGGCAACGGATGGGTTGGCAGGGATGGGGGCTCAGGAGGCGGCACTGCCCTGGCAGGGCCAGGGGCGAGAGGTAATGTGGGAAACAAAGGCAGAAGGAAATGGCAGATAAAATTATATGTCCTTATAACCTGCAGCCCATTGGCAAATACTTGAGGCTGGCAGAGTAAAATGTTTCTCCAGGAACTCCCTACTGTCTTAATGCTAATGCTTTGCTAGAAGGAAAAACAACCTTAGTTTGACAGTAGCTAGGCCCCCTGTATCCCGGGAGTCTTCTCTAGCATGTGCAAATCTCATTGGGAACTTCTCCTGGACTTGACCTCCCCCAACTCTATGGTGTATAACCTGTCTCTCCTCATGGTCCCAGGGGCAGCTCTTCCTCCCCACAGGTCCCGTCCCCATGCTTTAATAAAATCCCCTTTATGCACCAAAGACATCTCAAGAATTCTTTCTTGGCTGTCGGCTCCTGACCCCATGAACCCCGTTATCAATCCAAAAAACCTCATCAAGGGGCACCTGAGCCTCCTTGGGGCAGAGTGAGGGGTTTTGAGGTCTGCCCAGGATAGGCTCAGAGGACCAGTAAGGCCCAGGGAGGTGGGGACAATACTTGGACACTCAGGCTGTGGGGTCCCTAAGAAGGTCTCATAGGTCTCTGGGATGAGATATGGTGGGGGAGGGCCCCCCACGTTCTCTTTGTCCTAGAGCTTGATACAGCCAGGAGGCAGCTAACCAGGCCTAATGCGGGGCGTGTGTTCAGAGCCTTGCCATGGGCAGTTGGTCAGGAATGCCAGCCCAAGAGTTCCAGGGGATGTCTGGTAGCTGAGAGCCCCCATTGGGGGTTCTGTGCCCAGGAAAGTCTCGAGAAGTGCTGTTCCGGAGAGGCAGGGGGCTTGCCTGGACACCTCCTCCTGAAGGCCTCCTCCTCCTCCTCCTGATGGCAAGCATGGCCTTAAGGGAGGGCATCCAGTTCCGGGGGTCTCCAAAGTGCAGACACCTGCCTGGTATTTATTGTGCCCCTGCCTCACAGTCAGTGCACCTATCTTTGCAGAGGTGGGGATCCTGGCTGGTGTCCTCCCCTTTCGAAGTCCTGAGACCCCTGACTTCCCTCCATCTCACTAGCCTGAACGTCAATCTCCACGGGAGAGGCCACCAAGCCTGGCACACAGCAGGGACTCCACAAATCTGGGTCACCTGATGATGGGGGCCTCTTTAGGGACAGCCGCACTGGGCATGGGGTTCTCAAGCCTTCAAGAAGGACCCATCTGCCTCTACCCCCAGATGGGACCCTCCCCACAAGGTACCTTTGCTCATTCTGGTGAGCCGGGGATCCTTCCCATGCCATCCAAGGTCACCTCTTCCCAGCATTTCAAACTTTATTCTTAGAAGTTCTTTATTTCCTTTTAAAGTTCTTTTTTTTTTTAATGTTTATTTATTTTTGAGAGACATAGAGGCACAGCATGAACAGGGGAAGGGCAGAGAGAGAAGGAGATAGAGAATCGCAAGCAGGCTTCAGGCTCTGAACCGTCAGCACAGAGCCCGACACAAGGCTCGAACTCACAGACCACGAGATCATGACCTGAGCCGAAGTCGGACCCCCAACAGACTGAGCCACCCAGGCACCCCTCCTTTTAAAGTTCTTTAAATACTTTTTGTCATGCATATACAGGGTAATTTGGAATAAACATGCATGACCATGACTCTTCTGTCTTGTTCCACGTGGCTTCCCACCCACAGATCAGCTGCCCTCAGGCAAATGGCACTAGGCTTCTACCCTCTCACATGGGAACACCATCCTTTGATATGGGAACAATAATACCTTCTTTCACAGGGTTACTGTGAGAGTTAAGTGCGTGAATATACATAAAGTATGCCTCCAAAGGTCATCAGGGCTAAAGAAGTCAGAGTGGACACACTTAGGCACCAACAGGAGAGCTGTTTTGAGAGCGACCAGAAGAGAGCCCGAGGAGGCTTTGAGGAGGCTTTGAGGTCCCCAGACAAAATCAGCTTGTTGACACGGGTACTAGCTTCACAGGGTGCTCAGGGTGTGAAAATTCATTGCGCAGTATGCTGAAGGTATTTGTAATTCCTTTCTTTGTGTTCTACTTGTAGAAGTACTGTATTTTTTTTAAAAGTGTGCATGAAAACTGGTAAAAATTCTTGGGACATCTTTAGACTTCCAAAAGCTGTGGAAGGGGTGGGGTCCGACTCTTATCTCCAAGCAGAAAAGGGGAGCCCGGTTAATATCTGGGGTAAAATTGGAGTAAAGGATAATTCTTATATATAAATATCCAAAGCAAAACAAAAATGAAGGAAAATATACATATTGAGATAAACCAAACAAAATGTAAGTGAAAAAAAGAAGAATCGGCTATTTTGTGTGCATGCTTTTAGTATCCGAATATACGCGCCTAAAGGTTATAAGTATATGTAAACAGGCACACCTCATTTTATTGTGTTTTGCAGATACTGTGTTTTTTATAATAAAGGTCTATGGCAACCCTGAATTGAGCAAGTCTGTTGATGCCCTTATTCCAACACCATTTGCTCACTTGTGTCTCTGTCACATTTTGGTAATTCTTGAAATATTTTAAATTTTTCATTATTATTTGTTACAGCAATCAGTGATAGGACTCGCCAAAAGCTCAGATGATGGTTAGCATTTTTTAGCAATATTTTTTTAAAGTTATTTATTTTGAGAGGGAGAGTGCAAGCTTAAGCAGGGGAGGAGCGGGGGGGGGGGGGGGGGTGGGTGGGAAGAATCCCAAGCAGGCTTTGTGTTGTCAGTGCAGAGCCTGATATGGGCCTCCAACTCACAAACCATGAGATCAAGAGTCCCCCAACCTACTGAGCCACCCAGGCGCCCCTACCAATCAAATATTTTAAAATTAAAGTATGTATGTTGCTTTTTTAGACATAATGCTACTGCACACTTAATAGACTACTGCATAAACATAACTTTTATATGCACTGGGAAACCAAGAAATTCATTTGATTACCATTACTTTATTGCAGTGGTCTGGAGCCAAGCCTGCAGTATCTCCAAGGTATGTCTGTATACATATGTAAATTTATTTGTGAGTATCCTGTAAAGTATTTTCATTTTCTTTCAATCCAAGTATGACTTTCTCTTCCTCCCATGAGTTATTTTGCAGGTTGCTATTTCGTTTCCAAGCGTATTTGTTGAAACTATTTAACCATATCTAAATTTAATATCCTATTTTCAGATACTGTGGCTTGTATGATGCCAATTACTTGCAAGATAGATGCCTTCTGGGGCCCCTGGGTGGCTGAGTTGGTGAAGTGTCTGACTTCAGCTCAGGTCATGATCTTGCTGTTTGTGAGTTTGAGCCCCAGGTTGGGCTCTGTGCTGACCACTCAGAGCCCGGAGCCTTCTTCGGATTCTGTGTCTCCCTCTCTCTCTGATCCTCCCCCACTCGCACTCTCTTTCTCAAAAATAAATAAACATCAAAAAAAAATTAAATATAGATGCCTCCTTTGCAGCCTCCTAGATTTTGGCTATTGTGACCCTCTTCAAAAAAGGTGGTCTCTGCTTTTGCCCTTTTTTTTAAAATAAGAAAACATGTAAAGAAAAACATGAGATATCATGGCATAAGGGTAAATAGTTTTGTTTAAATTCTTTTTTAATTACTATATACGTAAGCATTTATTCATAAGCATAGATTTGTGCGTGTGCTGGGTCACAATGTAAAGCATTTTTTACTGTGTCACAAAAGTTTGAAAGACGATCATAGAGAAGCTTTTTCAAACTGTAGGGGAAGAGGGTGAAGGATACACAGCATTTCTCTCTCCATACTGCCTTTGCAACTCGCTTGATTTTATAATTATGTAAAAGTAAAAAGTTAAAAGGGAGCGGGTGCTGCCTCAGAACCCGGTTGCCTGGAATGATGCTCGACTTTTCCTTGGCCTTTCTCGAGGTCTCGCGTGGACGCGTCTGCTCCCAGGCTTGGGGGCCCTGCGCCGGAACCCCCGACTCCCGCAGCGGGCTCGCCCCTCTGACTCGCGGGTTCACGCGGGGTCCAGAACAGCGCCCCGCCCTCAGCGGCCGTCTCCATCACCAGTCTGGCGCCGCAGGAGCCAAAAGGCACCCAACGAGGCGCGTGGTCCTCCGAGCCTCCTAGAGCGGCGCTGGGGCCCGTTTCCGGGGGCGGGCCGGAATAGGACCTCCTGCTCCCGGCGCCCTCCGCGCGCGGTCCGAGATAGCGGCCCAGGGTGAGTAAGCCCTGGCCGCGGGGCGGGGGCCGGTGTGGGTTGCTGTTCTCCGACCCCGGCCTAACTGAGGCTGTGGTCCGCACAGAGGCCGCGCTGAGCACCGCGGGGGCGCGAACCTGCAGCCGCCGCCGCCCCCTTGCTTTTCCTTCGGTTCTGTGCCTTAGGGAAGGTCCAGGGTCCCGTTCCCTCCGGCTGCCGCCGCAAGCGTGCGGGTCCCGAGTCTTGCCTTCCCAGAGCCTGGATGGGTGCGCAGAACTGAGGCTTCAGGGGTGGGAGACGTGGGAGGCCCAGTTCTGTCCGGGTTGCGTCCACCTCGGCCTCACCCCTGCAGCTGCCTGAGCGCACCTGCTCGTGAGCAGCTGGTGCCGGCTGGCCACCCCAAGGACTGCCTCTCCCCTGCACCCTCGTTTTCCAGCCAATTATCAGCCCGACGCCCTTTCGCTGTCATGCTTTACTCTGTGAGGTTCTTTCCCCTCTTCCAGCGGTTGCCTCATTCATTGGACAACAGGCATTTGGAGTACTTACCTTGTCCTGAGGACCTTTCTAGTGCTGGGGATACTGCCGTGAAGGGGCAACATCCCTGGCTTCATGGAGCATCTATCGTAATAGTCAGCCATTAATTCAATAGAGGCAACAAACAAGAAAGTTGTTTCGTTTGTTTGTTTTGAGAGCGCGCGCAATGGAACAGGGGAGGGGCAGAAAGAATCTTAAGTAAGCAAGCCCCATGCCCAGCTGCACTCAGTCCCACCACCGTGAGATCTTGACCCGAGCTTAAATCAAGAATCTGATGCTTAACCAACTGAGGTCTAAGTGCTCTAAGAAAATAGTTTTTGATCACTTCAAGGGCTATGAATAAAATGAACTAAGAGGATAGGTTTGTGAAAGATAAGGAGTTAGGGGTGGCTGTAGGTGGGCAGGGAAGGTCTCGAAGAAGTTACCATTTGAACTGAAACTTGGTGGCTGGCAGGCCTTGCTAATCCCTTGTAGGCAAAGGAAAGTGCACCAGAATGGCTTTGGCTAGTTTGAGTAAGAGAACGCCAGCTTGGCTGCACTGTAGTGTGCAAGGGGGTAGGTGAGGATGTGGAGTAAGGTGTCCCAGTCCCCTGAGAAACACGTTTTATTCTAAATTGGAGGGAAAAAATGACTTCTGCTGGTCCTCCAGGCCCCAGTGAAATGTAATCCCCCCCAGAAGCCCTCCCTGATCCCCTAAGTTAGCACTCCCCTTCCCCCTGATATTTTCTCTCTCAGGACTCTAAGCAGGAACCTGATCTGTTTTGTTAACTTTATATCCCCTGCCCCACTTTTTTCAACTCAGCACTGTTTTTCTCACCTTAAAGACTTATTCCCTGATTCCAAAGGTAGGACTAAAATTAGGTCTTTTCCCCTCTAACCAGGTGGCCCCTCCCTGAGGACATGCATTCCCCAGAAATAAGCAAACAGACCAGCATGGTAACTTTCCCTCCTAACTGTGGAGAGTGGTATGTTTTGAGTTGAGAGCCAGGTCTTCTCCTGAGTTGCGCATCCTCTTAAGATGCTCTGGTCGTCTTGCCGGGGTGAGGAGGACAATAGCTCTGTCGACAGTGGCAGCAGCAGTGGTCCAGGCAGCCTGCCATGGACAGACAGCCCAGCGCAGTGTCTAGTAGTGGTGTGGCTCTGTTCTTTGCATTTGTCATTTGTGCCATCTGGGCACAGATGACACACCCACAGATCATCCTCTGTAGCCTGCTATACTCCCACATGTTAAAAGGACTTTCCTGCCAAACATCACCTCATAGCATCATAACTGCAGCATTTCTGTCAACTGTTGCCTAAAAGGGACATCACTTTACAAAGTGGCGGCTACTTAGGCCCCACAAAAAAGGGTACCCTAGATACCTCCACCCAAACACAGGAGCTCAAGTGTCCATTGAGGAAGGGACACAGAGACCAGGGTCTACTCTGAACACCTAGAGCAGAATCGTATTTATTGGTTTTTAAATAATGTTTCCCCGGCTGCAACACCTATTTGAAAATAAGCAATAAGTCTTAGAGAAATCAGAAAAATGAGAAGAAGGAAAATAAGAACTACCTTGAGGGGCACCTGGGTGGCTCAGTCGGTTGGGCGGCAGACTTCAGCTCAGGTCATGATCTTGCAGTCTGTGAGTTTGAGCCCCGAGTCGGGCTCTGTGCTGACGGCTCAGAGCCTGGAGCCTGCTTCCAATTCTGTGTCTCCTCTCTCTGCCCTTCCCCTGTTCATGCTGTGCCTCTATGTCTCTCAAAAATAAATAAACATTAAAAAAAATTAAAAAAAAAAAAGAACTACCTTGAAAGAAACTAATGTTAATGTGCTGGGTGTGTGTTGCCAGATTTATTTTTTTGCTTAGAGTCTGCTAATTTTATGTAGTACAGTTTTCTGGTGTTCCACAACATGGTTTACTGGTTGCAGAATCCCCCACTGTCATGGAACCACTCACTCATTCCACGAATCCTTGCGGAGCACATTCTGTGTACCAGGGCCTCCCCTAGGCCCTGGGGGTACAGCCTGAAAAACCACACTGCGGGCCTCTTCTCATGGGGGAAGGTGGATGAGAAGCAAGTAAGTCGACTGCATTATGTCAGATAACAGGTGCTGTGGACAAAAATAAAACAGGGAATGAAGATAGGGAAGGAATTCTGGGATGGGGGTAGCATTTTGTTTTATTTTTTTAAGTTTATTTATTCTGATAGCACACATGCATGTGGGGGAAGGCCAGAGAGCAAGGGAGAGAGAATCCCAAGCAGGCTCCGCTCTGTCAGCATGGAGCTGACACGGGGCTCGAACTCATGAACGATGAGCTCATGACCTGAGCCAAAATCAAGAGTCATACTCTTACCCGACTGAGCCTCCCAGACACCCCGGGGTAGCATTTTAAGTAGGATGCTTCAGAAGACGTCCCTGGGAAAATCAGGAGTGAGAAGTGGAGCCTTGTGGGTGAGCAGGTCTCCGGTAAGGGCTTCTTGGGATGGGAAGGGTCGTCTGGGCTGACTGCGATGTGCTTGCCCCATGTCTCATGCTTTCCTGTCTCTTCTGTGCCTGGGCGGTCCTTCTGAGAGACCAGGACAGGGGTGGATGGACTTTAGGCCTGGGCTCTTTCTACTCAACACTTGCTGTCCCCAGCGCCTACCTTTCCCCTGAAGGGGACCTTGGAATGGCGGTGCCACTTGCGACCCAGGTGAGTGTCCCCTTTGAGCCTTTTGGCAGCCTTCATCCCCATCGTCAGCCCTTCAGCCCTGAGGACGTTTCCCAGGGGGCCCCAGGCCCACCCACGTAGCTCCCACTCCTGCAGGTGGGTCACAGGGATGCATTCTGTAAGCCAACGGTCAGCCTCCTCTCTTTGAAGACTCACGTTGGCTCTGTCAACTCCTTCCTGAGGCTTTGGCCAGAAGTAGGCTGCCCCCGGTCTCCTGCAGCCCCTGAGCTAGCAAGGTCAGGGTCCCTGTGCCGCCCCAGCACCTGCCTCCGTCTGGCGTGAATAGTCAGACCTTCTTGGGGCACACAGCCTTTGGCTTCTCTACTAAGAGCAGAGAACCAGAGAACAGGACAGGAACTCTCCCCTCAGTGTCGAGGCTTGGCCACCAGCGTCTCAAGGGTGCCCCTACCCAGACCAAGGTTGAGATCCTCACGTCTCCCGTGGCTTTGGCAATAGGGGAGTGTTGAGGTGTTCCTGGGCCTCCCGGGCCAGGCCTTGGGAATGCAGCAGTGACCAAACAGAAGCCTGGACTCCCAGAGCTGAACAGGTGCCCTGAATATCCCTGATGTGGTCTCCGCATCTCCTGCCCAGACAGTCCCAGACAGCAGGGTTTGTGGTTGCAGGAGGCCGTTGTGTTTGAGGACGTGGCCGTGTACTTCACAAGAATAGAGTGGAGTTGCCTGGCCCCCGACCAGCGGGCACTGTACAGGGACGTGATGCTGGAGACCTACGGGCACGTGGCCTCACTGGGTGAGGCTTCCCTGTCCGTCCTGGGGCTGGGCCCAGACACAACCCTGCTTCTTCCACCGGCCTCCCAGGGGACTTGGTTCCTTTCCAAATTCAAAGTCTAACATGTTCAGAGGGGAAGTTGGAGGGGTCCCCTCTCACCTCTCCATGGCCACCCAGCTGCCCTGCTCCTGGGAAAGTAGGTGTTCCCAGTCCACTCCAAGTGTGTGTCCTCTGAGGCCTCCAGCCAGGCAGCCAGACATCCTTCCTTCCTTCCTCCTGCTCCCTGACACGTACTGCTCTCCTCCCTGCATGTAGGCTTTCTTGTTGCCAAACCAGCGCTGATCTCCCTCTTGGAGCAAGGGGAGGAACCAGGGGCTTTGATTCTGCAGGTGGCTGAGGAGCCAGGGACCATGGCCAGCCTGTGCCCAGGTAAGTGCAAGGCACAGCAAGGCCTGGCTTTCACACAGCTTGTAGCCCTCTGTGCTTGGAAGGCTGTACCTTTAGCTCCTCACAGCATGGCCAAATTTCATACTAAACACCTTGTTTGTCATCCAGGGTCACCCCAAGACTAACTTGTGCAAGAAACCCAAGTGCACGAATATCCTCTCTGGGGCTCCGAGGTGTCGGGCCAGATCTGTGGGGGCAGTGGGTGTGTGAGGAGGACCCAGCAGGGAAGACCCTTGAGCTGCTTTGATTCTCCCAGCACCCTGTGGCTCACATGGCAAGGCCTGAGCTGGGGACTGCAGAGGCTGCAGAAAGGGAGAAGTAGCCTGCAGTCCAGAGGGCCTGCCTGGGCAGGACCCTGACATGTCTGCTGAATGGACGAACTGTGGGTGAGTGCTCAGAGGAAGAGGGGAGCAAAGAATAGCAGTACCCCACACGCTGCAGGCCCTACTCCTGCGTCAGGCCTGCTCCCCCCTCCGCCCCACCTCTGCCCTCCCCTCTCCTCCCGATGCCCCTCCCCAGTCATGAGTTCCCCTCCTGAGCTAACCTCCCACTGTGCTTAAACCCTTATTAACCTTCTTTTGGGTCCTTTTATACAAACCTTGATTTTACACTTTCTTTCTTGCAAGAAGTTCCCAAGCCTCCCTACTTTGACGTGAGGATTCTGTCTTCAAACCAGAGTTCCTTTTGTGAATGTAGAGGCAAGGTCATCTTTCCATTTTCTGTTCATTCTTCCAGATTCTAGGATGGAGGCTGGGGTCAAGGAGTCTTCTCTGGGAAGAGTGTCCTCTAAGCAGTTGGGACTATTGGGCACAGTTTGGGGGCACCTCCCTGAGAAGAGGAATGGCCGTCCTAAGGATGAGTCAGTTGAACGACCCCTCGAGCCCCAGACCTGCGGCCCTGGTGGTGGGGAACTCAGCACATCCCCGGGGACCCTGGAGGAAAAACGGCCAGGCTCCAGCCCTGCAGAGGCCGTTGGGGAGAGAGTGTACAGGTGTGCCTGCGGCAAGGCGTTCAAGTACAACTCGCTGCTGCTCAGGCACCAGGTCATCCACGCGGGGGCCAAGCCCTACCAGTGCACCGAGTGTGGCAAGGCCTTCAAGCAGAGCTCCATCCTCCTGAGACACCAGCTGATCCACACGGAGGAGAAGCCCTACCAGTGCGGCGAGTGCGGGAAGGCCTTCCGGCAGAGCACGCAGCTGGCCGCGCACCGCAGGGTCCACACGCGGGAGAGGCCCTACGAGTGCGGCGAGTGCGGCAAGGCCTTCGGCCGCAGCTCCCGGCTCCGGCAGCACCAGAAGTTCCACACGGGAGAGAAGCCCTACGAGTGCGGCGAGTGCGGCAAGGCCTTCGGCCGCAGGTTCACCCTCAGCGAGCACGGCCGCATCCACAGCGGGGAGCGGCCCTACGCCTGCCTGCAGTGCGGGCAGCGCTTCATCCGCGGCGCCTCGCTCCTCAAACACCGCAGGCTGCACGCGAGGGACGGCCCGCGAGAGGCCGGCGGGGGTGCGAGCGCCCCGCTCGGCGCCGCGCAGAGGACCGCCGCGGGCGACAGGCCCTTCGAGTGTCCCGTGTGCCAGAAGCCCTTCAAACACCACTCCTTGCTGCTGCTGCACCAGAGGCTGCACACGGGCGAGAAGCCGTTCGAGTGCAGGGAGTGCGGCAAGGCCTTCAGCCGCAAGTCCA
This sequence comes from Paguma larvata, assembly GCA_030068075.1. Taxonomy (NCBI): domain Eukaryota; kingdom Metazoa; phylum Chordata; class Mammalia; order Carnivora; family Viverridae; genus Paguma; species Paguma larvata. The sequence goes on along the minus strand of CM057838.1, from coordinate 80,236,398 downwards.
ACCTCACTCTGCACCGGAAGACCCACACCGAGGAGAGGCCCTTCACCTGCACGGAGTGCGGCAAGGCTTTCCGCAGGAGCTACACGCTGAGCGAGCACTACCGGCTCCACAGCGGCCAGAGGCCCCACCGGTGCGGCGCCTGCGGCAGGGCCTGCAGCCGGCTGTCCCCCCTGCTCCAGCACCAGAAGGTCCACGCGGCCGAGCGCGCCCGGGGCGGTGGGGAGGACGGACGGGTGCCCCCCTGGGCGCCCCGCTGAGTCGGTAAAAGGCGGCGAACCCCTCCAGGAGGGGCCCCAAGGCAGAAAGCTGCAAGTCCTCCGTGCTTGGCTGTGCAGCAGGCTGTCTGTCTGGGACGGAGAAGCCTGAGGGACAGGCGGTGTGGAAGGCCGAGCCAGAGCGGGTCCCCCGACGACTGTGGAGCCCGCATGCCCGCAGGAGAGCATGGGGTTTCTAAACCCCCCAAGCCCGTGCCTGGAGGCACACGCAGGCTCCAATACACCAGGTGGGGATTGTGGGTGGGTTTCCTTTTCTCCTTCCACTCCTCTGTTTCCCAAATATGGACTTGTGATGGGGGGGGAGGGGAGAGGGGGGAATCTGTTGGCTTTTTTTTTTTGGATGTTCATTTGTTATTAGGATTGACCAAGATCAGACTGCTTGCAGGGGACCCAGCCACCTAGTGGGAGGAGGAGGGACTAGAATCCACACAGCGCCTGGCAGGGGGAGGTTTGGAATTCTCAGGTGGACCATGGGTTTGTTGACAAGCCAGGGCAAAGCCAGGGTAGTGGCGGCTGAAGCAGGACTCGGGAGTGGGGTCTGCAGGCTCCTAGGCAGTGCGTTGGGAGCCCCAGCCAGGCTTTGTGATCCCTCACCAGGCCTGTCAACAGAAGGTGTTCACTGGGGGGAAGCTTCCATGGATCCCCGCTGGTGAGGGAGGCCATCTCTTAGTGACCCCTCTTCATCAGCTTCCCCACCCCAGGAACCCTGAGGGGCTTCTGCAGGATCATACAAAAGCGCCAGAAAGGAAACCACCAGCCCCAAGCACAGCTGAAGATTTGACCAGTGAATTTGTAATTTTTAATCATTTTTCCCCCAAATATAAACTTATTGTAGGACATTTGGGAAATGCAAAAATTTAGAAATGTAAGATTGCCCTCTGTCTCACTCTTCAGAGATCACTACTGCAATGTTTGGTGTGTTTTCTTAGCCTCTTTTTAAATTTTTTTTTAATGCTTATTTATTTATCTTGAGAGAGAGAGAGAGAGAGAAAATCCCAAGCAGGTTCTGTGCTCTCAGCAGAGCTCGATCCCATGAATCACGAGATCATGACCTAAGCCAAGATCAAGAGTTGGACGGTTAACTGACTGAGCCACCCAGACACCCCCTTTGCGTCTTTTAATAAAAAAATTTTTAATGTTTATTGTTGAGACAGGGAGACACAGAATCTGAACCAGGCTCTAGGCTCTGAGCTGTCAGGACAGAGCCTAACATGGGGCTCGAACCTATGAACTGTACAACCTGAGCCAAAGTTGGATACTTAACCAAGTGAGCCACCCAGGTGCCCCGCACCTCCCAGCTTCTTTCTAATGCACATGTATGGATATTTGTTTTACAAATCGGGGTTTACTTTGCTTAGAACCACATCCCTGCTGACTGGGTGCTGCCTGTGCATCTGCCATCTTGTGTGGTTTATGTAGCAGCTCCCTTATTGTCACACCTCCGTCCTTTCCCCACACCTTCATTGTATTTGTTGGCCCCAGAGCAGGTGTGTGCACATTTGCTTGTGTCCATGTGACTTCCTTGTGGCTGAGGTGGACTTTCCCTGTCAGGGGTGCAGGTGTGAGGGACTGTTTTTAATCATTTGATTAATCATGAAAAATGCCACTGGCCTTTTCATGAGTAAATTCCCTGTAAGCGCTTGTACCTGTTTTTATTAGATTTGTAAGCCTCTGTGTTGAGCTCCAATCCCTTTCCCTTAGTATCTGTTTCTTCGAATGTGATACAAACCACAGGTTTTTTGGTGGTGGGTGAGCACAGGAGAGACGGGACGGAAAGGACTTCATACAATTGAGGAAGCAGTGTATTACAAACATTTTCTCCCAGTTCTTTATTTGCTTTTAGTTATTAGGTTTTTTATCAGAAAAATATATGTTCCCTATGGCCAAAACTGTCCTGTTATGATTAGAAAGGCCTTTTCAACCCCAGGATTTTACAAAACATTTTCTTTACTTTGGTTAAGTTACACAAATACTACATATTTGTAGTAAAAAACGACGAAGTCTCAATACAAAAGTAGGAAATAAAAGCCCCTGCTCTTCCCTTGTGCCACATTCCCACCTTACTCCCAGACACACTTCCGTTAAGTTTGGGTAGTTCATTCCAGTTTTCTCTACATTTCAAATATACATATGTGTGTCTGTGTTTTAACAAACAGGATTATTCTAGTGTTTGAAATGACCTTTAGTGTGTCAAGTTGCCGGGCTAAACTGCCCCCAGAATTCCTTTTCGGGTGAATTCCTGAGTGGCAGGATGTGCAGGAAGGAGGAAACGGTGGTCATTTGCAGCTCACACACCTACTTAATACTTAGACACTGAGCCAAATGCTGCTGTGAAGTGGTCTTGCAGGTGTGATTAAAGCACCTAATCAATTGATTTTTAAGTATTCTGATAAGTCTGGAGTAATCAGTTAAAAGGCCTTTACAAGCTTAGGTTGGGGCTCCTGGGTGGCTCAGCTGGTTGAGCGTCTGACTCTTGATTTCAGCTCAGGTCATGATCTTGGTTTGTGGGATTGAGCCCTGTGTCAGGCTCCCAGCTGCCCCTGCCCAGTTCACTTGTTCGCTCCCTTTCAAAAAAATAAATAAGCAAGCAAGCTTAGGTTTCCCTATGCCTCCAGCCTGTGGAAAAGCATCAACTGGTGATCTTGTGAGCAAATCCTTGAAGTATTTGCAAAATGTGGTTTTTTCCACTAAGTGAACTAAGAATATACTTGAAGAGGTGCCCTTTTTCAAAGCACAAAGCCAATTTTTGGCCCTGATTTTTTTCCAATTAAAAAAAAAAAACTGTTGTAAAATATACATAATATTTGCCATCTTAGCCATTTTTAAGTGTACAGTGTGGTGGTATTAAGTGTATTCATACGGTGACCATCACAACCATCCATCTTGAGAATTCTTCATTTTGTAAAACTGAAACCATTCCCATTAGACAACAACTCCCAGACCCTGGGAACTACCATTCTAATTTATGTCCCTATGATTTTTGACTACTCCAGGAACCTCATCTAAGTGGAGTCAAACAGTGTTTGTTCTTTTGTGACTGCTCATTTCACAGAGTGTAATGTCCTCTGGATTTATCAATGTTGTAGCATGTGATAGGATTTCTTTCCTTTTAAAAGGTTGAGTGATATTCACTATTCTGTTGTATGGACGGACCACATTTTCTAGCCATTCATCTGTCATGGACCCTTGCGTTGCTTCCACCTTTTGGCAACTGTAACTAATATTGCTATGAACGTGGGTGTACAAACATCTCTTCCAGACCCTGCTTTCAATTCCTTTGTGTATTCATCCAGAAGTGGAATTGCTGGGTCATAAAGTGATTGTGTTTAATTTTTTGATGAACCTCTGTACTGCTTTCTACAGCTGCTGCATCAGTCTACACCCCGACCAGCAGTGTGCGAGGGTGCCCCTTCTCCACATCCTCGTTAACACTTGTTTTTATAGTAGCAGTCCTAATGGGTGTGAGCCCCGACTTTTTTTAAAGTGCAGTATTCAACTGGACACTAACAGGCAGCAGCTTTCCTCTGAAAAAGAATCCGAAAGTATCAGTGACATCTGGTAGAGTGAATTTTGTAAAAGGCGTATCTCTAAGTACCACTTCACCCATATTTTTCCATATTTCGGTTCCATTCTATTAAGCTTGAACTCCCGTTGTGAGTGAAGGAAACACATATAATTTGTGAAAATCCTGTTTTTCAGTTTTTATAAAGTTCCTTTAAAGAAAAATAAGTTTGCTGACTCAGAGGTTACTCAGTCTTTCAAACAAGTTTCTATTGAGCGTGTGGTTCTTGTTGAGCACTGAAGAGATGCATGATGGAAACATCACAGGCTCTGCCTCTGAGGGACTTGGGCCTGAGTGGTAGGAGAAAAGGAGTCAGACACGAGAAGGAGGAGATGGGGCCTCAGAAAGAGCCTGGTGCAGATGCAGAGCCCAGGAGGGGTGAAGACAAGGTCTCTCTGTGCTGGCCACAGGTCCTGTCACCGACCTCTTCAGGCCCTGTTGGCACCTACTTCCAGCTCTGTTTTTGCTAGCAGGATTCCCAGCTCCTGACTCCTCGGGCAACATTTCCATGGTCAGGGGATTAGGGAAATTCTTCCCTAATTCCCTAAAGTCTTCCCTTCCCAAGTGCAGGGCCCTTGGGTCTCTTGGTTCCTCCCACCAGCTTTTGAGCCAAGCAGGCCTAGATCCAAAAGGCATTCCTAGAAATAGCAAATAACCGTTGAGAGCAAGGCTTTGACACAAGCCAACGAATCCAGAGCCCACACTGCCAACTGTCTCCTTTATCAAACTCACACACCAAGCTAAAGCTCCTCCTGCCCTAATTCGTCCCAGAGCCACTTATCAGACAATTAGACAGCACCCTTCTACCCTGGAGCTTGCTGAGATTATTCAAACTATCTGACCCTAGTTTTACTTAATGTACCTGCCCTGCATTGCCCATTCCTTCCTGCAGAAACCCCAATAAAGGCTCTGGGCCACACCGTCCCCTCCCTCTCCTGCCTCCTGACCTATGCCAGTGCTTTCCAGCGTGGCCCTGCCTGCTTCATGTTGTGTCCTGCCTTCTAGAGACCTGAGTATAACTGTCTTCCTTCATGACAATCATTTCCAAGTCCGCATGTCTTACCACACCTGATTAAAACAAGCACTAGGAACATTGTAGCGCACTGTGAGACTCCTGAGTGCCCAAGAATGGCGATGGCCTGTGGAGGAGCTCTGTTCCAGTTTGTTGAAAGCATTATTGCTCTGGGCTACTAGGATACAGAAAGTGTCCTTGGAATCTTGTAAGTGATTAAGGTGGGCTTTCCCTAGTTATATTTATGATGTGGAATCCTATTCCCAGGCTGGAAATAGCTGGAAAGCGATCTGGGCTGGCTCAGAGAAGGGACAATGACCATTCATAGTGTTTAGTCCTCTGGCTACGAATAGTTGGTTTGTTTACTCATTGGGCCTAAGGTTCAGTGAGGATTATGGGACTGGGGTATGGAGGCCCTGGAATGCCCTGCAGTGCACAGAAGAAATCCCCATCACTCCTGCCCCCAGGCAGCACCTTCGGGACCTTAGCACCCTGGTATCTGTACCCCCAACACTGCCCAGGTGTGGCAGGCTCTCATGCTGGCTGAAACAGCTCTGTCCTAAGGGTCTGCAGCCTCAAGTGTCAGCTTTGCCTCCCCTTCTCCCCCTTGGTATTATCTTGGGCGTGACCCCACCCACCCACCTTGAGCAGGCTAGCCTGGGGCCAGGACTCTCCCAGGTTTGGACTGTGCTGCGTGAAGACGCTCCAGTTGGAAGGCTCAGCGCACCCGGTTCCTTTCCGGAAGCTCTTGGTTGAGGATTAGGATTTGGAGGGTGGCTGGAAAGCAGGCATGTTCCCTGTCCTTCCCTATTCTCCATTCATTCGTTTATTCATTATTTGCATAGATGATCCCTGTCCGTAACCAGAGAGGATGTGGAACTGGTAGAGCTGAGTTCATAGCGGCTGTGCTGCAGGGTATGAGCGCTAGGACCGAGAGGCTCGGGAAAGGAGCTGATCTTTCCGGAGAACCCTGCAAGGCCCGTTTTTCCCTAGGACCTCCCCTCGGAGTCGGGGCTGGGCGCTTACTCGGCCCATTTCCCTCCGTGGGTTTGAGCCGGATTTCACTGCGGCTGTCAAGGGCCCCGATATTTGGGTCGCTGACGACTCGAGTGTTAGGTCTCTTCCCCTGAAAAAGTTCTGCGCATTCTCTGCCCCGCCCTTCCCGCCGCCGGGGCGCATTCTTCCGCTGTAGTTGCCCTGCGCCGCCCGCACAGCTTCAGCGGTGCCCGCGGCCTGGACCACGTGCCCTAACCACTCAGACAATACCTGCTGTCTCCACTCGGCTCCTCTGCCCTCCTCCCCAGCTAGCCGCTCCCCCGTGCCCACTCCGCCCGGTGTCGTCCGGTGCCTGGAACGTGCTCAGCGGGAGCCGTCTTCTGTAGAAAATCCCGGGTACAGATCCGGTGCAGGGTCCAGCGTCCCCGAGGTGATAAGAGGTAGGCGGGGCGGGGCCCGGGCGACCCCAGACTCTCCGCCCGCTTCGCCAGGATCCTCTCCGAGCTTTGGCCAGCAAGTCCTCCACTATCCCGGACAGGGAGACGCCGGGCCCTCCCCTCGGCCTCAGCCCCGCCCCTTCTCCTGCGCCCCGGCGGTGCAGCTGGGTACCATCGAGACGGCCGAGCCTCCGAGCCGCCCAGAACGGCCGGAAGTCTGTGAGAAGAAGAGGGAGCGTGAGTCCGGGGCCCGCTTCCGGTTTTGTCCCGCTTTTCGAGCCTTGGGCGGCCCACGGGGAGGGTGAGTGGGCGCGTCGGGCGCGGACTCGGGTCGGGGCACCGTGCTCATCGCTCTCGGGCGGAGTGCCAGCTGGCCGACCCCCTCGTCCTCCGGCACGCGGGCCCCGCGATGCCTTGCCTCCCTGCAGGGAAGCGCGGATGTCGCGAGCGGCTTGGGGAGGCCATGGGCGCCTGGCGTGGGAGGTGGTCGAGCTGCGGCCGCCTTGGCCAGCGGAGACAGGAGGCGTTTGGCCCAGTCCTGCAGGCCCGGCGCGGGATCCATCCGCGGCCTTCCCACCAGGTGTAGGCCTGCTCGAGGGCGATCCCTGATCCTCCTTTCTGCCTAACCACAGCTTCTCGAGTCCTCTTTTCCCCTCATTTTTTGCCCATTGAAAACCGAAATTAGGGACAGTGGTAAAATAGGGCCGTGCCTTGGGTAGGGTGGGGTGTTACTCTTCTCTGAATTTCGGCTGTCACTCAGGGCCTACTGGGGACCTGGGATCCAGCGCTTCCAGCTTCACTCTTGGCCCTTCGCAGGTGGGGGCCCACCCGACAGTGCTCACTACTGCCTGGGTCAGCTTCACCCTAGCCAGAAGCTCCCCTTAGGAAGTCCACTTTCCATTCAGACTGCCTAGAGGAATGCCTGGGGAGGGGGCCAATTTTATGTAGATTCGTTGGGGGGGGGAGGGCGTTCCTGAATCCACTCCTTTTCTTCCTGGAATCCGCTGTTCCGGCCTCATCCTCTGGTCACACCACCGCTTCCCCTTGCTACTTGTGAGCAGCTCCACGGACTCATTCTACCTATTCTTTCTTTCTTCAGTCCCATTGCACATACCTTCCCTGCTGCCTTTAGTGGCCTCCCTACCTCCATCCCCTTGGCCTAGTTAGCTCCTCTGGGAAGTGACTCATAAAGCTAAATCAGAATTTCCTAGTTTAAATGCTTTAAGAGTTTTCTTGCGCTGGGGCATGGTCATGGTTGTGATGTTGTGTTTGTGTAGTTAACTCTTTAGACTGTGCTTCATGATGGCAAAGTTCTCCAGCATTGTGCACTGTTGTGTCCCCATTGCTTAGTCTAGCACTTACCATGTGAGGCAACCATCCCTCTGTGTCTGTGGAATGACTCCCACACACCACACACTCTGAAAGAGGAAGCTTTGGTGAGGAGTGGGGGAAGATACTTACGTGCTGTGGCTATGTTGGTTCCACCTTATGTCCTTGCTAACAAACATCTGGGGTTAGAGGTGAAGGGTTGGAGAACACAGTACCCTCTCAATTAGCCAGGAAGTCAGGGATAGGGATCCTCCAGTACCCCGACCTCTGACCCTTTCATAACTCCCAACAGGTCTCAGCCAGGACACATGGATGCCCACCCACCGAGCCTCATGGTAGGAGTCTGCCTCCATTCCCTCACTTGCCCTGTGAGGGCCTCTACCTTTTCCTCTGAGAACCTACCCTGCCCACTGGACCTCGGCCTAGATACTCCGTTGACCCCTCGTTGTGACCATTCCCAAGCTCAGGCAAGCCCATCCTCTGCCCAGACTGGGACCCATCTGAGGCTCTTGTAGGGGGAGGTTTGTAGGTCTGGCTCGTTCCCCCACCTCCATACTGCCACTCCCCTCGATTTTAGAGTCTAAGGGGCTTGGTGACTCTCTTGCCTAACCCTGTGGTACGTGTGGCTGAAACACACCGTGAGGTGGAGCCAGAATGGGGCTGGCACCCAGGTTTCCCTGGGGTGCTGGTGTATGTCTTTTTAGGAGGCTGTGACCTTCGGTGATGTGGCCGTGCACTTCTCGAGGGAGGAGTGGCAGTGTCTGGACCCCGGCCAGAGGGCCCTCTACAAGGAAGTAATGCTGGAGAACCACAGCAGTGTGGCTGGACTAGGTGAGGCTGCGTCTCGGGACCCCTCCCCCCCAGTCCTGCATCACTGGTCAGCACCCACCTAGCCAGGCCCTTGTCCGAAGCTGTGGATATGGGGGCCATGGGTCTTGGTGGGGTCAAGAGCTGACCCTGGGAGATGTCATGGTGAGTTTTGTGCATTGTAAATACCTTTTCCCGTTTTCTTGTGTTTTTTAACTTAAAAAAAAATTTTTTTTAAATGCTTATTTTTGAGAGAGAGAGAATGCAAGTGGGAGGGGACAGAGAGAGAGGGAGACACAGAATCTGAAGCAGGCTCCAGGTGCTGAGCTGTCAGTATAGAGCCTGACATGGGGCTCGAACTCATGAGCCATGAGATCATGACTTGAGCCAAAGTCAGACACCGGACTGAATGAGCCACCCAGGCGCCCCTGTGTTTATTAACTTTGTGAAGTCAGATTTTAATGAAATCAAATCCATTCATTTTTGCCTTATGGGTTGTATCTTTGAAATTTTATTTAAAAGTTCTTTCCTCTTCCAAGGTCATAGAGACAGTTTGTACGGTCTCCTGTAGCTTTATAGTTTATCTTTTTTGTTTAGATCTCGGCACCACGTTTGCATCTGGAGTTAAATAGGAGCCTTGTTTTATTTTTGTTTATACACTGAGCCATTTGCTAACATCACCTAAGCAGCCCATCCTTTTCCATTGATTTGTGGAGCCACCTTTTTTCATGTGTGTGACTGTTTCTGAGCTGGGCTTGACGTGTGTCATAAAACCTCATAGGACAACTTCCCCTTTTTATTCTTTTATAAAACTTTACTTACCTACTCATGGGTAATTATGGTAACTCATTCATAGAAGTTTACAGTAAGTGAGGTTTTCAATACTTGGAACTAGAAGTTTTATTGGGAGTGTTTTGAATTTCTAGAACTAACAAGAACTAACCTGTTTCTTATTAACTGTTCCCATCCAAGACCATGGAGTGTGTCTCCGTTTATTGTACTTACCTTCTGTGTAATTTATTAGATTTCTGGGATTTTCTCCAGAGTGGCCTAATACCTTCTAAATTTTTGGTTGCTTTGTGAATGTATCTTTTTATGTTACTATATTTTTAACTGATTATAGCTGCTCTACAGAAATGCTTGTATTTGGGAACTTTGTTGAAATTCCTGCTGCTCTGGTGCTGTATTCTAGGGGGAGTCACCTGCAGCTGAGCAAGTGGTGGTTTCTTCCATGGTCCCCCCAGTGCCCCAACCTTTAGCTGTGGCCAGAGCCACAGCGGTGTGTCAGACAGGACTGATGTGGACAGGCCTGTTTTGTTCCTCCTTTTATTTTTTATTTAACCTTTTTTATGTGAGAGTGAATGCGTGCAAGTCAAGAACAGGGGTAGAGAGAGAGAGAATTTTAAGCAGGCTCCATACTCAACAAAGAGGCCTACTTGGGATCCCACAACCCTGGGATCATGACCTGAGCCGAAATCAAGAGTTGGACGCTCAACCGACTGAGCCACCCAGGTGCTCCTGTTCCTCATTTTAAAGGGAATACTTTGGGGCACCTGGATGCCTCAGTCGATTGAGTGTGCAACTTCAGCTCAGGTCATGATCTCAATGGTTCATGGGTTTGAGCCCCACATCAAACTTTGTGCTTTGGATTCTCTGTCTCCCTGTCTTCCTGCCTCTCCCTCATTTGTGTTCTCTCTCAAAAATAAACATGAGAAAAAAATCTAAAAAGAATATTTCTAGGGGCACCTGGCTGGCTTGGTCAATAGAGTATGCAATTCTTTCATCTTGGGATTGTGAGTTCCAGCCCCACGTTGGGTGTGGAGGTTACTTAAAAAATTAAAAAACAAACAACACACACAAAACTTTTTTTTTCCGCTCATTTATCAAGTTAAATTTTATTAGGAATGTTTGCTCATCTTGCAGAACAATCACAGAACAAGTTAGTCACAGTCTAAGGTTTTACTATATATTAAATACATCTGCTAAATGGTTAAACAGAAAGGAAGAAAAGGAGATCTAGGAAGGCAGATTCTTGTCTAAAGAAGTTTGGCTATCAATTGGAAGAAACAAAAACAGTAGCTAAACAGAGATATAATGATGGAGAAATGGTTTTTAAATGCTTCCATGTTAGGACGTTTGAACACAGGAGACACTCCTATGTGAGGGGGAAAGGGGGAAGGCACCAAGAGACCAAATAGGTAATTGCTGCTGAACAACTAGATATTGGGGGGCGGGTGGGGGGAGCAAATCTCCAAATGTTATCTTCAAGATGATAAAACTTTTCTTTAAAAAAAAAGGGGGAATACATTTGATTAACATCAGAAGAAATTGGCTAATCATAATCATAGACTAGTACATTAATTTCAAATTCTCTTTCTGCATTAATTGAAATATTTGTATAATTTTTTTAGCTTATTATTAACATGTTTCAATGTATTTCTGGAGTAAACTCTACTTAAATTATATTTTACATATAAACTTCAGTACTATTTTATTTTATTTTATTTTTAAACATTTTTATTTATTATTGAGAGACAGAGAGAGACAGAGCATGAGCATGGGAGGGGCAGAGAGAGGGGGAGACACAGAATGTGAAGCAGGCTCCAGGCTCTGAGCTGTCAGCACAGAGTCCGATGCGGGGCTCGAACTCACAAACTGCAAGATCATGACCTGAGCCAAAGTCTGGTGCTTAACCGACTGAGCCACCCAGGCGCCCCTACTTCAGTACTATTTTAGACTAAGCTAGGCAGTATTATATTTCAGATTTTTGCATCCCTGTTCATGAGCAAAATTGACTCCATATGTTTCTTTTTATTATTTTTGTTGTTTTGCATTTTTAAGTGTTTATTTTTGAGAGAGCCACAGAGCATGAGGTGGGGAGGGACAGAGAGAGAGGGAAACACAGAATCTGAAGCAGGGTCCAGGCTTCAAGCTGTCAGCACAGAGCTTCATGTAGGACTTGAACCTACAAACTGTGAGATCACGACCTGAGCCTGAGTTGGACACTTAACCGACTGAGCCACCCAGGCACTCGTTTTTTTCTGTTTTTCTTTTTTTATAATTAAAAAAAATTTTTTTTAAATTTTTATTTATTTTTTAATTTTTTTTTTAATTTTTAATGTTTATTTATTTTTGAGAGACATAGAGGCACAGCGTGAACAGGGGAAGGGCAGAGAGAGAGGGAGGCACAGAATCGGAAGCAGGCTCCAGGCTCTGAGCCGTCAGCACAGAGCCGGACGCGGGGCTCGAACTCAGACCGCGAGATCATGACCTGAGCTGAAGTTGGCCGCCCAACCGACTGAGCCACCCAGGTGCCCCTAATTTTTATTTTTGAGAAAGAGAGAAACAGACAGAGTGTGAGTGGGGGCAGGGCAGAGAGAGAAGGAGACACAGGATCTGAAGCAGGCTCCAGGCTCTGAACTGTCAGCACAGAGCCCGACACAGGGACTCGAACACACAACTGTGAGATCATGACCTAAGCTGAAGTCAGATGCTTAACTGACTGAACCACCCAGGCGCCCCTCTAATAAATATATTTAAAAATGTAAAATTTTGTTTGTAAGTACTGCTTCAGTTTCATCCCATGAGTTGGGTAGTAAATATAGCTCCCACTTAGTAATTCATTATTTAGTTTTCAAGTAGTTTGTTTTAATTTTTTTAATGTTTATTTGAGAGAGAGAGAGAGAGAGAGAGAGAGAGAGAGAGAGAGAATGAGTGGGGGAGGGGCAGAGAGAGAGGGAGAGACAGAATCTGAAGCAGGCTTCAATTCTGAACTGTCAGTACAAGAGCCCAACACGGAGACTCAAACACAGAAACCGTGAGATCATCACCTGAGCCAAAGTCCGACACTTAATTGACTGAGCCACCCAGCCACCCCAGGTAGCTAATAGTTTTGACCTCCAGGTTGTCATTACCTTCACATCCAATTATATTTTGGTTTGGGGACGCAGTGTGGTTTTATCCTGTGACCATGACCCTTCACAGCTGGCCTAAGGTGGTTTTCTTTGGACATTCCGCATGTGCTTGGAGATTCCTGCTGAGCATGGCGTCCTATGTGCGCCTGAGACCTTTACCCTTCAAGGTCTCTCTGCTTGCCCTTCTTCACCCCTACAGCTGGAAACCTGGGGGAGGGAACCCCTGACCAGCGGGCTTAGCACCTTCTGAATTAAAATCCGTTCATTTGTTGGTTTATTTTTGTTGTTTCTATCTTACTTCTTGGCCACTCTGCTGAAGAAGTGCTGGAAGTTCCTGGCTGCTTTCTCCCTAAGCTAGAGGTGGCCAGCTCTTTGCAGATTCTTTTGCGATCGATCCTCTGAAGATCCTGGCCCTGCTGTAGAAGGGGATGGGCTGGGAGTCCAGGCATTTCTCACTGTCCAACCTCAGGAGCTGGATAGGTCTGGACAGACAGGGCCACTGTGCCACTGTGTCCAGACCCTCACCCCATGAGGTTCCCTTTGGAGGCTCTGCTTGTGCTCCAGCAGCCCCCTGCCTCTTTATCCCTGGAAACCAAGAGCACTGGGCCTTGGGCTGTACCCTCAGCCATGCTGACGGGGCCCCCTTCTCTGCCATCCCCACAGCAGGATTCCTGGTCTTCAAGCCTGAGCTGATCTCCCGTCTGGAACAGGGGCAGGAGCCATGGGTCCTTGACCTGAAGGGAGTCGAGGGAAGAGAGGTAGCAAGGACCTCCTTTACAGGTAAGGCTTAGGCCTGTGGCAGAGAAGCTTCTGGGTAAAGGAGTGAGGAGAGTTCAGAGAACCCATGCCGAGCAAGGGTTGAGGGTGGGAAGCTGAAGGCACACCCCAGGGACCAGCCAAGAGGGCGTGCTGGGTTGCCTGGGAGCACCGTGGGGCCACAGGTGGGCCTGTTGACAGAACCATAGCCTAGTCATGAGGTTGTATTGGGAGAGACTGAACTACACAAAAGCAGGGACATGAAACTCTTACATGTTAGAGCAAAAACAGAGTCTGCTTTTCAGGCACTTGTTGTTCAATTTCTAGTTTTACTGATGTTCATATGAAGCAAAGCACAAAGGTAACAATCCGAAGGAAGCACTAAGCTTGGCTCTGAGCAGCCTCTCAGGCAAATGTCAGTCATCCCTGAGACAGTTGCCTCCCACCCTCCAGCAGCTCCCTCCAGTACTGCTTGGGGTCCTGGGTGACCCCAGCCTCTAGGATCAGCCTTCAGGGCTGTGTTGGGTCCTAGGGCTGCTGTACCAAAGCACCATAAACGTGAGGCTTAAAACCACAGATTAATTGTCTCACAATTCTGGAAGCCACACGGCCAAAATTGAGGCATCAGCATGTTCATGTCCTGGGGTATGAGGGTATGGACAGGAGTGTTGGGAACCTTGACCCCAGCCCCCAGCATCCTTGGCTCTGTAATTGAAGGCTCCGCCTTCCTGCTTAAACCCTTTTTTGATCCTTCTTGGGAAGAAGGTAAAGCTGTGGACTAGCCCAGTTAAAACGCAGCTCCTATTAAATATTTCCAAGGTGTAAGAGAGATTTCAAAGAAGGTACTATGGCAGAAAAGCTAGCTGGAGCTGGTAGAATTGGTCTTTTTGGTGATGAGGCAGCAGCATAGAAAACCTCCCCACGGTAGATGTAGACCTGCTCACGAGCCTGCGACCCGGCAGGAGTACAGCCTCACAGACAAAAACATGTGGAACGTGTCAGAAAAATGTAAGTGCCCCGAGATGTTATCTGTTCCTGGCTGCTGTAGCAGGTAACTGAGGAGCAGCCCAGAGTGGCAGGAGGGTGCAGAACCAAACCCTGACCCACCACCACAGCCACCTTTGTCCCCAGCACAGGAAACCTTAGTGTCTGTCAACCTGCAGGGACACACATCTGTTCTCTGAGGGAAAACCACTTCGCTGTTTTTTAACATGTGCTTGTATCTCTCAGAGGTTCCCCAGAGCTTGCAGAGAAGAGCTTTCAAGTTCTAGAGAAGGGCAAGAACTCCAAGCTTCAATTATGAGTCCCTAAGGGGCCCCGTGGGCAGTGTCATACATAGATAAACACAGCCAGGCACTAGCTAAAATGGTGAGGATAGATTTTTTTTAATCCATAGGAATAAACTGCAATGGAGAAAGGAGTCCAGCGTGAGCAAACTGGGCTTCCATTTGTTCAGATGTGACCGGAGCAGGCAGGGGGTGAGTGGGGTTCAGCCAGAGCTGGCAAGTGATGGATTACAGAAGTGGGAGGGAGCGGACCCTCTGACACCTACCTGGGTTTGCTGCCCCCTGCTTGTGGAAGTTGGGTCCTGCCCTCCCACAGAGGTTGGGAGACAACCTGTCTCTCAGGTGTGGCTGGAATAAGCAGCAGATTGTTCTGGAGCCTTGAGTTTTCTCAGGCACACACCTTAAGGAGGGCTAGGGTCATCCTAGGGAGGAAGCCTTGAGCTGTAAGAAACGACATTTTTAAGTTTGAGCCCCGCATCGGGCTCTGTGCTGACAGCTCATCAGAGCCTGGAGCCTGCTTCAGATAAAAAATAAATAAACATTAAAAAAAAAAAAAAAAAGGAAGCGACATTTCTAGTCTTTTGTCCTTACGGGCCAAGGATGAGGCCTGGTTGAGAAAGGCTCAGAGGAGCCTGGCTAGACTGGTCAGGAGAGAATCTTTGTCAGAGAGGGTGTCACCAGTAAGTAGGGACAGAAAAAAATGGGACGTACTGGGTACAAGTGTGACATGGGCCTGAAGAGGGGAGGGACCACGTGGGTAACTGAGCCTGAGGGGAAGCCTGGTGTGTAAGGAGGCTTCTCATAGACTTGGTTGCAGGAAGCCAGATGGAGGCAGACTCCCCAGAGGAGTTGGGTGGGTTTATGGCTGCTTAACCATGTGGGTTATCTTTCTCCCCACTGTACAGTGGGAGGTCCTAGGCTCACCACTATGGACATCTCCACTGTGCTCTTCCTTGGCATCCGTGGGGGCTGTGGAGGCAAAGGAGAGCAGTACGTGTCTTCACTTTCTCCTCTCCAGAGTGCAGGGAGGCCTGGGGAGAGGACCGAGTGAGCCAGCACCATATGGCCACTCCTGCCCTTTTGAAAGAGCAGGTTTGCCAAGATTGTGTGATTGTGCCACAAGGGCCAGGCAGGAGATGCCTTGTGTCCTAAGGGCACAGAGAGGTTGAAGGGGCATGTGTTGGGGGAACAGAATTGGATCCATTCCTGATTCTCTAATTAGCCGTGTGACTGGAGAACCGCAAGCTCTTTTCTGATCCACCACTGACCTCACTGGATTGTCATGAAGACTAATTGAGGAACGGCCAGGAACTAAGTGTTCATTCTGCACAGAAGAACACTCAGTGTGCGACAGCCTCTTCCATACCCTAGGACTGACCAAGAACTTCAGGTCACCGGGCTGGAGAGGGCACTGATGTTAGGAGCCACCAGGAACCCTGTAACTGGGCCCCTGGAGGATTTCACTGTGGGTAGAAACGGGTTGGTTATAACGGTGGTTATTGCACTGGTTATGAAGTTGGTTGTGTTGTTAGTTATAACCCTGGGCGTGATCATGGACACCAAGGAGGTGTCTGACTTTAGCAGGAGTGCTCTCTGGGACTGCAGAGTAGAAGAGGGGCTGACACTTATTTGGAGAGTCCAGAAGGAAGGCAGATGTCAGGAAGGTCTCATGGAGGCCAGTCCAGAACCCCAAGGAGTGAGAAGGCAGTATAGGCCATGGGGTGTGGCCTCCTGGACGCTGAGGGGCTGACTAGCAATGGACATACGTGTGGTCAGGTGTGCATCAGAGAAGGTGGCTTGGCAGCAGCTGGAGAAAGCCGAATTCAGGTCTGGGGTCCCGCTCAGTACCGCACCCCCTCAGGCTCACCCCAGGTGTGCCCCACAGCAGCTGTCCAGCCTCATCTTCCTCGGAGCCTTCCCATTAACTCCCCTCAGTCCACCTTCTCTGGATCCAGGAGCCTCTGGCACCTCAGGCTCAACCCGCCTCTTGCCACAATTCCAGGCTCTCTGGCTCAAAGCTTCTTTGTGGATTTTCACTCATACTGGTTCCCCACAGGACGGGCATCTGCTGACATATCCCCCCCGCACAGGAGCACACAGTAGTTGAATGCATGAAGTAAAAGTATTAATGAAGCTAATTTTGAGAACCATCCAAGGCCTGACTTTTGGTAGTGTTTTTCCATGTGAGTGTACCTTTGCTTGATGCAGCCTGTCCTGGGATGGAGCCCCATTCCCAGGAATGATCTGCAGCCCCCACCCGAGGCCCTGGTCTTTGTATTTTCTCTGAGCACAGGGGATAAGAACCATTTTATTTCCTGTTTATTTCAGATTCTGCAGTTGGGATTGCGAGTGAGCAGGCCTGTGAGGACATGGATGTTCTAAAATTGGAACCCTGTGTGGCCATGGTCAGAAGTTCCCCACAAGGTTTTCCTCAGAATTCTGGCTTTAGAGACACCTCTGATTCTGAGGTCTGGTCAGAGAGTAAGCCAAGCTCCCTCCTCCAGAAAAACTGCTTGAACACTGGGACCGTGACTCCCAGGAAGACCTTCGCCAAGGAGGGTGCCCAGGGACGTGACGAGCTGGAGAGCAGTGGTGTACTGGGTTGTCACCCTGACAAAAGTAAGAGAGGTGCTGCAGAAGGGACATACCAAAGATGTGATATGTGTGGCAGGAGTTTCAGATCTACTTCGGACATTGCTCTGCATCAGGAACTTAATATGCCGAAGAAACCTAACAGATGTCCAGAATGTAAAAAAAAATTACCTGATTGCTTACAGGGGAAACCTCGGAGTAACTGCCATGGAGAGAAGCCGTATGAATGTGAGGAATGTGGGAAAGCCTTCAGGTTGTGCTCGCAGCTTAATCAGCATCAGAGAATCCACACTGGAGAGAAGCCATTCAAATGCATTGAGTGTGGGAAAGCCTTTCGTCTGAGCTCAAAACTTATTCAGCATCAAAGAATTCATACTGGAGAGAAGCCCTACAGGTGTGAGGAGTGTGGAAAGGCCTTTGGTCAGAGCTCCAGCCTCATCCACCACCAGAGGGTTCACACAGGAGAGAGGCCCTATGGCTGTCGGGAGTGTGGGAAGGCCTTCAGCCAGCAGTCACAGCTGGTCAGACACCAGAGGACCCACACTGGAGAGAGGCCCTACCAGTGCCAGGAGTGTGGGAAGGCCTTTAGCCAGAGCTCAACCCTGGCTCAGCACCAGCGGATGCACGCAGGGGAGAAACCACAACTTCCAAGAAGCCCAGGTAGTCCCAGCCATGTTGCGCATCAGAGAATCCACGCTACAGAGAAACCGTTTAAGTGTGACGAGTGTGGGAAGGCCTTCAGGTGGGTGTCTCGCCTTAGTCAGCATCAGCTGACCCATACCGGAGAGAAACCTTATAAATGCAACAAGTGTGCAAAAGCCTTTGGTTGTAGCTCACGGCTTATTCGCCACCAGAGAACTCACACTGGAGAAAAACCATTTAAGTGTGATGAGTGTGGGAAAGGCTTTGTCCAGGGCTCACACCTAATTCAGCACCAGAGAATTCATACTGGAGAGAAACCCTATGAGTGTAATGACTGTGGAAAAGCCTTCAGCCAGAGCTCAAGTCTTATTTACCATCAGAGAATCCATAAGGGAGAAAAGCCCTACGAGTGTGTCGAATGTGGAAAAGCTTTCAGTATGAGCACACAGCTCACAATACATCAAAGGGTCCACACTGGGGAGAGACCCTATAAGTGTACTGAATGTGGGAAAGCCTTCAGTCAAAACTCAACCCTTTTCCAACACCAGATAATTCATGCAGGAGTGAAGCCCTATGGATGTAGTGAGTGTGGGAAAGCCTTCAGCCGGAGTTCCTATCTTATCGAGCACCAGAGGATCCACACTCGTGCCCAGTGGTATCATGAATATGGGAATACCCTGGAAGCTGCTACCCATGTGAGCCGTAGAAAGGTCAGCACTGTAAAGAAACTGCATAAATGTAATGAATGTGAGAAAATATTCAGGTGGCGCTCACATCTAATTATTCATCAGAGAATTCACACTGGAGAGAAACCTTACAAATGTAACGAATGTGGCAAAGCTTTTAATCGGAGCTCACGGCTGACTCAGCATCAGAAAATTCACATGGGATAGACCACCTGTCTTTATGAGTATGTATAAATGTGAATAAACCTACAGCCTTAACCTTACTATTTTATATGGGATCATTTATACTGATCAGAATTTAGAATGTGGGGATAGATTCCAAATTGCTCCCTTAAGAAAGAAAATGTCCAAATTCGTACAGAGTGGATGTTTCTTTGCTGGAATGTGTGACCTTATCCCACTCAGCAAAGCCTGTGTGCCTCAACACCTATAGGATGCATACATGTAGACTTTTGAGTTCACCGAAGAAAGACCCCAGGTCCTGTGGATGAGGAAGAGTCATGAGAAAAGGCCCGTGAGCTCTGCCAGACGAGTAGCTTAGAAGTTGCCCACAGTGTCTTCCCTCAGCACTGGCTCCTGAGACTGGCTTCAGCAGGAAGGATGTGTTAGCTCATGCTAGCTGAAGTCCAGAGGAAGCTGCCTAGAACTCCTTTCTCCTGCCTTCTTCACCTGACTCCTTTTCTTCCGAGTCAGTCCCCATCAGAGCAACCCGGGGATGCAGCCAGAGGGACTGGCACCAGCCTCTTCAGACAGGAGCTTGGATCAGTGCAGGCACTACAGGAATAGCACCTGTGCCCAGGGACCTGCTCTGTGACTCTGGGATATCACCGTCCTCTATGAACTCCAGAGTTTGGCTCCTTATCTGACCATTGTTACAGGGTGATCATAAGAATTGAACTGTGTGGGAGAGCTTACCCCCTCCACACTGAGACCCCGAGCCAGCATCTCCAGTGGAACCCAGTGCAGACCTGGCCTCAGCACTGCAGAAACATCCAGCAGATGCTACCTGGAGGCCAGGTTGCTTACCAGACTCCTCAGAACTCCTCCTGCCACACAAACTGCCAGAATCGGGAGGGTCTGCAAGCTGCAAATGAGCCCGTTGTCTTTTCCTGGAGGCTGGTGGAGGTGGAGACAGACTGCTCACCTGCAGAACGAGGCTAACCACAGTGTTGACGGTGGCCCTGCCCTCAGGGTCCGGGACCCACCAACTGTGAAAAAGTTCAGGGGACCAGAAGTCTTACTCAGAATGGCTACTACCCACGACCGAGACCTGCCCATCTTTGGTGTCATTGCCATTTATCGGAGGGGTGATATTTGGGCCAGAGACTTTTCCCCCTTGTCCCAATGGAGAGGCCCATTTCTCCCACATACAGAAAGGTAACCCAGAGGGACACAGGTCAATCACTTCAGGATTTACTGCAACACTTGATTTGGATCACCATCACCTGGCAGGGTTAAGCCTCTGGGTAGGTCCCTGAGACACAGCCTCGATGGCCGTGTGCGGTATAGTCCAGCAGCAAGATCCTGGATTTGTATCAGGTGCAAAATGGCCTGGCTGATCCCTGTGTTTACGTTGGGAGATTCCACAACTTTCTGGCATTAGAAACAGCAGAGTTCAAGATGGTCCAGTCCATGTGTTTGTGTTTCTGCTAATGTGGACAGGGATCGCAGCCCTGCAGCAGGTCAGCCCAACTGCCGCCTGCTGCTGCTCAGCCAGGCACAACGTGTGGTGTGTTTTTAGGCCACAGTGCTAGTTCTCGGGATGCAGGCTGTCCCCCTGCCCTGTGCCTGCACCTTTGGAGGTGGTCTCTCTCCAGCTGTACCTACTCCACCCAGAAGTGTGTCCAAAAGGGTCAGTGTGAGAGGACCAGGGACTTTTGTGGCCCACATACCTTAGGAAGGCAGTTTGGTCACTGGATGTGCCATTCTCAGAAAAGAGTCCTCTCTGCAACTTCTGGGTAATGATGGGACAGAGGGGGTGGAAGGTTACATAAACTCTTCCAGATTCCAGCCTGAGCATGATGCTTTCTGTCCTCTAATGGCAACCACAGGCCAGCTGAAAAGGGCCAGAGGATTCACCCTAAATCTTCAGCACCTGGATTCCCTCTGGCCTGCCATGGTTCTAGATCGGGTGCTGGCAAATTATAGCCTATGGGCAAAATGCTGTTTGCTGCCTGAGTTTATGTAGCCTGTGAAAATACGCACAAGGCCATTAGACTGGGTGGCTCTCATGCCTTGGTAACTACACAAGCAGACCAAAACCTAAGCCGGAGTCCGTTCTGTAAATGTACTCCTATCTGAGAAAATGAAATTTAGGAACACCTAATCACAGTCAACAAAGTTTTCCCAAATAAGGTAACTGCTTAAGCCATAACCAGTCAGTTTCCTAGTTTTGCTCCTGCATCGTCTCTATAAACGCCTCTCCTTTATCTCCTGCCGGCACAGAACTCCCGATGTTTCAGTGTGGTCCTGCCTGGTTCCAGGCTTCGTTTACTCAAATAAACGCTTCAAAAATTTGATGTACCTCAGTTTACCTCTTAAAAGGCCTAAACGCTAAGAAGAGTTTTTACATTTTTAAATGGGAAAAACGACTATTTTTTTCTGACATTTGAAAATTATATCGAAATCAAATTTCAGTGTGACCAAATAAAGTTTATTGAAACAGAGATGGCCATTTTGTGCACAGGTTGGTCTGGCCACTCTTAACACTCAAGAGCCAAATTCACACTTGTTGGTCTTGCCTTGTTAACTTGGTTAAAAACTTCGTGTCCTCCAACCTTTGAGGAATTATTTTTCCTCTCAACTCTTAGTGTGGTTTGTTCATTTAAATGTCCCAGTATAACCAAGAATTCAATAGAAACAACCCTAAAAGTCTTACATTCCAGTCTAGAGGCTCCCCTGCAGAGGTCGGGGTGAGGAATACTTAGCTGCATCCACATGAAAGATGCGTGATACTGGCCTGCCCGGCAAGACTTTGTGAAATCAAGCTGCCTCCGTACTTAAAATGCATGGGGCTTGGGAATCCCTGGAACCGATGAAGAGCATCTGTGCATGTCATCTGAGCTCGTGGCCCTTTTGCATAGAAGGAGTGGAGGAGGGCCACCTATAGAGTAGTCCAAGGCTTTGGATGTTCTGTTCTATTTTCAAACTATATTTCCCAATTTGGGCTTCAGTAAATGTAATCGTAAACGTTTTTAAGAATACTCAGAACTCTTATTTCAGAGTAGATATTAAAATACCTTGGATTTTTCTTTTGGAGGCAATAAATCCAAATTTTGACTTGAAATTACTTTTTACTCAATCAGGTTAAGCTTTGATTTATGACATTGGATTGGAACCAGCCGGCTTCCTGGAAGCTACACAAAGGTGTGGGGGGTGCAGAGCCCAGGTGAGTTTACACAGTGTGTGTGGCTTGCACTCAGAGCCTAGGAAATTATTGTCGAATGAATGAATGCTGCGTTTGGGGAGCTTTGAGGCTGGGATGTTGGACTCTCTCGGAAGAAAAAAACCAGTGGCATCAAGAGTTTCCACCGAGGGACACCTGCCCAGCTCAGTCAGTGGAGCGTGCACATCTTGATGTTGGGGTCGTGAGTTAAGCCTTATGTTGAACGTAGAGATTATTTTTGAAAAATCTTTTTTCACAGAGATCTAAATAAGATCAAGAAAATGGAAAAGGGTAATTTTCCAAGGGCAAATGTCCATTCTCCGTACAAGACCTTGTGCAGGCCGGAGACAAAGGTGGACTTCAAGGCCTGTCAGGTAGGGACTGACCACAGATCAAGGTAGACAGTTGCTCTGTAGCCTAGGGGAGTCCCTTGGACACACGGCATCACCCACTCCAGCCTGGCTGCGTTGAGGGAGGTGTAGCAGAGCCACCAGCCACCTGCCACCTGGTTTTGTATGTCCCCAGAGATTAAGAATGGTTTTTAAATGGTTGAAAACAGGATGATTTTGTGACCTATGAAATTAAAGTTTTGGTGCCAGTAAGAAAGTAACGTAATTGTGCCCGTTCATTTACATAGCATCTGGCTGCTTTCAAGTAACATCGGCAGAGCCGACAGAATCCTTGTGACCTGGAAAGGCGAAATATTCCCTCGCAGCCGTCTCCTGCTATAGCAGCTCTGTGGAGCAGCAGGGGAAGTGGAGGGAAGGGCCGCCGTGCAGGTGCTGTGGGAGGGACAGTGTGGTCAAGGCTGCCTTGTCCAGTCCACCATGGATGGAGAACAATGCTCCAACCCCACTATTACTGACGGAAAGACCAAAAGCACAGACCGTCCCTTCTGGTAGGCGGCTGGTGAGTGGGCAGAGCGTTACACCCCCATGTGTATGGAGCCCAGCAGGAGCAGGTTGCATGTGACCAGATGCTGTGCCTCCAAGGGGCTGCGGGCCCTCCCAGAGTCTACTGACTCCTCAGGCCCTCCAGCGGCCTGTAGAGTAGACACACCAACGCACCAAACTGCCAGGCAACCCCATTCGGGTGCACAAGGACAGGGTAGAGGGTGGTCTCTGCAACCGGCAGGCAGAGAAAGGGCGTGCAGATCTGGGCGCTTGCCAACTGACTCCTGTAACTCTGACCCTCCATCGGCCTATCTGTGAGTGAAAGTGTCCTCTACCTGCAAGAACTGCTGAGAGGCTTGAGGCGAGCTCCAGGTGAAAGCTCTGTCCTCCCGACGAGGGCCTCTTAGTAAGCGGCTGTGCGCGTTTCTCATGGAAGCAGACAATAGGGCAGCCTGGGAAGTGCCTCTCCTCTCTGCTCAGGTGTATGATTTAGGACCACGGGGGCCCAGCCCTTTGGTGGCACCAGAGTGTGGAGCACCCTGCTGAGGCGTAAAAGTCTGGCTCAAACCCTAGGGCTCCATTCCTGGTTGCACCTGCCAAATTCCAATAATCCTGCACAACAGAAGCCCCTAAATCTCCGTGGCTTCCAGCCCTAAATGTGTGTCCTCATTCTGGGGCCAGTAGCCACTCAAGGCACGTGAGCCAGCAGGGAGAGCCTCTTGAAGCCACCTCCCCCCATGATCCTCCTTGCCCCTCCCAGTCACTCACCCACTCAGTAGACCAGGGGCAGTGCCCCAGGGAAGCCCCATCCAGGTGGGGAGAAGGCTGGCAGCACCCCCACCAGCTGTTTGACATCAGGCAAGTCTCTAACCTCTGCGCGTCATCGCCTGGGAAGTGGGTGAACGTCACACTGGCGAGTTAGTGTGGACACACACAAGTACTTAGACTAGTGCCTGGCACGAGCGCTTGGATCAGGCCTGTCGGTTACACCTGTAATTTCTTTGTGCTCACGGATCTGATGAAGACAGTTTCCATGGCTGTCTATGGGCAAAAGGACTTTTAAATTATTTTTTCTTAAGTTTTTTTTGTTTTTACTTTTTGAGTTTTTCCAAATGTATCGTGAGTACCTATTGCCTGAACACGTCTGATGGTCATTAAAGAAACAGTACAGAAAGCCTCCACTGGTTGGGCAGACATGGCACTTAGCACATGCTTCTAGGGTGGGCCAGGTGGCAGCTTGGGTGGCCCAAGCCAGCTCCCATCCTTGGGGAAGCAGGGCCCCAGGATGGCAGCTGATGCTGAGTAAGACACACAGTGCCAGGGCTGTGCGCCACCAGGGGGCTCGGCCTCTGGAACCCTAACTCCGAGTGTGTCACTCCACCCCCTTGTCATCCGCTTCCCATGCAGCCCCCTCCTCTCCCTGTCCTTGGTGCACACGTACCTTGCCATGACCCTGACTTGGGGAAAAGCCTCAACGGAGATGGTGGGAGTGTTCTGTAAATGGCAGTGAGCAAGCACTGCTGATCGTGGAGTCTGGCCCAGAGCAGCGGGGCAGGAAGTGGGTGTTGGAAAAGGGCAGGGGTTCCAACACAAATGCAGCAGGGTGACTGATGGGCACCCAAGATCATTAGCTGTTTTCAGAGGAAGTTCCTCCATGAGACTTTGTGACCTGGTCGCCTAGCAGAAAGCAGACCCTGGAGGCAGGAACACTGCAGGGGGAACACAGCCCTACAGCAAATGTCTATGCAAAGAGCAGGATCCCAAGTGCCCCTACCTGGGGTGGGGGGGTGGGGTTATGGTGGAAGGTGCAAAGTGGCCCTGGGCCCTGGACATTCCCACAGAGTCACCCAGGAAAGATCCCGCTCCCCTCTACCCTGCACAGTCTCACTGCTAAGGACTGAATTGTGTCCTTCCCCCCACCCCCACCCCCACCCCCTGCCGCCAAAGTTCGTGTTGGGTCAGTATGACTGTTTATGGAGAAGGTGCCTTTAGGGAGGGGATTAAGGTTAAATGAAGTCATAAGGGTGGGGCCCTGATGCAACAGGATTGGTGTCCCCAGTGAGAGGAAGAGAGCTCTCTCCTCTCACACATGCATGCCTCCTCAGGAAAGGCTGGCTGCAGGCTAGGGAGGGAAGCCTTCAACACTCTGATCTCCGACTTCCAGCCTCTAGAACTGTGAGGAAATAAAATTCTGCTGTTTAAGCCACTTAATCTATGATATTTTGTTATGGCAGCCTGAGCTGCCCGAGAGGATCCTAGGAGTGGCCCCTGTTGCTCTCTCCCCGGACACCAACTCAGCCCTGGCAACAGCCCCTCCACCAGGCTCCACACCCCTGCCCTTGTGCTCTGCTCTGCTCTCAACACAGCATCCAGTGAGATTCTTTTATTTCTGTATTTATTTAAAGTGCCCCCCACCCCCACCCGTGAGATTCTTTTAAAACAACTGTCAGGGGCGCCTGGGTGGTTCAGCCAGTTAAGCGTCAACTTCTGATGTCCGCTCAGGTTATGATCTCACATGAAGCCTGCTTAAGATTCTCTTCTTCTGTCCTCCCCTGCGTGCGTGTGTGCGCTCTCTCTCAAAAAATTGAGGGGAAAAGGTTATTAAAACAATTGTCGGATCACACCCACGTTGCTCAGAATCAAGGCCCTGGGGGCCTGTCCTCCACACCCTCCCCTCACCCCTCACCCAGCTGCAGCTGCACGGGTCATGCGCTACTGGCTGCCCCTCACCCAGAGCCCCCACTCCTCAGACCGCAATGCTTCCTTGCTCCTTCAGATCTTTGCTCTTATACCATGTCCTCAAGAAGCCCCACCCCATGACCGAATTTAAGATGACAGCCTAGCTCTTCCATAACCCTGCCTCCCTTCACTGGGACCCTGCTCTTCTTCTGCGTCACTCACCCTCCTCTGACAAGTTACACTGGTCTTTTTTTTTTTTTTTTTTAATTTTTTTTAACGTTTATTTATTTTTGAGAGACAGAGCATGAGCAGGGAAAGGGCAGAGAGAGAGAGAGAGAGAGAGAGAGGCAGACGCAGAATCTGAAGCAGGCTCCAGGCTCTGAGCCATCAGCACAGAGCCCATCGCAGCGCTCGAACTCACAGACCGTGAGATCATGACCTGAGCTGAAGTCGGCCGCTTAACAGACTGAGCCACCCAGGCGCCCCTACGATGGTCATTTTTTATTATGCATTTTGTAATGTCTCCCCCTCAGCACTAGAATGTTGGCTCCATGAGGTCAAGGATTTAAGGCAGGAGCATGAATCGTCCCCCCTAAAACATAAGGTTCACAAAAGCAAATGAGCAGAGAGCTCAGATGCTACATGAGGCCAGGCCGACTGACTGCAGTGTCTGCACAAAGGCCTGGACCCCAGATGACAAGCGGACCACACGTGGCCACACCAGAGTGGCAAGTACCCTCACCCAGCAACAAAAGCAACACCCAGGGGAGGGGTGTGCAGTGTGATGCCCACCCAGGAGAATAAATATACATATTTTTTTATAGTTGCTTTATTTCCAGTAAAAAGAGAAGACAAAGTTGTCTTTCTTAATTAAACAGAGAATGACATCATTACATTCAAACATCTCACTAAGGAATGCTTCCTGGAAGGACAGGCTTCACCTTGGGGATGCCTATCGGAGCCAGCTCCCCGCGAGTGACCGGGATGGGACTGTAAGCGCAGGTCAGTCCTGCAGTTTGAGCTCACACCTCTTCTCCAGGTCCGCCATCTCCTTCAGGACTAGGGCCACGCTGTAGCGCAGCTCCTGGAACTTGGCTGTGGGGACCTCGAAGCGGTATGCTGACCCATCTGAAAGCTTCAGCTGCATCAGGACGCTCGGCTGCAGGGAGCGGGCCAGGGCACTGGTGGAGATGGCCACGTCCACCCTCCACCACAGGCTGGCAACGTGGGGCAGCCAGGTCCCCTGCTGCCTGGCCACAGAGTTGAGGAGAAGCCGCTGGCTCCCAAATACCACGCTGGACAAGTCCATGACCAGGTCCTGGGGAATGCAGAGCTCCTGGAGCTGGTCTCTGAAGGCTTCAGGCTTCAGGCTGGCTGGGGGCAGCCGGAGGGCCTGCCGGAGCAGTGTGTCTGTGCCGGCGAGGAGGGCACCCAGCCGTTCCTCCGGCAGGTCTGCGCCAGCCCCGAGGCGCTGCACGGCCTCCCGACAGTCCTCTCCCTGCAGGCTGCTGACCACCAACTTCAACAACCTTCTGAATGTGCCCCTGTCCAGGTCCCCCAGGAGCCGGGGCATTGCTGCCACTTCTGGGGGAAGCTGGGCCCCCAGGAAACTCACCCGGCCGCTGTGACTGTCGCCAGGGTAATGCAGGTATGGAGCCGAGGTCCCCACAGCAGACATCGCTGTTTCCTCCCTTTTGATCAGGCAGCCCAGAGGAAAGGTCCCAGCTGCAGCTGCCAAGGGCGGGGGAGAAGAGAAGCCCAGTAACTCCCATGTCCTTCGGCCCAGCAAACGAGGACTGGACGTGGTCTCTGCCCTGAAGAGGCTGACAGCAGGAACCACCGACACAGCCGATGTAATGGGAGGTTCCCTGTGAGCAGGTGGCAGAGGGGCCCACTTTAATCCCGGGAAGAGAAGAGCCAGGAGTGGGCAGGGAAGGGACACAGGGTGGGGAGGAGAAGAGAACCAGAAAACAAGAGAGCACACATAAGATCTCCAAATACACAGCAGAGAAAAGAATGAAGGAGAAGAGAAGTCCAGAGAACACAGGGACGAAGAGCCGCTGCTGCCGCCACTGACCACAGTAAGATCACTCAACTTTGAACTGTCACACGGCTCTGCACGAGCCAGTTATTATCCTCACCTCGTCTACAAGCGAACTGAGGCTCAAACTCAACTACCCGAGGCCTAGAACCCAGGCTGTCTATCAAAAATTCCCACGGTTTCCACAGCACAGGGGAAACCAGACACAGTCACTCAGGCAGGAGGGGCCGAGGTACCTGGAGAAAGGTCTGTGTCACTACCTGAAAGGAGAGTATAATGTATATTTATAATGTATATAAAGGAGAATATAACCTCTCAGGTGACCCAGCCACACATCTGCTTATACAGGACGAGGGTGCACCGTCTATCTCAGCCGCTCCCAGTGCTTGAGCAGAGCTCGGCCGGGCACAGATCCTGTCCCCAAGGCTCCCACCAGGCCCAGGGCGAGATGGGGCACGGCGCAGCGCTGGGGGAACCCGGGGGGGGGGGGGTACGGAGAGCTCTCTACGGGCTTCATCGTATCCCATTCTCCTGGGAAGGCTGGGCCTCCCCTCACCCTGCCTGTCAACAACCATCTACTCACAAAACATGGGGTCTTCCCCAACTGCCTCGCCACTATCAGGAACTGCCTTCCACTGCCCCGGGCCGCCGTGCGGCTCAGGCCCTGTCCCCCGGAGGCTGGCGGGCTGCCCCACGTTGACCCTCTCGGGGCCATAGGCCCCGAAGCAGGAGCTGACAAGAGACGGCCTGGTTGGAGTCGTGCCCCCTGCTCGCCACTGCGGCCCTGGCCACCTGTCGCACGGCCGAGTGGCCGCCCACGAGCCACGGTCAGCGCCGTCCACCCCGCCCCAAACTGCACCACACCTGCCTCCAGAGCTCCCCGGACGTGGCAGCCAAGGGGCCGCTTCGCGGCCCGCTGCCTCCGCCCAGAAAGACCGATCCCATTCCCCGCACCCCAAAATCCGAGACTTGCCCGCACCTGACCACGGAGTCCAGCACACAGCGACCAAGCGAAGAGCGGGGCCGCTATCACACCGGAAGTAGGGCCAGGTCCTCCGAAGCGATCCAGAGACACTTCCGGGCAGCTCTAGGACCTCGGGAGGACCCAGCCCTCTGTGCTCCGGGCCTCTAGGCTGAGCTTGTAGCCTGGGAGGTGCACTTCCGGCCATCCTTCTGCGAGAATTTCAAAGGCTCCTTAAGGATCGGCGGGTCCTCGTCTCCGCTGGTGTCCGGGAAGGGACCCTCACCCGCCAGGAGGACCCAGGAAGAGATGGGCCAGCGGCACAGACTCCAGGATCCTGAGCAGCGCCCACCCGAGGGAAATCCAGCCTGCATCCTCCAGCGCGGCTCCAGTGACTGCCGCACAACAGTATGGACGTGCTTAGCCGCCCATTGTTCATTTAAATGGGTGAACTGTATGGTGTGGGAATTATATCTCAATAAAGCTGTTGTTTTTAAAAGTCCATGAAAGGAAAGCAAACAACCCAATTAAAATGAGCCAAAAATTTGAATAGATATTTCAAGAAGGATATAAAATGTCTAATGAACATAGGAAGAAATGTTTGCCATTGTTGGTCCTTAGGGAAATGCAAATTGAAGCCACGGGGAAGTACCGTTTCCTACCGTTAGAAGGGTGATAATCAAAAACACAAACAGGGGCGCTTGAGTGGCTCAGTCAGTTAGGCTGAGGTCATGATCTCGCAAATCACCAGTTCAGCCCCACCTGGGGCTCTGTGCTGACAGCCCAGAGCCTGGAGCCTGCTTCAGATTCTGTCTTTGTCTCTCTTGGCCCCGCCCCTTTCGTGTGTGTGTGTGTGTGTGTGTGTGTGCGTGTGTGTGTGTGTGCGCGTGCGCGCGCGCGCGCGCGCCTGCCCTTGCTCTCTCTCAAAATATAAGCATAAGCAAAAACCAGGGGGAGGGGAAGAGGGGAAAGAAAAAAAATGACACAGAGAGGGAGGGAGATAAAACATAAGAGACTCTCAAAGACTAAGAACTAACTGAGGGTGAGGGGGATGGGGGGGGAGAGGGGGTGATGGGCATTAAAAAAGGGCACATGTTGGGATGAACACTGGGTGTTTTATGTAAACCAATTTGAAAATAAACTATTATAAATGAAAAAAAAAAGAAAAAGACAAGATATGGACTGAATTTTCAAGTTTCCACAAAATTCATATGTGAAACCGTAATCCCAATGTAATGGTATTTGGAGATGGGTCCTTTGAGAGGGAATTAGGTCATGAGAGTGGGACCCCCATAAACAGGATTAGTGCCCTTTAAGAAGAGGCCACAGAGCAAACTAGCTCTTTCCATTATGTGAGGACACAATGAGAACTTGGTCATCTGCAGCTCAGGAGGGGTTGCAGGGATTCGCTATAACTCAACCATGCTGACACCCTGACCTCAGACCCCCAGCCTCCAGAACTGTGAGAAATAAATCACGGTTATAGCAGCCCAGACGGTCTAAGACAAAAAGCAAGTGTTGGCAAGGAT
The DNA here is from genome assembly GCA_030068075.1 of Paguma larvata. Taxonomy (NCBI): domain Eukaryota; kingdom Metazoa; phylum Chordata; class Mammalia; order Carnivora; family Viverridae; genus Paguma; species Paguma larvata. The sequence goes on along the minus strand of CM057838.1, from coordinate 80,206,616 downwards.
GCAGGCAAAATGAAATCCTTCTAAGTTGTTGGTTGGAACAGAATAGAAAAGAGTCTTGTATTATCTCAAAAAGTTAGAAATATTTATATTACTCATATCGACCTTAAAAGTAAAACAGCCAATTATTTTCCCAAGCAAAATGGGTTTATTTGGTTTAAAATGAATAAAAGGAAATCTTTTAGAGTGGAGTCGAGAGGCCAGCAGTGGGCGCTCTGACACCACACGGGCTCCTCCCAGCCCTTTGCATTCCCAGCAAGAAGCCTGTACTTTTACACTCCCTCCAGAAGGAAGGAAGGTAGGTTTCCTGCCGCTCAGCAGCAGCCCAGCCAATGAGAAGCCACTGCAGTTCCAGCCTCCAGTTTAATACAAGGGACTTCCAGTTTATAACAGCCCCTCCCAGATCCCCTTTCCTCTTAGAAGAGCCTCCTCTCCTTTGTTCTGTGAACTTGGCAGTGGTGGTTTGGTTTTATTTATTTATTTGTTTGTTTGGTTGGTTGGTTTTATTTTACTTATTTTTTATTTTTTATTTTTTAAAATATAATTTGTCATCAAGTTGGCTAGCATACGGTGTGTACAGCGTGCTCTTGGTTTTGGGGGTAGATTCCCGTGATTCATCACTTACACACAACACCCAGTGCTCATCCCAACAAGTGCTCTCCTCAAAGCCCATCACCCATTTTCCCCTCTCCCCTGCCCTCCCCATCAATGACCTCAATTTTTTCTCTGCATTTAAGAGTCTCTTATGGTTTGCCTCCCTCCCTCTCTGTTTGTAACTATTTTTTCCCCTTCCCTTCCCCCATGGTCTTCTGTTAAATTTCTCAAATTCCACATATGAGTGCAAACATGATATCTGCCTTTCTCTGACTTATTTAACTTAGGATAGATTACTCGTCCTAAATTGCAATTCTCTATTCCCGAATAAACACATTATTGCTGATGAAATAACCAATAGTTTTATTTTTAAGCTCTATACCTGCTATCAATAATCTGTTCCGTTCTATAGTTCAGTAGATTGAATATACCACAATATTTTCTTGGCTATCATATGGATGGACAGCAGAGATCTTTCCAGGATTTGTCTGTTATGAACAGATCTGCTATGAACATTCAGGTTACAAGTTTTTTTTGTGTACATATTTTCATTTATCTTGGGTTAGGAATGAAATTGCTGGGTTAGAACAGGTGTATGCTTAGTTTTATGAGAAAGTGTATGAGGGGCATCTGGGTGGCTCAGTCAGTTAAGATTCCGACTTCGGCTCAGGTCATGATCTCACAGGTTGTGAGCGGCTTGTGAGTTTGAGCCCCGCATCGGGCTCTTTATGGACAGCTCAGAGCCTGGGGCCTACTTCAGATTCTGTGTCTCCCTCCTCTCTGCCCCTTCCCTACTCACACTCTTGTCTCTCAAAATAAATAAATGTTAAAAATAAAAAAAAAGTGCACGATTTTTATTTGTATTGTTTGGAGTGGTTATACCATTTTTTTAAAAGTTTATTTATTTATTTGGAGAGAGAGCGAGCAAGAGAGAGCAGGGGAGGAAGAGAGAGAGGGAAAGAGAGAATCCCAAGCAGGCTCTGCTCTGTCAGCATAGAGCCTGACTCAGGTCTCAAACTCACAAACCATGAGATCATGACCTGAGCTGAAATTGAGAGTCGGACGCTTGACTGACTGAGCCCCCCAGGTACCCCTGTGGTTGTGGCGTTTTATATTCAAAAGTTTTGAAGAGTTCCAGGTGCTCCATATCCTTCCCATCCTTTGGGTCTGCCAGCCTTTTTATTTTGTCTGTTTGTTTTGTGGTGTTATTTTATTGTTGTTGTTTTATATTTAAATTGTAGTTAGGTAATGTACAGCGTAATATTGGTTTTAGGAGTAGAATTCAGTGATTCATCACTTACATACCACACTCAGGGCTCATCACAAGTGCCCTCCTTAGTAACCATCCCCCATCTAACCCATCTCCCACCCACCTCCCTCCATCAACCCATAGTTTGTTCTCTATCATTAAGAGTCTCTTGTGTTTTTGTTTTGTTTTGCTTTGTTTATATTATTTACTTTTGAGACAGAGAGAGAGCACAAGCAAGAGAAGGCAGAAAGAGAGGAGGACAGAGGATCTGAAGCAGGCTCTGCACTGACAGCTATGAACCCAATGTGGGGCTTGAACTCACGAACTGTTAGATCATGACCTGAGCTGAAGTCGGACACTCATATGACTAAGCCACCAGGCACCCCATGGAATACAATTACTGATAGAGCCCAAATGTCCATCAACAGATGAATAAAGATGTGGAATACGGCTCTCTCCATAGTTTGGCTCTCGTTGATAATGCAACTATAAACATTGGCGTGCATGTACCCCTTTAAATCAGTATTCTTGTATCCTTTGGGTAACTATTTAATAGTGCAACTGCTGGATCATAGGGTAGTTCTATTTTTAGTTTATCGAGGATTGTCAGACTTTTTAAACATCCATTCTGGTGGGGATACCTTACTGTGGTTTTGGTTTCACTTCCCTAAATGACTAGTGACACACACTTTTTTACTTTTCCGTGTGCTCACTGGACATTCATGAACCTTTGTAAAGGTATTGTTAAAATATTTTGCCTATTTTTTATTGAGCTGACTGGCAATTGTTATTATTACAACCGTTTTATTGAGGTATGATTGACATGTAACAAGGTACATATTTAATGTATACAACTTGATGAGTTTGGGGATAAGGTTTCACCCATGAAACCTCCTAAAGTTCCCCCTCCAGCCCCTTTATTAATATTTGTGTGTGTGCAGTGAAAACACTAAAAATAAGTTCTAATCTTTTACCAAATTTTAAGTATATGATACAGTATTGTTGATTACAGACACTACACTGTATAGCATATCTCTAGAAATTATTTACCTTGCAAAACTGCAAGTTCGTACCCTGTGACCATCACCTCCCCCATTTCTCCCTTCCCCCAGCCCCTGGCAACCATCGTTCTAATCCCTGTTTCTAGGAGTTTGGCTATTTTAGATTCCAAATATAAGGGAGATGATACAGAATTTGTCTTTCTGTGTCTGGTTTATTTCACTTAGCATAATGCCCTCTAGGTTCATCCTTGTTGTCACAAATGGCAAGATTTCCTTCTTTTTTTGAAACTGAATAAAATTCCATTGTATGTGTATGTGTGTGCATGTGTGTGTGTGTATACACAAATACATATAACACATATAGTTTGCATATACATAAATATGATATATATGTCACATTTTCTTTATCCACTTGGTTGATAGACAGTTTGTTTTTATATCCCGGGTATTTTGAACAATACCGCAATGGACATGGGAGTGCTGATATTTCTTAGAGATCCCACTTTCAGTTCTTTTGGATAAATACCCAGAAGTGAGATTTTTAACTTTTTGAGGAATCTTCATACTCTTTTCCATAACAGCTGTAGCAATTTACTTTCCCACCAACAGTGCACAAGGGTTCCCTTTTCCCCACACCCTTGTCAACCCTTGTTAGGTTTTGGTTTCATTTTGTTTTGTTTTGTTTAGTAATAGCCACCCTAACAAGTCTGAGGTTTTGATTTACATTTCCCTGGTAATTAGTGATATTGAACACTTTTTCATGTACGTGTTAGCCATATGTATAAGTATTATTTGGAAAAATGTCTTTTCAGGCCCATAGCCCATTTTCAAATCTGGTTATCTGGGGTTTTGTTTGCTTCTTTTGTTTCATTTTGTTTTGTTTGCTGTTGAGTTGTATGAGTTCCTTATACATTTTGAATCTGAACCCCTGTACCTGGTTTGCAAATATTTCCCCCCATTCCACAGGTTGCCTTGTCACTTGTTGATGGTTTCTTTTGGTATGAAGATGCTTTTTAGTTTAATGTAGTCCAATTTTTTAGTTTTTGCTTCCCTTGCTTATACTCTTGGTGTCATATACGAAAATTCATCAATGTCAAGGAGCTTTTCCCTTATGTTTTCTTCTAGAGTTTTATGGTTTTAGGTCTTATGTTTAAATATAATCCATTTTGAGTTGATTGTTGCATATGGTGTAAGATAAGGGTCCAATTTCATTATTTTGAATGTAGACATCCAGTTTTCCCATGTAAATAATAAGAAACATGTATGTGTGTCTCCCCTGAGTTCCTGCTAATGTTTAGTCTTTGACTGCAGTTCAACACCAAGCTTCTAAATCTCTTGTTATTTATTTATTTATTTATTAAAATTCACACCCAAGTTTGTTAGCATATAGTACAGTAATGATTTCAGGAGGCGATTTCAGTAAGTCATCCCCTATATATAACACCCAGTGCTCATCCCAACATGTGTCCTCCTTAATGCCCCTTACCCATTTAGCCCATCCCCCCACCCACAACCCCTCCAGCAACCCTCAGTTTGTCCTTCTCTATTTAAAAGTCTCTTGCGTTTTGTCCCCTTCCTTGTTTTTATATTACTTTTGCTTCCCTTCTCTTATGTTAATCTGTTTTGTATCTTAAATTCCTCATGTGAGTGAAGTAATATGATATTTGTCTTTCTCTGACTAATTTCGCTTAGGATACTACACTCTAGTTCCATCCACATTGTTGCAAATGGCAAGATTTCATTCTTTTGATTGCCAAGTAAAACTCCATTATATATATATATATATATATATATCCAAGATATATATATATCTTCTTTATCCATTCATCCATCGATGGACATTTGGGCTCTTTCCAATCTCTAGCTATTGTCAACCACTCTGCTATGAACATTGGGGTGCATGTGCCCCTTCAAAACACCACACATGTATCCCTTGGATAAATACCTAGTAGTGCAATTGCTGGGTTTTAGGGTAGTTCTATTTTTAATTTTTTTAGGAACCTCTATACTGTTTTCCAGAGTGGCTGCACTGGTTTGCAGTGCAAAAGACATCCTCTTTGCATCCTCACCAATATCTGTTGTTGCTGAGTTGTTAATTTCAGCTATTCTGACAGGTGTGTGGTGGTATCTTGTGGTTTTGATTTGTATTTCCCTGATGATAAGTGATGTTGAGCATTTTTTTCATGTGTGTGTTAGACATCTGGAGGTCTTCTTTGGAGAAGTGTCTATTCATGTCTTTTGCCCATTTCTTCACTGGGTGATTTGTTTTTTTGGGTGCTGAGTTTGATCTGTTCTTTATAGATTTTGGATACTAACCCTTTATCTCGTATGTCATTTGCAAGTATCTTTTCCCATTCTGTTGTTTGCTTTTTAGTTTTGTTGATTGTTTCCCTTGCTGTGCAAAAGCTTTTTAATCTTGATGAGGTCCCAATAGTTCATTTTTGCTTTTGTTTCTCTTGTCTCTGGAGACGTGTTGAGTAAGAAGTTCCTATAGCCGAAGTCGAAGAGGTTTTTACCTGCTTTCTTCTCAAGGATTTTGATGGCTTCCTGTCGTATGTTTAGGTCATTCATCCACTTTGAGTTTACTTTTGTGTATGGTGTAAGAAAGTAGTCCAGGTTCATTTTTTCTTCATGTTGCTGCCCAGTTTTCCCAGCACCATTTGCTGAAGAGACTGTCTATATTCCATTGGATATTCTTTCCTGCGTTGTCAGAGATTAGTTGGCTTTAAGTTTGTGGGTCCATTTCTGGGTTCTCTACTCTGTTCCATTGACCTGAGTATCTGTTTTTGTGCCAGTGCCATACTGTCTTGATGATTACAACTTTGTAATACAGCTTGAAGTCTGGGATTGTGATGCCTCCAGCTTTGGTTTTCTTTTTCAGCATTGCTTTGACTATTCAGGGTCTTTTCTGGTTTCATACAAATTTTAGGATTGTTCTAGCTCTGTGAAGAATGCTGGTGTTATTTTGATAAGAATTGCGCCTTGTAATTTCCAAAGTGATAGGGGTGTCTGACACAGACCCTTAACTCCCTTGAAATTTCCTGAGTTATAGGCGTGTCTTTTGTTCTAATGAGGTGACTCTCAGTGTGCTCCTGAGTGGGTCTGTGTGAAAGCTTGGAATGTTCAATCCTACTCCCTTGTCCTCCAAAGTGGGAAGAAATGGAAAACATGCTAATTATTGACCATGCCCATGTGATGAAGGCTCCATAAAAAAACCCAAAATATGGAGTTCAGTGAGCTTTGGGATTGGTGAACATGTGGAGATACAGGGAGAGTGTCACACCTTGAGGAGGGCATGGAGGGCCCTGTCCCCATTCCTCACTCTGTGCATCTCTTCCATCTAGGTGTTCCTGAGTTATAGTCTTCATAATAAGCTGGAAATCTGGTAAGCAAAGTGTTTTCTTGAGCTCTGTGAGCCACTCTAGCAAATTATCAAACCTAAGGAGGGGTCATGGGACCTCAGACTTATAGCCAGTTGGTCAGAAGTGCTGGTGACTACCTGGTCTTGGAAATTAGCCTCTGAAAGGGGATTGAGTCCTTAACTTGTAGAGCTGCCCCTACTTCCCCAGTCTGCCCTCTGCCTTTGTATGAGGCTGGCATGGCCATCACTACCCACGCTGCCCTGCTCTGACATGTCATTCTCACGTGGGCCTCATGTGACTTCCCAAACATGTCTGTGAACAGATCCCTATTTTTCCCCCTAACTTTTATCTTTCTGACTGAGGGTGGGGGGAGCAAGAATTTCATTAGCGAATATTTTCATTAGCAACTTCCTGAACTCATGTGCTTTTCCTTTCCCCTTACAGAGGCAACATATATCTTGCTTGGCAACTGTGGGTGCCAAGAGAAGATCCTAACACACCTGCAATTACAGAGACCTCATTAATTAAGGGCTTAATGGTTGAGCTCTGAAACTTATTATCTTGTTTGTACAAAGGCCACGCCTCCTAGGGGTGGTCCCTACCAGCTACTGAGCATGGCAGGGACACTAAGGCAGACCCATTCCTGAAACATACAGAACGCCAAGATGGCTGACTTGGTCTCAGTAAGTTTGCTTAGATGGCACAAGCCTGGGATGATCCCACCCAAACTTCTCTCTCTGGGTTGGACTTGAATTGTAGTCTGATAGCTTTCTCCATCTATTTTCTCTCATGCCAGCTCTTTCCCTAATAAAACTCTGGCATGTTTAATCCTGTCTTGGTGTCTGCTTCTTGGAGGATCCAGACTAACACAAATGAACCATAAGTGGGTGGTCAGGAGGACATTTGGGACTGGTTTGCCCATTGTCTGGGTGGTGAGGAGAACACTGTCCTGGTTAGTAGGTGGTCTCTGGAGCAAAATGGTGACTCAATTGCTAAGCATGTCACTTGTGGTGACCTGGCCAAATGGCCCAGTGAGAGGAAATGCTGTGAGAGGTGCAATGATGCAGGCATTTGGAAAATATAGGGAGAATGACAGAACGACAGAGTCTTGGGATTCTGGAGTATACTTATGGCTGTGCCATCTGCAGGAGAGACTTATATGCCATTTAAGAACCAGGTCTTGGCACATTCCTGGGGCCTCTAGAGGGAAAAAAAACCCACTGATTCTGGGATGTCAAGTAGCCACCTGTCCATTTATCTCCCACTATGAGTTCTATAGTGGTCTATGTGGCCACAGGTCTATACGGCCTGCAAAGGCATAAAGTTAGGGAGGCCCAGCAGCAGGCCATTATAAGGTGGAAACGGTAGGTACATCCAGGATAATGCCCAACTAGGGCCAAGAGGACACAAGTAAGCTGAGTAAGCAGACAGGCCAGTCACCCATGTCTTCCTCCCCTCCCCCCCCAGCTCACAGTTATGGCCATATGAGGGGTTCTGCATGACCAGCTAATGGAAGAAGGAAAGGTCTGAACTTGGTCTCTAAATATATCAGATCAGTAAATCAGTACATGTCAAGAATGGGCAGCAGCAGCTGCATTACAAACAACACCTTGTGTTGAAACAGAACAACTGCTTGTGGTGAGACTATACAGATTCCTTGGCAGTGCCAGTATCCTGGCTGTCTGGTTGGGGACCTAGAAAGAAAAGGGAGATTGGGAACAAGGAGGTCTGGGGTAGAGATGAGTATGGACAAGGGAGGGGGCATGGAGTGTGCAGGTTTTTGTATTATAGCTGAACATCCATCAGAAAGCATCCACCACAGAAAAGACACCAAACAACCAAGAAATCAAAAGAACTTAGGATATTAGCCAACCTTTATAATCAGCCACCGTGGAGTCAGTATAGTGGGTACCTGAAAGAAGTAACTGTGGTAAAAGAAATGGACTCCACATGGGCTGCCAGTATGACTCTCCCCCTGTGACGGGGCCTGTCTATCTAACAGCTTCCCCCTTCTGACTGTCCAGCGTGTGAAGAACAAAGTTGAATACATCAGGCAAGCCCCTTATATCCTGGAAGGACCAGCAGTTTGTTCTCACAGGATGGATACTGATTCTAGGCATGAGTATGCCTTTCCTGCAGAACCTCAGCCAGCACCACTTGGTGCTTACAGTTTGCTTCATCCACAGGCATGGAATCTCACATAGCATGGTATCCAAACAGGGGATCCAATATACAGTGAAGGAAGTGTGAGACCCAGTGGTTGTATCCTGTAACATATTACTCAGAGGCAGGTGGCCTCATGGAATGCTGGACTGGCCGTCTTCTTCTTCTTCTCTCCTCCTCTTCTTCTTCTCTTCTTCTTCTTCTTCTTCTTCTTCTTCTTCTTCTTCTTGTTTTTTAATTTTAGTGTTTATTTATTTCAGAGAAAGAGATACAGAGCATGGGCAGTGGAGGGGCAGGGAAAGAGGGAGATACAGAATCAAAGCAGGCTCCAGGCTCAGAGCTGTCAGCACAGAGCCTGACACGGGGCTCGAACCCAGACTGTGAGATCATGACCTGAGCCAAAGTCAGACGCTTAACCAACTGAGCCACTCAGGCACCCCTGGCCTGGCCTTCTAATAGGTCAGCTGAAGCCCAAGCTTGGAGGAAATACCATCCTTTGGGACAGATGCATTAAATAATACTTCTTTGTGGTGTTATACTCCCAACATAAAGAACACATGGGTCTGGGAATCTAAAAGTCGAAGCAGGAGTGGTCCTACTCAACATAACTCCTCTCTACCTACCAGGGGTTTGTACTTCTTGAGACTCACAATTTTGAACTTTGCAGAATTGGATGTCCTGGTCTCCAAGAGGCTGCAGCAAAGGCCCCCCTGAACAAGCTATAGCTGCTGACAGGGCAATTTGTATGGGCAGGTGAAAAGGAGTCAGCATCCTAGCAGGAGTAATTGGATCCTGATCACCAAGAGGCTGGGCTACAGTTGTACGAGGGAGGCAGGGAGGAATACGTGTAGACTCGGATGGTCTGCTTTGGCATCTCCTGGCTCTCCCTTACCCCACAATAACTGTAAACAAACATACATGGCATTTCAGCTAAGAAGGGTACAAATGGAAATGGCTCAGACCCTTCTGAATGATGTTTTGCATCACATCACTAGGTGAGCCAAGACCTACCATGTTGATAACAGATGGCAAGGAGACTTTATAGTGGAAAATGGAGAGGAGAGAGTGAGAGATTTTCACCCTGAAATCAACTTTGGTGCTGGGAGTCTGTTCATCCCACTGACCTTCTGAGTTTCATCTCAGAAGGAAAGACTATTGGAAAGCATAGATCTCCAGACTGATAGTTACAACTACAGAGTACAAGGGGTGGACTGTAGTGGCAGACCTCCCACTATAGGAAGCAGAACTAAGGTCATAACATTGATTACTTAGTTTGCCGAGTCAGTGCTGTGGCTATACCTCCCACAGGCTGCTCCTGCCAATGACTGAGTGCAGCAGGAAAATCAGGCACTGTCCGGGGGAGACTGAGACTCCTTTTACAGCTGACTTTGGCTCAAGGAGTTCCTGACAGCTTTGCTGACCCTTTCTTAGACCGCTTGGCAGCCTGGAATGCTTCTACCCATCCTTCTCTTTTCACTTTGCATCAAACTTGGATCGTCCTGATTCCGTGTTTTGTCTTACACAGATACTTCTTCTAGGAATACCCTTGGATGGTTAATATCATCTTGGCACCTGCTTCCTAGAGCATGTTGACTAACACAGAAACCTGTTTTGTTGTCACCCTTTACCCTGTCCACGTGGATGGAACTGGTCTCATTCTTCTCACTGGAACTTCCTCATTTAGGGCCTTAGTTGCACCTGTTGCTGACAGGACTCTTCTGACAACACTTGGGGCTCCTTTTCTCTTGGGCTTCCCTGGAATGCTGAGTCCACCCCTGGTTAGAGTTTTTCATATTGTCTAGGGTCTGCTTATGATGGCCTGCCAATTACTCCTGTGGGGTATATGGTGTTCTATTGGGAACCATCAACCAGTGTTCCAGTCACATGTTAGGAAGTTCACATATCAATTTCCATGTTGTGTCTCCAGGAGGGTGTTCTAGACCTGCTTAACTTGAATCTCCATTAATGGTCAATGAGACAAAGTTTATATAAACAGATTTACACTATTTTGAATGCTCTAAGTGTAAAAACAAGCTTTTCCTGAGATATTTCCAACACTTTGAAGATTTTACAGCAAGATAAAGACTGACATGAAATGGCTGAGAGCTTAAATTGGAGTCTTACCCACATTTCAAAAATTAATGATAATCCATTGAGCATGCAGTATCTGATGGTGACATAGATTTAATTTCTTCCCAGTGTGAATTGTAGCTATAAGAAAACATGTGGTCCCCAACTACAGGCGTTCCCATATCCATTGTGTATACACAGCTCCTTTCTAGAAGAAATTTGACATTTAATGAGTTTGAAACATGAATGGTATTCACATGTAATGCATCAACAGGGCTTTTTCCATCAGGGTGAATTTTTTGATGTAGAATAAGATACAAACTCTAATTGAAGGTTTTCTACATTCATTACATTTGTGCTCTCTTGCTCCAGGATAAACGAACCCTCTGGTGTAGTGTAAGTTGGGAGCTCTGGTTGAAGGTTTCTCCACACACTACATGCATAGGGTCTCTCCCTGTCCAAATTCCTTGTTGTTGAATATGCTGTGAGCTTTGAGTGAAGGCTTTCCCATATACATCCCACCTATTGGGCTTCTCTCCACGGTTAAGTAACTGATGTTGAGTAAGGGGTGAACCCCAACTAAAATGATTTCCCACATTCATTACATTTCAGGGCCTCACTTCAGGGTGAAGTTTATAATGTAGAATAAGATGTAAATTTTGAATGAAGGTTTCCCCACACTCTGTACATGTGTAGGGCCTCTCTCCTAAATGAATTGTCTGATGTTTACTAAGGAGTCATATCTGATTAAAAGCATTTCCATATTCATTGCATTTATGGGGTTTCCCTCCAGTATGAATTCTTCTTAAAAAAAATTTTTATTTTGGGGGCGCAGGGTGGCTCAGTTGGTTAAGCGTCCGACTCTGGCTCAGGTCATGATCTCCCAGTCTGTAAGTTCAAGTCCCGTGTTGGGCTCTGTGCTGACACCTCAGAGCCTGGAGCCTGCTTCGAATTCTGTGTCTCCCTCTCTCTCTCTGCTCACACTCTGTCTCTCTCTCTCTCTCTCAAAAATAAACATTAAATTTTTAATTTTAAAATATTTTTAATGTTTATTTTTAAAAGGGAGAGAGGGAGGCAGAGAGAGGGAGACAGAAAATCCGAAGCAGGCTCTGTGCTGACAGCACAGAGCCCAATGTGGGGCTTGAACCCACCAACCGTGAGATCATGACCTGAGCTGAAGATGCTCAATCACTGAGCCCCTCAATTGTCCCCAATATGAATTATTTGATATAGCAGAAGTTGTGATCTCTGACTGAAGGCCTTTCATTTCTACCACAAGATTTTTCTACTGAATGAATTCTCTGGTGTTGAAAATGACTAAAGTATTTCCTACATTCTACACACTTAAATGGCTTCTCTCCAGGATGAGATCTCTGGTGTGATGTTGTGAGTTAAGACTGAGCTCTTCCAGGGGCACCTGGGTAGCTCAGTTGGTTAAGCGGCTGACTTCGGCTCAGGTCATGATCTCACGGTCTGTGAGTTCGAGCCTCACGTCGGGCTCTGTGCTGACAGCTCATCAGAGCCTGGAGCCTGCTTCAGATTCTGTATCTCCCTCTCTCTCTCTGCCCTTCCCTTGCTCACGCTCTGTCTCTATGTCTCTCAAAAATAAATAATAAAACGTTAAAAAATTAAAAAAAAAAGACCGAGCTCTTCCATATCCCTCGCACCCCTACAGTCTCCTTTCGCTATGAATTAGATGATGTTAAATAAGGCGTGAGCTGCAAAGGCTCTCAAATATATACTGCATTTATACGGCTTTCCTCCAGCATGAATGTTTTTATGTCCTCTAAGATTTGAACTTCAATTGAAATCTTTCCTGCATTTAGGGCACCCGTGGGACTTTCTTCTAGTATGAACTTGCTGATGTAGAATAGAATCTGAATTGTATTTAAAGCTCTGGCCACACTCATCACATATATGGGTTTTGTCTTCTGCAGAATGTTTCTCACTGAAGTTTTCTCCTAATTTATAAAATTCTTGGTCATTCTTCCATCTGAGCGTTTCCTCATGATTATTTCACTAAAGCTTTTCTCCCAAGTTAGGGATTTCCTCAAAGTAGCCCCTTTGGCATTTTGCCGATAGTTGTCTAATACACTTTCATCTTCCTCAGGTCTTGGCAGGAAATCCTAAAGGAGTGTTTCTAATACTCCACAGGTGGCTATGTATGAAATCTTTTAAAATAATTGTTCAGGGGCACCTGGGTGGCTCAGTCGGTTAAGCGCCCGACTTCAGCTCAGGTCATGATCTCACGGTCTGTGAGTTTGAGCCCTACGTCGGGCTCTGTGCTGACAGCTCAGAGCCTGGAGCCTGCTTCCGATTCTGTGTCTCCCTCTCTCTCTGCCCCTCCCCTGCTCACGCTCTGTCTCTATGTCTCTCAAAAAGTAATAAATGTTAAAAAAATTTTTTTTTAAATAAAATAATTGTTCATTCTCAATCACCAGTAAGGAATCTAGAAGAAAGAAGAACAAAGATGCAAATATGACCGCCCACTGTGCGGGCGCTGATCAGGGCCAGCACTGAACAGTCAAGTCTCAGCAGTTGCTGATTCCCGTCTCCAGAGGGTATGCTGGTTGGAGGAGGCTGTGCAGGCAGAGACAGTAGTACGCCATGAACGCGGGTGGGAGAGGGGGGCTTTAACTAAGAGGCCTGGTAAGAAAGAAGTGGCAGAGACAAGCTGGGAATCCTCAGAAGTAAAGTAAAGGGAGAAAAGGAAGAAGCATGAGATTGTGGGGTGCCTGATCTGCCGATTGTGTGAGGGAAAAATTACAATCCCACAATTGTCTACTGGACCCATCAACACACTGAAACAGTCACCACTGAAGGACAGGAAGAAGCCTGGGGGTTTCGTCTAGAAAGAACTCTGGCCCTCCACTTGCAAGTAGGGTGGGTGCTTCTGTGTGTAGCACACCTGCCCCTGGTTCTTCTCCAATTTCAGGGTTACACAGGGGACCCCATGGCCTCCTGACCAGGTACTAGGGCCTGTAAGTGGGTTTCCCGTCCTGTGGTCTGGGCCCTGTGGGGCTGGTATTGTAGGGCCAGGTGGTCCGGCCCTTTCCTTGAAGCTGAGGGACTAAATCACCCTGGCTTGCCTGGTCGTCAGGGAACACCAGACTGACTTCTAGCTGGGACTTGGAGGGGCCTGAGGAAGGTTAGTAACAAAATTGTAACCGTATTTATTTGCCCTTCCTGACACTGATTACATCTTAAACTGCTACCACTTCATGAGAGCAACGAATTAGTTTCACAATTCAAGATCTCTTAAAACAAACAAACAACAAACAATAGCAAACAAACAAAACCCATACCTACCCTTTTAAGGTGTCGCAAGAGTACCCTTTCCTTCCTGCCGTGTAGAGGTATAACTGGGTGTTTGTCCTTGTAAGATTATGGTCTGAGGGAGCCAACCCCGCTTCCCCACAGTCATTGCAGCCCCATGGAAAAGAACTTACTATTTGGAAAGAACTCCTGATACACCCCCTTCCAAGAAGGCACACAGACCATTCTTGAACACCATCAACCAGCAAGGTCCTCAGGGCAGTGGAACATGTTGTTTCAGTGGTCAGTGATATTTGAGGATGTGGCTGTGTATCTCACAAAGAAGGAACGGGTGCATCCCCAAAGAATCTCTACATGAAACCCCTGTGCTGCTGTCTGCCTGTCAGCCCCATGAGCCTCCTGGCCAATCTGATGGGCTCATCCTTCGGCCTCGGTTTACCCTGCTTCCTATTATTCTTTTCCCGCTTGTTTTCCCCAACTTCTCTTTTTTTCACGTTTATTTTTATTTTTTGAGACAGGGAGAGAAGCAGAGCAGGAGTGGGAGAGGGGAAGACAGAGAAAGAGAGACACATACACACAGAATCTGAAGCAGGCTGCAGGCTCTGAGCTGTCAGCACAAAACCCCATGGGGGGCTTGAACTCATGACCAGAGCTGAAGTTGAATGCTCAACCGACTGAGCCACCCATGAGCCCCTCCCCAACTTCTTATTCAGAAAAACTTCCAATGCATAGAAAGGTTGAAAGAATAGTAAAAAAAAAAAACCACTTATATACAACAACTGGATTCAACCACTGCTAACATTTTGTCAGTCTTTTTTTAATCTTGAGTTTATTTATTTAATTTTAGAGAGAGAGAGAGAGAGAGAGAGAGAGAATCCCAAGCAGGCTCCACACACTGTCAGTGCAGAGCCCAACCCAGGGGCTCAATCTCATGAACCTGGAGAACATGACCTGAGGCCAAATCAAGATTTGGATGCTTAACTGACTGAGCCCCCCATGCGCCCCTGTCATTATTTTCTTAAGCACACATATATCTGACTAAACCATTTGAAGGTAATTTGCATGTATTAATCCTATTTTTTATTTTCTGTATATTACGGGGTTTAAAAAATTTTTGTTTTGAATGAGAGAGCATGCGTGCGAGTTGGGGAGGGGCAGAGAGAGGGAGAGAATCTTAAGCGGGCTCCACATCCGGATGGAGGGCTCAGTCTTAGGACCATAAGATCATGACCTGAGCCGAAATCAAGAGTCGTACACTTAACCGACTGAGGCAGCCAGGTGCCCCACTGTATGTTATGTTTTGACATCTTAAAGTACTTTCTGATGGGAGAGAAACTGCCCCTCCGATGGCGGGCCCATTCCTGCAGATTAACACTGAAGTGTCTACGTTGCCTTTCCCACAGAAACCCTAACGAAAGCATTTTGGCCTAGGCTTTCCCCTTACCGCTGCTTCTGCTTCCTGACCAGAACCTGGTGTCTTCCTGTGACCCCATGCGAAGAGCCCTACCTCTTGTTTCTGTAACATTAAACTACTTTCAAGGGCAATGAACTCTGCATTGTTACTTAGTCACCTTTACAAAGAGCAAAACTTTACAGCTGTCAAGACACGTCCCCCCAAATACCTCAGCCTGCATCTCCAAAGAATAAGACCATCACCCTACATAGCCACGTGGAGAAAAGTAATAATTCCGTAATCTCATTTAACAGTCAACCTAAACTCAAATTTCCCCAATTGTCCCCGGAATGTCCAGTAAGGACATTTTTACAAGCTGGAATCAGTCATCACGGTTTGTGCACTGCGTCCAGTTGTTTACTAAGGCCTTTCAATCCGGATCAGTCCTCCACTTTTCACTAGTTTTATTTCCATGACACTGACTTCTTATGAGTCACTATGTGGTCAGTGCTAGGTGTGTCTGATGGCTTCTCACAGTGCTGTTTACTGTCCTCTGTTCTCTTTATTTTTTCCTTACATGCTATTAAGGAGGTATAGTCAGGGCACTGTTCGAAGTTGCTTGAAATAGTTCTTTTCTTTCCTTCTATGACTATGTTATCAACATATAGTTAACCTCATTTTTTTTTGTGAATTAAAAAAATTTTTAATGTTTATTTATTTTTGAGAGAGAGAGAGAGAGAGCATGAGTTGATGAAGGGCAGAAAGAGAGGGAGACACAGAATCTGAAACAGGCTCCAGGCTCTGAGCTGTCAGCACAGAGCCTGACGCGGGGCTTGAACACGGACCGGCGAGATCATGACCTGAGCTGAAGTCGGATCCTCAACCAACTGAACCACCCAAGCGCCCCATTTGGTGTGCAATGTAGAGTTTTCTTTTCTCCCATTTTTATTTTAATTGTATTTGAATATATGACTGTCTCACAAGGTCAAAAGTCACAGCGACGTGAAAGGCTCGCTCCAGGTCATGCCTTGCCCCTCCCACCCTTACCCCTTCACCTGCCTGCTCTCTTCTAATGGTTGCCATCTCAACAGTTTCTGGACTATTCTCCCCAGATTTATTTTTGCAAAGGTAAACAAACATATACATATACTTAATTTTCCCTTCTTTAGAACTCCATTCCCAGCTGGCTGGCCTCTGGGGTGGGGCTGCCATCTCCACAGAAGCAATGCCCTCTGTGGGGGCTGCCTTTTCGGGATGCAGAACTAGCAGCTGGCGGACACCTTCTGCTGAAAGGCAATGATGTTAGGGAAGCACGCGACCCTCGGGTGCTAATGGACAGCACTCCAGGCACAAGCGCCAAACACCCTATCCCTGCCCAGGACCAGACCCTCTCCACAGGCCTATGGCAAACCCCAAACTCCACTGCCAAGAACTCTAGTAAGCAGAGCAGAGCCCCTTCTTTCTAAGCTGGCAAGTTGCTAAAGCGGATGAGTGGCCTTTATATGTGCAGCTTGGTACTGGGTCCCTGGGTCCCCTGCTCCCTGGGTTCTCATTTCCACAGGTGGCTGCAGTGACATCCCTTACCCGTGTGTCCTTGTGAACATTCGAGAAACTCAAGGATAAGCAGGTACGGGCTCTGATTCACGGGGGAGATGCATGTCATTCTCCCAACAGTTACATCAGTTCATGTTTCCATCGATGGGGTAAAATCACACTGACCCATTCACCTCCTTCCCCCAAATTTGCTGGTGTCCAGTGTTTACTGGCCATGTGGCTTTCTTCTCACATACATCCTTGCTTTCACCCATTTTCTCTATTGGAAAATATTCAATTTGTTTTTTCTTTCATTGATTTGTACAAGTTCTGAATGAGGTGCAAATACCCTCAAGTTTGTTGCTTGTTCTCTAGTGTGATGGCCAAGATGGCTACTCTGGGCTCAGACCACCTGGATTCACTTCTGGCTTTCCTTCTGTCCGTACCCCATGAACCGAAGGCTCTCTTCTCTCCTTCTCTTCCCCCATGTGACCATGTTAAAGCAGGCCCTCGGCATCTCTCTCCCAACTGCTCAACAGTGCCACAGAGCAGCCAGAGAGCATTTGAAAAATGTACCCCCTGTGAGAACCCCATAGTGGCATCCTGTGATCCCAGGATGAAAGGCAAAATACCTACTGTTCCCACTTGGCTATGAGGCTATGGCCTCAGAAGAGCCTTCCTGTCTCCACAGACCAGGCCAGCTAACTGTCATTGGCTGCCAGTCTCCCCTTTCCTGCCACTTCTTGTTTAGGATATTCAGTGCCAGCAGACTATATACTCCAGGAGAGAAGAGCTTCAGTTCCTGCACAGGGCCTGGCACACAGCAGTTGCTCAGTACACACTTGGTTAGTGAACTTGGAGGCTCCCTTGAACCCTGGAAGCATCTGCTGGGCAGAGAAGCTCCAGGCTAAGTAGAAGGCACCAGTTAAAAGAACAGAGAGCTCACCTGAGGTCCATCCTTTGGGGGCACAGCTGCCACTCTCAACTCTTGGGCTGTGGTGATGGGCAGATGTCCAGGAGCAGCAGGGACTGGGACTCTGAACGAACCCAGCTGCTGCCCGCAGCCCCTCCACTGACCCGTCACCCAAAGAGGCAGGACTCCAGTGTCAGCTCGGCTGCTCTGCAGCACAAGCCCATCCTTCTCTCACTTCCCCAAGGGCATTTATATGAGGCAAAGCTGTGGTCCCAATCCCAGGAGGATGGGACTGATCAGAGCTGGCAGAGACCCTCCTAGCACACACAGTGGTTAGTACATTCCTCATGGAACATTCTCTGGCCTGGGACCAGAGGGACACAGATGTAAATAAAACGCCAACCTCATGCATCTCCAAGAGTAAGCAGCAAATGTAGAATTCATCCTGAATGGACAGGTGACAAGGTCTGCTGAAGGACATTAGGTAGAGGAGAGAAGATGGCCTCCAGGCACAGTCCAAGCAGACCTGCGCTCTTCATCTGAAGCACAGGACAGATAAAATGATTTGAGTGGCTATTTTCTCAGTTCTCCCCAGGATGTGCTTAATTAGTACCATTCCAGATGCCTGGGAGAGAAGTTAAGTCATGTGCACAACGTATCCTTCAAGTGCTAGGGATTAAATCTCTCTTAATCCCAGTTGAGAAAGGCTGCTTTCAAGGTGTTAAGTCTAAACAATGAAAGGACAGAGTTGCCTTTCCTGCAACAGAAAAGACAGAGTGAATGGTGGTAGAAGGGACACGGGTGCCAGCAATGAATGTAGCAGCTGCTAACATGTCCTATGTAGCAGGCACTGTCCTGTGCTGTATGCTCTTTATCTTATTTTCACAATAACCCTTTTTTTTTTAATTTTAAATGTTTTTATCTACTTTTGAGAGAGAGAGAGCAGGGGAGGGACAGAGAGAGAGGGAGAGACAAGATCCAAAGCAGGCTGTAGGTTCTGAGCTACTATCAAGCCCAACATGGGTCTTGGACCCATGAACTGTGACCTGAGCCAAAGTCAGGCACTTAAGTGAGCCACCCAGTCACCCCTATAATCAAACTTTCAAAAGACAAAAAGAGAATCTTGAACAAAAAAGAAGCAGCCCATCACGTAAAATTGATCCTTAATAAGATTATCAGCAGATTTCTCAGCAGAAACTTTGGAGGCCAGAAAGCAATGGTCTGATATATTCGGAGTGATAAAAGAAAAATATCAACCAAGAATCCTATATCTAGACAAACTGTCCTTCAGAAATGAGGGAGAAATTAAGACATGTTCAGGAAAACAAAAACTCAGAGAGTTTACTATTATTAGACCTGCCTTGCAAGAAATGCTAACAAAGTCCTGCAGATTGAATTGAAAGGACATTAAATAGTAACTCAAATCCATATGAAAGAATAAAGATCTCAGTAATGGTAAATACTTGGGCAATTATAAATTCTAGTATCATTGTGACAATAGTTTGCAACTTCATGTTTTGTTTTCTACATGATTAAGATAACTAATACATTTTAAAAAACAAATTTTAATCCAAAAGTTAGTATTCTTGTAACTTTGATTTTTAACTCCATTTGTTTTCTCATATCATTAACTGAAATGCTGGGATGGAGCTGTAAAGGGGCAGAGTTCTCATAAGCTTGTATAAATTCAAATCAGAGTGTTATAACTTTAGGATGTTAAATGTAATCCCTATATTAATCACAAAGAAGAGAGCTATAAAATATACACAAAAGGAAATGAGAAAGGCATTTAAACATTTCACTACAAAAAAATCAACTATCTACAGAAGAGACAGTAATGCATGAAGTGAGAGTCAAAAAGTATAAAACATCTCGAGGGGCACCAGGTGGCTCAGCTGGTTGAGTGTCCAGCTTCGGCTCCGGCCATGACCTCATAGTTCACGAGGTTAAGCCCCGCATCAGGCTCACTGCTGTCATTGCAGAGCCCGTTTCGGATCCTCTGTCCTTCTCTCTTGCTGCCTGTCCTCCACTCAGGCTCTCCCTCTCAAAAATAAATAAACATAAAAAAAAAAAAAAACACCAAGTAGGGATGCCTGGGTGGCTCAGTTGGTTAGGCATCTGACCAGCTCAGGATAGGATCTCACAGTTGGTGGGTTCAAGCCCCACAGTGGACTCACTGCTGTCAGCATGGAGCTCGCTCCAGATCCTCTATTCTCCTCTCTGCCCCTCCCCCAGTCATGATCACACTCTCTCTTTCAAAACTAAATAAACTATAAATAAATAAAAACTTCGAAAATGTTTGGAAAACAAATGGCAAAATGACCAAAATAAGTTACTTCTTAGTAGTAATTACTTTAAATGTACATGGATTAAACTTTCTGATCAAAAGACAGAGATGGGCAGAAGGGATTTAAAAAACATTATCCAGGGGCACCTGGGCGGTTCAGTCGTTTGAATGTCCGACTTCAGCTCAGGTCATGGTCTCACAGTTCGTGGTTTGAGCCCCGCATTGGGCTCTGTGCTGACAGCTCAGAGCCTGGAGCCTGCTTCAGATTCTGTGTCTCCCTCTCTCTCTGCCCCTTCTCTGCCCACACTCTGTCTCTCTCTTCCTCAAAAATGAATAAACATTTTAAAAAATTAAAAATAAATAAATAAAAATAAAAAACATGATCCAACGATATGCTGTTTACAAGAGACTCACCTTAGATCTAAAGATATAAATAGATTGAGAGTGAAAAGATGAAAAAAGACATTCCATGCAAATAATAACCAAAGAAAGCAAAAATGGCTATACTAATATCAGACAAAATAGACTTTAAATCAAAAAAGTTTATAAGACAAAGGACATTATATGTTAATAAGAATTTCAATATAGCAAGAACACAGAATAATTATGAACAATTTATGTACTTTATAACAGAGGATTAAATATATAAAATAAAATTAACAGAATTAAAAGGAGAAATAGACAGTCCTACAATAACAATCGAAGACCTCCATATTCTACTCTCAATAATGGATAGAACAACCAGGCAGAAGATAGGTAAAGAAAGAACACTTGAACAACACAATAATCTAACTAGATCTAACATGTACAGAACACTCCTCCCAACAACAGCACACACATTCTTCTCAAGTGCACATGGGACATTTCCCAGGATAGACCGTAAGTTAGGCCACAAATTAGGTATTGATAGATTTTTAAAAAAAATAGATCTCATATACAGTAACTTCTCCAACCACATTTGGATGAATTTAGAAATCAATAAAGGAAGGGAAATTCACAAATTTGTTGAAATCCACACATTTTTATTTATATATATTAAAAAAATTTTTTTTAACATTTATTTATTTTTGAGAGACATAGAGACAGAGTATGAGCAGGGGAAGGGCAGAGAGAGAGGGAGACACAGAATCTGAAGCAGGCTCCAGGCTCTGAACCGTCAGCACAGAGCCCTACGCGGGGCTCGAACTCACAGACCGTGAGATCATGACCTGAGCTGAAGTCGGCCGCTTAACCAACTGGGCCACCCAGGCACCCCTATTTACATATTTTTAAAGTTGATTTATTTTGAGAAAGAAGGTGAGCGTGGGAGGGGCAGAAAGAAAGGAAGAGAGAAAGAATCCCAAGCAGGCTCTGTGCCGTCAGTGCAGAGCCCGATGTGGGGCTCGAACCCACGAACAGTGATTTCATGACCTGACTGAAACCGAGATTTAGACGCTTAACTCACTGAGCCACCCCAGCACCCCAAACAACACACTGTTAAACCATTAATGTTTCAAAGAAGAAATCACAGGGAAATTAGAAAAATAGTTAGAGATGAATAAAAACAAAACCACAACACACCAAATTTATAAGATGCAACAAAAACAATGCTAAGGGAGAATATATAGCTATAAATGCTTACATTACAAAACAGGACAAATCTAAAATCAACTAGAAGAGAAAAACAAACTAAACCCAAAACTAGCAGAAGGGAGGAAATAATAAAGATTATAGCAGAGATAAATGATATAGAGAATAGAAAAACAATAGAGAAAATCAATGAAATCCAAAGCTGGTTCTTTGAAAGATCAAAAGTGAGAAATCTTTAGCTAAATGGACTGAGAAAAACGAAAGAAGACTCAAGTTGCTAAAATCAGAAATGAAAGTGAGGACATTACTAATAATTACATAGAAATAAAAGATTTTAAGAGAGTACTATGAACAACTGTATGTCAATAAATTGGATAACCTATACAAAATGGACAAATTCCTAGAAATGCAAAACCTACTCAGACCAAATCATGAAGAAATAAAAAATCTGAATAGACCTCATAATTACTAAAGAGACTGAAGCAGCAATAATAAAAAAAAATCTCCCAACAAAGAAAAAAATGGACCTCAGGCCTTCACTGGTGAAGTCCATCGAACATTAGAGAACTGACACCAATCCTTCTCAAACTTTTCAAAACATTTGAAGAGAAGAGAACACTTCTTAACTCGTTTTTTGAAAACACTATTAGCCTGATACCAAAGGCAGACAAGACAGTACAAGAAAACTACAAATCAATATTCCTTCTAAACATTGATGCAAAAACTCTCGACAAAATACTAGCAAGCTGAGTTCAGTAGTATATTAAAACTATTATATACCATGACCAATTGGGATTTATTCCTGGAGTGCAAGGGTGTTTCAACATACAAAAACCAATCAATGTAATACACTACATTACAAGAATGAAGGAGAAAGAAACCTACATGATCAGTATGATGCAGAAAAAGCATTTGATAAAAATCAGTAACTTTTCATGATTAAAAACACCCAGGGGAGGGGCACCTGGGTGGCTCAGTTGGCCAAGTGCCCAACTTTGGCTCAGGCCACAATCTTGTGTTTCCTGAGTTTAAGCCCCACATCGGCTGTCTACTGTCAGCGCAGAGCCCATTTTGGATCCTGTCTCCCTCTCTCTCTGTCCCTCCCCTGCTTGCATGCTCTCTCTCTTTCTCTTAAAAATAAATAAACATTAAAGAAAAATAAAACCATCCAGGGCACCTGGGTGGCTTAGTCGATTAAGCATCTTGATTCTTGATTTCATCTCAGGTCGGGTTTGTGAGATCGAGCGAGCCACAAGTTGGGCTCTGCGCCGAGCCGACAGCATGGAGCCTGCTTGGAATTATTTCCCTCTCTCTGCTCTCCCCCATTCTCTCCCTGTCTCTCAAAGTAAATAAATAAACTTTGTAAAAAAAATTAACTCAAAATGGATCAAACACCTTAATGTAAGGCCTAAAACTATAAAACTTTAAGAAACAACATAGGACAAGAGCTTCATGACATTGAATTTGCCGGTGATTTCTTGGATACGACAACAAAGGCTACAGGCAACAAATGAAAAAATAGACAAATCGGACTTCATGAAAAAAAATTTTAGTTGTGCATCAGAAACACTATCAATAGAGTAAAATGGCAACACATAAAGTGGGAGCTGTACTTATAAATCATAGATCCGACAAGGGATTAATATCCAAATTATATGGTTGACTCCTAAAACTCAAAAAAATAAAAACCCAAAAAAAACCCAAAAAAAACCATGACAACCTGATTTGTAAATCAGCAAAAGACTTGAATTGGCTTTACTCCAAATAAGATGTACAAATGGCCAATAAGTACATGAAAAGATGTGCAACATCACTAATCATTAGAAGAACGCAAATCAAAACCACATTGAGATACCAGCCCACACCCATTAGTATGGCTATTGAAGAAGGAGGAGGGAAAGAAGAAAGAGAGAAAGAAAGAAAGAAAGAAAGAAAGAAAGAAAGAAAGAAAGAAAGAAAGAAAGAAAGAAAGAAAGAGAAGAAGAAGAAGAAGAAGAAGAAGGAAGAAGAAAGAAAGAAAGAAAGAAAGAAAGAAAGAAAGAAAGAAAGAAAGAAAGAAAGAAAGAAAGAAAGAAAGAAAGAAAGAAAGAAAGAAAGAAAGAAAGAAAGAGAAAGAGAGAGAGAGGAAGAAAGGAAGGAAGGAAGGAAGGAAGGAAGGAAGGAAGGAAGGAAGGAAGAAGAGGAAGGAAGGAAGGAAGAAAGAGAGAAAGAGAAAGAAGAAAGAAACAAAATAACAAATGTTGACAAGGATGTAGAGGAATCTGAACACTTGCGCACTGTTGGCAGGAGTGTAAACTGGGGCAGTTGCCATGGAAAGCAGTGTAGCAGTTACTCAAAAAATTAAAAATAGAGTTTCCATCTGATCCAGCAACTCTGAAACAGAGCAGGGTCTGGACCCCTCAACCTGAACACAAAATCTAGCATTCCTTGGCTGCCTCTAATAAGGTTCGGGGGAAAAAAGGCTAAAACTCTATGCCTTTTGAGTAGTAATCTTGAAGGAATGCAGAGGGAAGAGGCTTATTCAAAAGAGAATGCTTACTACGAAGACTGGCAGAGAACACTTCATAACTCATACTCCCACCTTTGTTAGTGCCTTAGATCTGTAGTTAAATGTGTTACTTGTTTATTCCACTCCTTTCCCAAAAATGTTCTCTATCAAATCTTGGTTGAGTGGAGTTTATCTTTCTTTTTTTTTTTTTTAATGTTTATTTATTTTTGAGAGAGAGAGAGAACACATGAGCAGAGTGCCAGTGGGGGAGGGGCAGAGAGCGAGGGAGACACAGAATCCGAAGCAGGCTCCAGGCTCTGAGCTGTCAGCACAGAGCCCAACGCAGGGCTCAAACTCACAAACCGTGAGATCATGACCTGAGCCAAAGCCAGACACTTAACCAATTGAGTCACCCAGGTGCCCCAATATGTCTTTTTTGTTTTTAATCTTGTATTTATTTTTGAGAGAGAAAGCGCTGGCAGGGGAGGGGAACAGAGTGGGGGGGGGTGCAGAGGATCGGAACCAGGCTCTGTGCTGACAGATGTGGGGCTTACGCTCACAAACTGTGAGAGCATGACCTGAGCCACCCAGGCGTCCCATATATATCTTTTTTCAGCCGGGTGGTCTAACCCAGCTGGATCTGTACTTTAAGTGAATCTCTTAAGACAGCGTGCAGATGGGTCCTTTTTTTAAAACTTTTTAAGCCCGTCTTCACAATTCTTGTCTTTTATGTGTTTAGTCTATTAATATTTAATGTAATTATTGATGCAATTCAGAAAGGCATTTGTGAATAATATTTTATTTCTTATTTTACACTTATCTGTTTTGTGTTCCTCTGTGCTTTCTTGCCTTTATATGGGTTATTTGAATATTTTTTAGAATTCCATTTTGCCTGTTTGCTTTTTAAGTTACCTGTTTGCATTTTTATTATGATTTCCCTAGGGATTACAATTTACATAAGTTTCACAGCGTAGTAACAATTCTTTATGTACTATTTCACATAAAATCCAGAAATTTTGCAACCACCCCCCATCCTTTGTTACAGTTGTTGTATGTATTATATCTATATACACCTTTAAACTCAACAATAAAATGTTATTTTTCGTTTTAAACAGTTATATAGTATACAAAACACTAAGAGAAAAAGGCTCCAAAAAGCAGTTTTTTGCATTTACCTCAGAATTTCCATGTCCATTGGAATGTCCTTCATTCCTCTCTGACAATCAGTGTGCCGACTGGGCGTCGCTTCCCTTCACCTGGAAGAACTTCCTTTGGCATTTCTTACGGTGCACATCTGCTGCATCGACTCTTTAAGTTTTCTTTTCTATGAAAATAACCTTTGTTTTTCTTTCATTCCTGAGTGATATTTTCTTTGGATATAGAAATCTGGATTTATGGTTTGTTTTTCTTGCAGCACTTTAAAGATGTTTCACTCTGTCCTGGCCTCCATAGTTTTTGATGAGGAGTCTGCTGTTAACTTCATCATTGCTTCTCTGTATGTAATAAGTTATTCTCTTGCTTTCAAGATTTGCTTTTGGGGTTTCTCAAAAAAATTTTTTAATGTTTATTTTTGAGAGAGACAGACAGACAGAAAACGAGTGGGGGAGGGGCAGAGAGAGAGAAGGAGAATCTGAAGCGGCTCCTGACTTGAGCTGTCGGCACAGAGCCCGATGTGGGATTCAAACCCAGGAACTGTGAGATCATGACCTGAGCCGAGGTCGGATGCTTAACCAACTGAGCCACCCAGGTGCCCCTAGAAGTTGTATTTTTGATTTCTAAAATGCCCATTCAGGGGCGCCTGGGTGGCTCAGTTGGTTAAGTGTCCGACTTTAGCTCAGGTCACGATCTCACAGCTCATGTGTTCAAGCTCCGTGTTAGGCTCTGGGCTAACAGTATGGAACCTATTTCAGATTCTCTATCTGCTGCTCTCTCTATGCCCCTCCCCTGCTCATGTGCTTGCTCAAGCACACGGGCCCTGTCTCTCTCTTAAAAATAAATATTTAGGGGCGTCTGGGTGGCTCAGTCAGTTAAGTGTCCGACTTCGGCTCGGGTCATGATCTCGCAGTCTGTGAGTTCGAGCCCTATATTGGGCTCTGTGCTGACAGCTCAGAGCCTGGAGCCTGCTTCAGATCTGTGTCTCCCTCTCTCTCTGCCCCTCCCCCACTCATGCTTTGTCTCTCCTGCTCTCAAAAATAAATAAAAACTTAAAAAAATTTTTATTTAATAAAAAAATTTTTTAATGAAAAATAAATAAATATTAAAAACTTATGTCTCTGCAGAAACTTCCCAGTTCCCTCAGATTTTCATTTTTTGTTTTACTTCATTGAGGATAATTCTAATAATTGCTTTAAAATTCTTCTCTATTAACTCTAACAACTGGTTCATTTCAAGGTGACTTGGTTGATTTTCTTTACTCATGCAAATGTGTTGCATCTTCTTGGTTCTTTGTGTACTGGCTAATTTTGGAACAGAGATTCTGGATTGTTATTTTTCTCTGATGAGCACTGACTTCTTTGTGTTAACAGTATATTTTCATGGCCGGGCATGAACTGAAAACTTTCTTACGCAGCATCTCTGGTATCTTCATGTCTTTTGTTCTTAGCTGGGCTGCTTTGAGACTGTTTTGTGCATATATAGTTCAAGGGTCAGAGATATGGGTGTAGAGTATGGGGTTCCCCTTCTGTCTCTTTGCCTTCTAGAAACCCTCCATTATCTTTAGAGTTTGCAGTGCCTGGCCTCTCACCTCTGGCTCCTCAGGCCAGAAACACGGTGTGTTTTTCCGCACGTGCCCCTGCCTCTGCACACAGCAGACTGCTCTCAGCTTCAGGCCGTGAGCGGTGGGAATGGAGCTTACTTGCTCCCTCTGTTGCCCTTCCTGTAAGTGCGTCCATTCCGCCCCAGTGCACAACAGCTTCTGCACATCCCACTATCTTCAGATGGCTGCTTTTGTGTTCTGTTCAGGTTTTGGGGTTTGTTTGTTTGTTTGTTCTTAAGTTTATTTATTTTGAGAGTGAGAGAGAAAGAGACAGAGAGTGAATCTCAAGTAGAGATTTCGCTGACAGTGTGGAGCCCTGTGCGAGGCTTGAGCACAGGAACTGTGAGATGTGATGTGAGCCAAAATCAAGAGTCAGACGCTTAACTGAGCCACCTAGGTGCCCCAAATACTATTGTTATAACTGTTCTATTTTACTATTGTTGTTGTTAATCTCTTATTGTGCCTAACTTAAAAATTACACTTCATTATCTGTGGTTTCAGGCATCCACTGGGGAGTAGAACATATCACCCATGGATAAGGGGACTCCTATACTTGCCCCACGTGACATATATCCTTCAGAAAAAGTACCTCTCCTACTTTCGTATCTCATAACACAAGCTTCATACTCATACCATATTACAGCTCATGTTTTATTTTATTCCTACCTGGTCCTCCTGCATTATGCTTGGAGCTCTTTGCTGAGATTTGGTCTTGTGCAGTTTTATATTTCCAGCATGTGAGATGGTGCTTCAGATATGTTTGGGAAGAAAGAGAAGGAAGGGAGGAAAAGAAGAAAGAAGAGAAACAGTGTCATGAAAATACTGTGTCACTTGAAGCCCATATGTGAATGGCGAGCACGTTTCTGCCTGTGCCTTGTTTAGGAAGCACACTGTGACTTACAACCCTGTTCCTCCTAAGCTATTGGAGGGTCCCACAGTGACAATCTCCTTATAAAACCCACATCTCATATATGTGTGCCTGCAGGAAACATTAGTGTAGCTCGGGCTCACGTGGAGCTGTCTGTAACTTGCTGCCCTTGCTGCTGTGGAACCAAGGAAAATTCATGGTTAAGCAACAAGGGAATGAGGGAACATCCCAGGTACTAAAAATAAAGAGTGAAAAGAAAAATCAGAGTTTCAAGTTAGTAACTGATGCTATGGCAGTTCTGAGGGCCTTCGCCTGTTTACAGCCCCGGGGGAGACCATAGATGAGGCCTAGGTGACTCCAGGATAACAAGGGAAACCTAGGCCACTGTCCAGAGCTGGAGGCTCAGAGGGCCATACCCTCTGTGAAAAGGTAAAGTAGGAACGATCCATTTGCTTGCACAGAGATGCTGGTTTGGGAGTCCAGGGAGGCCAAGATGACTAGACTTCAAAGCCACGCTGCAGCAGCCAAACTGGGGTAAATCCCTGCAAATGAGCCTTTGGAGACACTGCACGTGACAGAGTAGCAGTGAGCTAGATGTGAGCTAGAGCCAGGAGCGGCTTTTGTGGTTTCCAGGAGCTCCAGGCGCACAGCACGCGCTCTCTTCTCCAGCCTGTGTCCTACCATAACCTATATTATACTTACATTGTGGTTTCCACACACACCCCCTCTGCCCGACACCCCATGGGGGAAGATGTCCATGACCTGCCAAGAACCTTGCAGGGCCAAAAAGTTGCCTTCCTAACCGGGAAGAGGAGTCCCTTAGATGACCGGAAACGCCACAATCAGAGACGGCTCTAGCTATTATGTATAACCTGCACAAACATGAAAAGAAAAGACACCCCTAACCTCGGTGCAGTTGCCACCTCCGGGCCTGCCCACGCTCCCACCTTGAGTGAACTGTCCTTAATAAACTGCTTTGTGTTTCATGTTCCCTTCTGGCGGTCTTTATGCGAGTGCAGATCCCTTCGGGGGGAATCCAAGAACTAAGACTTCACACGATGCAGAATCTTACACTGGAAACAAAAACACTTAGAATCAGATCTTTGAAAACTAAGAATGGAAATGGACTCTCCCTCTCCCCAGAAGAAATGCATGATAGGTTAAATGCAAGAAAAGAAGGCTTTTCTTCTTTTGTCAAAGAAGGCTCGACAAAAGAAAGAGCCATCTTGTCAAGCCTTCTTTGAACCTACTGTCAAAAAAGACACTAACAAGCGAGCCCAGGACGTGGAGACTAGGGCCTTTACACTGCTGTATGCAAGCGCGGACGCAGAACGTAACCTGGGGCAGCTGCTCTGTTAAAACTAAACCCTAGAGAAACAAAATTCTCGAATCCAGACTAATGCCCAATTTTGAGAGACTTTTTTTTATGACGTTTATTTTACTTTCGAGAGGCAAAGAGAGAGCAGGGTAAGGACAGAGAGAGGGGGAGGCAGAAGTTCCGAAGCAGGCTCTGCCGACAGCAGCGACTTCTGGATGGAGAGGACGCACGTGGCTGCAGCCCCCGCGCCCTCCGCTCCCTCGGGCCCTAGCCGTCCTCGCGCCCGGGCTCTCGGTGTGCTCCCACTCCCCGCGGCTGCCCTCATCCGCAGGTCGCACCCGCCGCGGCGCCCCTGAGCCGGCGACGGCCTGCAGGGCGCGCGCGACACCGCCGGAGAAGGGAGCCGGCCGCCGGCTCATGCGGCTCCCGGCCCAGGCGCACCCAGAGGCGGCCCATCAGTCCGGCCCCCGGGGCGGGATCTGCGCACGCGCGGTGGGGCCGCTCTAGGACGCCCGGAGGACGTCTGACTCTGTGGTTGCTGCAGGGTCTTGTGCTGCGGGCGGGGGTAGCGGGGGCGGGTCCTAGGAAGCGCCCCCAGGCTTTCCTCTCTTCCGTCCTTGACCCAGGAGTTGCGGGGAGCCGGTCCTAGACACAGCAGTGAAAAAGCAGCCCCGTCCCTTCCCCGAGGATCCTAAAAATCTGCAGTTGCTCCAGCGTCGTGGCGGCTTGACGCTCTTGAAGGCGGTGGGCTCGTCCCGAGGGAATGAGAGTGTCTGACGCGGCGGTGGGGGGGGCGGGGCAGGGTGCCCCACGGTGTGCGACGAGGTCGGATTTGGCGTCCAGGGCCCCGTGTGCCTCCGTGCCAGGAGCTCAGCGAAGTTCCGGAGAAATGCCGGTGGCGTGGACCAAGGTGGAAGCAGGGAACAGGAAAAGTGGGAGGGCGGTGGAGGACGCAGGGACCGAGCCCCGTGGTTGTTGGTGAGGCAGGTGGCAGAGAAGACTCAGGTAACGACAAGTCCTCAGATTTTCTGACTGGAGCGACTGGGCCGTGAGGGTCTGAAAGGAAGAGGTCTCAGGGAGGGGCAAGCGAGGAGCCCAACTCTGAGTGCGAAGTGCCTGGGGCACATCTGCGCTGAGAGTCGGGGTTGTGGGCACGATGTGGGGGATGGGTGTTGACGCCTCTGGTACCCATGGAGCTCCCAGGTCGCCCAAAAAGATTTGAGTGAGAAGAGGCCCTGGTGCCACTGCAGCTTCTTAAGGTCTGAGGAGTGGATGAGGAAGGCGGCTTCTTGGGTCTGAGGACTGTTGGTGTGTCCTCAGTGGTGAGGGCAGTGGAGCGCATGGAGCTGGCTTCCACAGAGACCCCTATGGAGTGAGACCACCAGAATCCCAATGGTGCTGAGGACTACTGGGGTTCCTGGGGAATGAGAACTGGGGAGAACATGTAGAAAACAGAACTTTTACTTCTGGCAGGAAAGGTAGACATCTTGTGAGTGCTTCTTGGTACCTGTGGTAGAAGACATTACCCACAGCATGAACTCAGAGGAGCTACACGTCGGAGCCTGGCCCTCATCGCAGACTTAAGGAAATATCATCTTCTAA
This sequence comes from Paguma larvata, assembly GCA_030068075.1. NCBI lineage: Eukaryota > Metazoa > Chordata > Mammalia > Carnivora > Viverridae > Paguma > Paguma larvata. The sequence goes on along the minus strand of CM057838.1, from coordinate 80,176,178 downwards.
GCACTCAGAATTCACAAAGATAATGTTGTTCTTTGGGCATTAACCTGGCAAAATACACCCGTGACGGTAACAATATCTGCCACTCATTCCGCACCTGCTAGGAGCCAGGTTGTGCCAAGCGTCCTACATGTACCAGGTAGGTATTAACATCACCATTTAAACCGAGGTTGAGGGGTTACACAAATTATCTGTGGTTACATAAGAGAACCCACATCTGTCTGTCCCACGCCAAAGCCTCAGACTTTCACAATGGGTGTAGTTGGTCACCTGTGGGGACAGAACAGGAGACAGTGGGTGTGGTACTGAATCATTTGGAGTCACTCTAAACCTTCGTCAACGGTGAACTCAGTCCCCAAGAGGACAAGAGAGTGTGTTTGAGTTTAGTAAGTAGAAACTTGGCACTCGTAGGAAGTCTGAGGAAACCTATATTCAGTTTAGCTCCCACACCTCAGAGGGAAGAAAATGCCCCCACAAAGAGCCGGGCTTGTGCAGACCCCATCCACGCTCTGTCCCGGGACAGCTGTGGCTGGGCAGTCGACAGTAGTGACCACATGTGTGACCTAACCCTTGATTGTAGAGATGGAAACAGCACAGTCAGTGCTCAGGGCCGCTGAAAGTTGAACCCTAACACCCACTTCCTGTGTTCTGACTCCCTGATCTCCTAGCTTCCCTTGAAGCTTGTGTACAGAGAGGGGTACAATCCTGGTGGCAACATGGTGCTGCTGACACCCAGTGGACTCCAGCAGACCCAGTTTGTGCCCCAGTTCTCTGGTCCACTTCCTGAAATATAGCGGGCATCTCAGCACAGGGATGAATCAGAGTCTGCACAGCTGAGGAGCTGACTTGGGCTGGTGAGCGCATCTGTCTCCGGATGGCCTGTCTACTGTCTCTGCATGCTTCTGACCAGGCATGGACCCCACTGAGCCACAAATTGGATGAGATCATTACTCTTTTTTTTTTTTAAATGTTTATTTACGTTTGAGAGAGAGAGGGAGGGAGAGAGATAGAGCATGAGCTGGGGAGGGGCAGAGAGAGAGGGAGACACAGAATTCGAGGCAAGCTCCAGGCTCCAAGCTGTCAGCACAGAGCCCGATACAGGGCTCAAACTCTCGAACCATGAGATCATGACCCGAGCCGAAGTCAGACGCTCAACCATCTGAGCCACCCAGGCGCCCCTGAGATCATTACTCTTAAATCCCACAAGAAGGAAACAGGACATGAGGTTTGGGTAATCAGGAAACTGGTTTTCAATCTCCGAGTAAAGAGAAGCCTCCATATTACACCTGGGTGGCAGGTGAGATGAGCCATGCAGAGTACCTCCCGAGACACTGCCACGCTTCGCATTCCTAGCCAGCCTGGATGTGAACTCTGAAACCTTCCGTCGACAATGCCTCCCTTCTTCTGAAAAACATCCCACGGCTCCTCGACCTTTGGGACTGAGTCCACACTCTCTGGGAGAGCCCTAAAGACTCCCTGCCCCACCCCCCAGTCACATTCCCATCTTGCCAGCATGGGGAGAAAACAAGCTTCTTTCTACTTTATGTCTTTGCTTGTGCTATTTCTGCCCCCTTCTATCACCCTACCTATTCTTCAAGGCCTGGTTCCAGTTCTTCCTCATCAAGCCTTCTGGCTACAGCCATTACCTCCACCACGCTCCTGTGGTACACCTAACAGGACAAATCGAGGGGACCGAGGTAGGCCTCCATCACTGACCCAAGGAAGTGCCTGTTTGTGACAACACCTCCTACTTCTCCCTTTCCCTGTGAGGAACCTGGAATTGAGGACAGGACTCAGAAATACTCCCTTCCGTTTTCGACAAGTATAAGGCAACAGCTTACTCCTTCCACCCAGGGCTGGGCATGTGGAGCCCTGGAGTGTGTGTGGGCCTGCTTGCTCTTGTCCTCACTTCTGGGCTTCTCAAGACGAGGCTTCTGAAGATGGGTGCACGTGGGTCAGTCTGTGCCCCTGCCTGGTGGTGAAGGAGCATTGGCCAGATGCATTTCACAGTCAGGTTCCCCTCCAAAGGCTTTCCTCCTTCCTCCTAGAATTGGTCCTAAAGGGGGAAATCTAATCTGAAACTATTTTTTCTGTCATTAAACTTTGTCTGAATGGGTTTCAAAATTTTGTGACAGAGTTTTGGTCAAGTTTTTTCCATTAAAAAGTACTGAAAAAACCAAATGGTCCACAAAACATTTTCCTTTCCTTCTGAAGATTATGATGCATTATTATTAACCAGTCTTTTACTATTAAACGTAAATGGCCAATTGAGTCAGTTCTGAGACCGTTCTTCCACCACTAGTTAAGAATGGGGTTGCAGTGGGGCACCTGGGTGGCTCATTTGGTTAAGCGTCTGATTCTTGATATCGGCTCAGATCATGATCTTGCAGTTGTGGGATCAAGCCCCATATTGGGCTCTGTGCTGACAGCACAGAGTCTGCTTGGGATTCTTTCTCTCTTGCTCTCTGCTCCCCCCCTGCTTGCTCGTGCCAGCGCCAGCAGCCTTCTTATCCACTGCTTTGATGACACGCAAAGCAGCTGTCTGTTTCATGTCAAGAATGGCAAAACGACTTGGAGGAGGATAGTCCCAGAAGTTCCCAGTGCACACGGGCTTGCCAGGAACCATATCGATGATGGCAACATCACCAGATTTCAAGACTTTGGGGTCATCTTGCAGCTTTATGCCAGGATAGTGATCAATCGTCTTCAGCTCAGCAAACCTGCAAGCAATGAGCTACGTGACAACCCCACACAAGTGCATGGCCAGCACTGATCTGGCCTGGATACTTCAAGATTATCACCTGAGCCGTGAAGCCGGGGATCCCATTGGTGGATCAGTTTTGCTGTCACCATCCACATTGCCATAATGAACATCTTTGACAGACATATTCTTTTTTTTTTAACATTTTTTATTTTATTATTATTGGCAGACAGAGAGAGACAGAGCATGAGCATGGGAGGGGGAGAGAGGGGGAGACACAGAATCCGAAGCAGGCTCCAGGCTCTGAGCTGTCAGCACAGAGCCGGACGCGGGGCTCGAACTCACAAACCGCGAGATCACGACCTGAGCGGAAGTTGGACCCGCAACCGACTGAGCCACCCAGGCGCCCCGACAGACATATTCTTGACACAAAAGCCCACACTATCCCCAGGAAGAGCTTCACTCAAAGCCTCGTGGTGCAATTCCACAGACTTGATACCACAGACTGTACTTCATTTGTAATATTGACTGGAGCAAAGGCGACCGCCATTCCAGGAGAACACCAGTCTCCACTCAGCTCACAGGGAAACTACCAATACACCAAATTTTTAGCTTCCTGGAGTGGTACACACAGGGCTTGTTGGTCAACTGGACAAGTTGGTGGTAGATGCAATCCGGAGCTTCAAGCAATGTGCTTCCACTGGGATTGCCTACCTTTATGTGTAACTTTCTATCTCTTCTGGTTGTAGGGTGGCTCAGTGTAATCCATTTCATGAACAATTGTTTCACACCCAGCGTGTAAGCCAGAAGGGCATGCTCACAGTTCTGCCCATTCTCGGATATACCTGTTTCACAGTCATCACCAGCACAGCAGCAACAGTCAGGAAGCACAGTCAGCCTGCGATGTGCTTGAAAACATCTTTTTGGTAAAGTTTCTGTCCTGGGCCATCACTGATGGTCATATAATACTTGCTGGTCTCAAGTTTCCAGAGGGAGGTATCAGTGGTGATACCACATTCACATTCAACCTTCAGTTTCTCGGAGACCCAGGCATCCTCAACAAGCACTTTCCCATCTCAGCACACTCCTCAGATTTTCTGGTGGTTCTTTTGTTAGGCCCACCACATTTGTAGATCAGATGGCCAGGAATGGTAGACTTGTCTGAAGCTACATGTCTGAAGAAGGAGTCTTCCCCACCTCCCCTGCTTTGGCTTACATTTAAGAGTGGTTTTCACAATGCCTGTGTTCTGGGACCAAACCCATTGCAGAAAAAGTGAAACTTTCAAAAGCCATTTTGTATAGACAACTATTTATTATTCTATTATTTGAAGCTCATGATGGCTTATAACCATTATTTTCTACTTTAATGACCTTGTTGTTTATATCATTTTAATCTGGCTTACTTTTGGGAAGTGTGAGCAACGACTAAATAATCTTCCACAGGTCTTGATTTAGAACGAAGTGGGGTGCCTGGATGGTTCAGTCAGTTAAGCAGCTGACTTCAGGTCAGGTCATGATCTCACAGTCTGTGGATCCGAGCCCTGCATCGGGCTCTGTGCTGACAGCTCAGAGCCTGGAGCCTGCTTCAGATTCTGTGCCTCCCTCTCTCTCTGCCCTTCCCCTGCTCACGCTCTGTCTCTCTGTCTCTCAAAAATAAATAAATATTAAAAAAATTGTTTAGAACGAAGTGTTCACTGCAGCTCATAGTTCCACTGGATAACTCTGAAGAAGCCTCAGGTGCTACATGGAGGTGGGGTTGACACCCATTCTACATGCTTTCAGATTTAAGAACCTTAGTACAGAAACGTAGGAAACTTTTCATCCAGTCCTCATTTAGGGTTCATGAAGACCTGGAGTCATTTCTCATCACAGCTCAGGAAGAAAAAGCAGCTCCAGGACTCAACAATAACTGTAGCAGTTTTGCCCTTTTCTGTGAATCCACTTGGGGATTTGTTTCTCTATTTGCTTTTCTGTGCATATTTTATTCTTCTGCTGTTTGGGATCAGCCCCATCATAGATCACTAGCCTTCCGTATAGCCAGTGTGAAAATTAATAGAAGGAAACCTCATTTAGAATGGAATCTGGTTGCCAGCAGAGGCAGTTCTCGTGTCAGATACACACCCAACAGGAACCTTCCACGTGGTTACTACTTTGGCTACCACTTTACTGCCCCAACAGGAAGAAGGTAGATTTCTTGCTCTTGGGCAGCAGCTGAGCCAATGAGAAGCCACTAGACTTCCAGCTTCAGGTTTACTCTGGACTTCATTGACAACTGACCTCCCAACTCCCTCTTTCCTCAGTAAAAGGAGTGTTGCTCTCACTTGCTCTCCAGACCTGCCTCTGGTTTTGCCAGAACATGCTTGTCCTAGGTTGCAGTTTCCTGCTATTCCCAAATAAACTCATTTTCCTGGTAAAATAAGTGGCAGTTTTACATTTAAGGTTAACGAGGTAGTAAGGCTAGCCTTGTCTCCATCCCACACTCTGGTCTAAAGACAACAGGCCACCTACGGAGCATGGCCACCCACGGGTGAGAACTACTGGGCATTTGTTCAAAGGGAGTGGCTGGCAATGGTGGGCAGCCAGACTTTCACCTTCTGCTTGCAACACCAAAACCTCTCGCATCCATTACATCCTCTATGCATTATCTGATTGCGAATAAGGTGTGAACTCCAACTAAACGCTTTTCCAGCATTCATTACATCCATCAGGTTCTCCCCAATAGGAACTCTCAGATGTTGTATAACAAGCAACAATGAAAGGCTTTCCCACCTTTGTTGTCTTATTCCTGTGTGAAGAGTTTCCCTCTAGGAGGAATTATGAAGTAATGGCTGAGAGACCAACTCACACTGAGAACTTGCCACATTTATTGAATTCACATGTATTCTCCATAGCGCAAATGACCTGATGTCTAATAAGTATTGAGATCTAACTGAAGGATTTCCCATATTGACTACATTCACTTCTCTCCAGAATGTGTTCTGTGCTGGCGAGTCAAGTGTGATGAGTGAACAAAGCCTCTCCTGCACATGCTACACATAGAAGTTTTCTCTCCAGTGTGTATTCGTTGATGATTGATCAGGTGTCATGCTTGATCAAAGCCTTTTCCGCACCCATTGCACTTACAGTGCTTCCCTTCAGAATGTATACTTTAATGGTTGACTGAAGCTTTTCCCACACTCTTCACATTCAAGTGTTCTCTCTTGTATGAATTCCCTGGTGTTTAATGCTATTTGCTCTCTGTTTAAATGTGTTCCCACGTTCATTCTATTTATAGGGGTTTTCTCCAATATGTATCAATTCAATACAGTTTGAAGGCCTTGCCACATTTGGTACACCTGTAGGGTTTTCCTCCAGTGAGAATTCTCTGATGTTTAACAAGCTTCAATGTCTCCCTAAAGTCCTTGCCAAATTGATTACACACATGGTTTCTCTACAGTGTGAATTTTCTGACATTATTTGAGGATTGAGTCTTGATTAATTTCTCCCATACTTCATACATCCTCTGGGCCTTTTCCTACTATGAATTTTCTAATGCTGAATAAGTTGTGTGTACTTGCTGAAAGATTTCCCACACAGATTACATCCATTGAGCTTTGACCCACTGGGACCTATTTGGTGTGCATTCTGGCTTTAATCACATGGAAAGCCTCTGCCATGTATCCTCTGTTGACCAGGTCTCTCTCTCCTGCTGTGTCTCTCTGAGGTACAACAGGTTTTGTGCCTAGAGTAAAAATTTTTTTCCCTAATTTACTACATCCCTGGTCTGTCTCTGGACCATTTGTTTTGAAAGGGAAGGTGGAATGAAACAATGCTCAACGTCATTCATTATCAGGGAAATACAAATAAAAACCACAACGAGATACCACCCCACACCAGTCAGAATGGCTAACATTAATAACTCAGGCAACAACGGATCCTGGTGAGGATGTGGAGAAAGAGGATCTTTTTTGCACTGCTGGTGGGAATGCAAACTGGTGCAGCCACTCTGGAAAACAGTATGGAGGTTCCTAAAAAATTAAAAATAGAACTACCCTACGACCCACTAGGGTATTTATGCACCACTAGGTATTTATCCAAGGGATATAGGTGTGCTGTTTCAAAGGGGCACATGCACACCAATGTTTATAGCAGCACTATAGAGAATAGCCAAAGTACGGAAAGAGCCCATATGTCCATCACAGAAGAATGGATAAAGAAGATGTGGTATAAATATACAATGGAGTATTACTTGGCAATCAAAAAGAATGAAATCTTGCCATTTGCAACTATGTGGGTGGAACTAGAGGGTATTAGGCTAAGCGAAATTAGTAAGAGAAAGACAAATATATGACTTCACTCATATGAGGACTTTAAGATACGAAGCAGATGGACAAAAGGGAAGGGAAGCAAAAATAATATAAAAACAGTAAAGGGGACAGAACATAAGAGACTCTTAAATATGGAGAACAAACAGAGGGTTATGGGAGGGACTGTGGGAGGGAGGATGAGCTAAATGGGTAAGGGGCATTAAGGAATCTACTTTTGAAATCATTGTTGCACTATATGCTAACTAACTTGGATGTAAATTTTTTAAAAAATTAATTTAAAAAAATGAAAGGGAAGGTGGACACTTGCCTGGAACCTCTCTTTTGGGAAAAGAGCCTCTTCTTGGCCTTTACTGTGATTTTTTTCCCCACGAGTGTTCTGCTCTTGTCTCAACTCCACAAGCTTGTTGAAACTCAAACATCTCTGGATTGACAATTTTAAAAAGTTTGTGAGTTACTCCTTATAATTCTTCTTCAGTAGTTTTCTCCTTTGGAGTTGATTATGCTTTGTTTTGACCTGAGAATCTGAAACAAAGAATGAAAATTTAAAACTTCCTTGTAGGGGCGCCTGGGTGGCTCAGTCAGTTAAGCGGCTGACTTCAGCTCAGGTCGTGATCTTGCGGGTATGTAAGTTCGAGCCCCACGTCGGGCTCTGTACTGACAGCTCAGAGCCTGGAGCCTGCTTCGGATTCTGTGTCTCCCTCTCTCTCTGTCCTTCTCCTGCTCATGCTCTATCTCTATGTCTCAAAATAAATAAATGTTAAAAAAATTAAAAAAAAATAAAGCCTCCTTGTGAAAGGAGAAAGGAAGTAGTTATTCTTACGATTAAGCCAAATCGAATTTTCATGCAACTTGTATTTCAGTCTGATCAGAGCTTTATCCCTTCTGTTAAAGACTTTATTCCATTTTACCTTGAATCACACTTAGTTATTAGTGTCCATCACTCTAGCTGGACATGAGATTTTTAAAAAGTTTTAATTTATTTATTTATTTTGAGAGAGAGAGCATGCACAAGCAGGAAAGGGGCAGAGAGGGAGAATCTCAAGCAGGCTCCAAGCCATCAGTGCAGAGCCCAATGTGGGGCTTGAACTCACAAAACTGTGAGATCATGACCTGAGCTGAAATCAAGAGCCTGGTGCTCAACCAAGTAAGCAACCCAGTAACCTCTGAATCTGTGATTCTGAGGGCAGGTGCTTTCTCACTGGTCTCTGTAGCATCTCAATGGCACTGTGCACAAAGCAGGTCCTGACAACCAAAGAAGTGCATAAATGCATTTCGACAGATGCCTGCTGAGTGCCCTCCACATGCCAAGCATGGGTGTATTGCTGTAGTGCTGAGATTTGGTGATAAGGAAGACCTCCCCCCCCCCCCCGAACTGACATTCTAATGAGGAGACTGACAATAAATAAATATGTGACAGCAGATCAGGTAGGGACAGAGAATTCCTTTGAAAACTGGAATGTTCTCCCAAACAAAAATGCAAATGCCACAAAGACAAGGACAAGAACTTGGCTTTGCTTGCTCTTACCCTCAGCGTCTAGAAGAATGCGCATAGGTGACACATAAAAAGCATTTGTTGCATGAATGAATGAAAGGATGGGAGGCATGTTCCAAATGTAAACACAATGAAGAGTTTTATTTCTACAGCTGACCCTGAACAACACAGGGGTTGGGGCACCAGCCCCTCATGCAGTCGAAATCTGCATATAACTTCTGACTCCCTAAAAACATACCTACCAATAGCCTGTTAACTGTAACCCTTACCTATAGTATAAACAGTCAACGAGCACATATTTTGTATGTTATATTATTATATACTGTATTCTTACAATAAAATAAGCTAGAGAAAATAAAATGTCATTAAGAAAATCATAAGGTTAAACTATTGGGACTACATCAAAATAAAAAGCTTTTCCACAGTGAAGGCAAACATCAGCAAAACAAAAAGGTAACCTACTGAATGGAAGAAGATATTCACAAATGATATATCTGGTAAAGGGGTTACTATCCAAAATATATTTTAAAAACTTACAGAGTTCCATACCAAAAAACCCAAATGATCCCATTAAAAAAATGGGCAGAGAATCTGAACAATTTTCCAAGGAAGACATACAGATGGCCAACAGACACATGAAAAGATGCTTAACATCACTGATCATCAGGGAAATGCAAATCAAAATGGCAATGAAATAGCACCTTACACCTGTCAGAATGGCTAAAATGAAAAACACAAGTGGGGTGCCTGGGGGCTCAGTCGGTTAAGCGTCTGACTCTTGGTTTCAGCTCAGGTCATGATCTCCCTGCCATAAGATTGAGACCTGCATCGGTCTCTGTGCTGACAGCATGGAGCCTGCTTGGGATTCTCTGTCTCTGTCTATATCTGTCTGCCCCTCCCCCCCAGTCACTATCTCTCTCAAAAAAATAAACTTAAAGAAAAAGAAAAATAACAAGTGTTGGTGAGGATGTGGAAAAAAAGGACCCTTGTGCACTGTTGGTTGGAATGTAAATCGGTGCAGTCACTGTGGAGGGCAGTATGGAAGTTCCTCAAAAAATTAAAAACAGAATTGCCATATGATCCAGTAGTTTCACTGCTGGGTCTTTACCTAAAGAAAATAAAAACACTAATTTGAAAAGATATATTCACCTCCACGCTTATCACAGCATTATTTGTAGTAGCCAAGATACGGAAGGAACCCAAGTACCCATCAATAGATGAGTTGCTAAAGAAGATGTGGTGTATATACACAGTGGAATATTACTCAGCCATAACAGAGAATGAGGTTTTGCCATTTGCAATAACGTGGATGGACCTAGAAGGTATAATGCTAAGTGAAATACCATCATAGAAAGACAAAGACCATATAATGTCACTTCAATGTGGAATTTAAGAAACAAAAAAAAATGAGCAAATAAAGCAAAATAAGACAAAAACCAGATTCAAACACAGAAAACAACCCGGAGGTTGGCAGAAGGGAGTTGTGGGGAGGGTGGGTGAAAGAGATAAAGGGGATCAAGAGTACACTCCTCACGATGAGCACTGAGTAATGTGCAGAATTGTCAGATCATTATATCATACACCTGAAAATAATATAACACTGTATATTAATTTAAAAAGGAAAAAGGCAAAAAAAGGAGAAAATCATATTGAAGAGAAAATAAATTTACAGTACTGTATTTGATACTGTGTTTACATTATCCACTAACAAGATGAATCATCTGTCAGTACCTATGTCAATATTGTCTTATATGATGCAAAACACTGTGAATATTATACGTGTTACTAACACTAGACATCAAAAATGAAAAGATAATGTGAAACAGAAATTCATATTTATTTACAGGTATAACAACCCACGCATTGATGGTGACGAGACAGTAATGGGATTGCTCTATGGTGGCCTAATGTAATTAATATGATTGCTACACAGTAGCCTACCCTATGCACTAATAAATGAATTGTTATAAAATTGTTATTCATAATATGTATACGACTGTAATACTGTAACAGAAACTGTAATAGTTAGAAACTGTTACTTAAAAAAAAAAAACCTTACCTGTGATAGGCTGATACACATTTTCTCCAATCAGGAGAGAGAGAGGCATATTGTACAGTAATGTAATTCTTTGGAAGCAATGTTATAAAATAGTAGGAAAACTAACACACCAATTTTGTATTGACCATAACTCACATTATACCTCCCTAAGGATTGGCTAGCTACTTCCTACGAGTCTTGCCCATGATGTTGTACCCGATGAATGCCTAGCTGATGATGAGGACACGAAATATCTCATGCAGTTCTTGCCACACGGTTACTAGATTTCCACATAAGAACACACACACAAGAGGCAAGTCTGTTAATCATACTGCATGATGATTATTTACTGTTCATTAAGTGGAAGCAAATCCTCATAAAGTTCTCCTTCTTCCTCAACTTCACACTGAGTGGGCTGAGAAGGAGGGGATGTGAAGGGGAGGGAGACACACTCAGTGTAACCTTGCAGGAATACATCATAATTTCTATCTTGACTTTTTGATTTTCCCATTTCTCTGTAAATGTTACGAGGGCCCCTGGGTGACTCAGTTGGTTAAGCGTCCGACTTTGGCTCAGGTCATGATCTTTCGATTTGGAAGTTTGAGCCCCACATCGGACTCCGCACTGAGAGTGTGGAGCCTGCTTGAGATTCTCTCTTTCTCTCCCTCTCTGCCTCTCTCCCCACTTGGCCCCCCCACCTCAAAATAAATAAAACTTAAAAAAATTATTAAAATGTTTTATATAAGTGCTAATCCTTCCTCCACTGTTTAATTTCAGCGTCCATAACACAGAAGGGTCCGTGTTGTAGAAGAAGTCAAAACAGTCTTGAAAAATCAACTTCTTCCTGCCAGATCGCCTAATGTCCATTTACTTTCTGCACATACATCTTCCTCATCGTCCGACACTGGTTCAGAAGCACTCATCTTCAAGTTGTCCTCTGCTAGTCCCTGTGGTATGGTGTCTGTTAGCTCTTGAATTTCTGCAAGACCTATGTTTTGAAACCCTTCACCCCTCACTCTTTTTTGGTATATCCACGATCTCGTGATTTCCTTGATTGGCTCTGTGGTTTATACTGTGAAGTCGGGCACAGCATCTGGACATAGTTCTCTCCACAAGAATTTATTGTTTGGGGTTTGATGACTTTCACAGCCTTTTCTATAACAATAATGGCATCTTCAATGGTGCAATCCTTCCAGGTTTTCATGTTGTGAGTTCACACTGGGGTTCTCTTCCATAGTGTTGAATACCTTTCCATAGAGTACCATGTATAATGAGCCTTAAGGTCCTCACAACCCTCTGATCTAGAGGCTGAGTTAGAGACATTGAGGGCAAATTAGACCACTTCGATGCCTTCGGTATTGAACTTGTGGAGATCTGGGTGGACAGGGGCATGGTCCAATACGAAAAGAACTTTAAAAGGCAAGGTACTTCCCTTAATTGCAAGGTATTTCGTGACTTCATGGACAAAACATCGATGGAACCAATCCAGAAAACGGGTTCTCATCCAGGCCTTCTTGTACAACCAAAAGACTGGCAGCTGGTGATCATTATTTCTCCTCAGAGCTCAGGAGCCAGCAGCTTTATAGATAAGGACAGTCCCAATCATAAATGAGACTCAATTTGCACAAAACAGTAGCGTGAGCCTCTCCCTTTCTGCCTTAGGTCCTGGTGCCCACTTCTCTTCCTTACTAATAAATGTTCTTTGTGGCATGTTTACCCCATGAGAAAGCACTTTCAGCTTCATGAAAAACCTGTTCAGGCAGATGTCCTTTCTCAAAGATTTTCTTCTTCTTTTTTTAATGTTTATTCATTTTTGAGAGTGAGAGAGACAGAATGCTTGAGGGGGAGGGGCAGAGAGAGAGGGAGACACAGAATCCAAAGCAGGCTCCAGGTTCCGAGCAGTCAGCCCAGAGCCCAACTCAGGGCTTGAACTCACGAACTGCGAGATCATGACCTGATTCAAAGTTGGACACTCAACCAACTGAGCCACCCAGGTGCGGCCCGTCCTTTCTCAATGATTTTCTCAATGGCATCTAGGCTCCCATCTGCTGCCTGCCGGTCAGCAGAAGCTAGTCTCGACGTTTTTTAAGCCGAACCTCCTTCTACAGTTGTCAAACCATCCGTCGCTGGCATTGAATTCTCCAGCGTCAGATCCTTCAACTTCCATTTACATTAAGTTGTCACAGAATGACGGCTTTTTCTCAAATCATATTGGAGTCTATAGATATGCCTTATAGCAACCCTGCACCCACACAAAAGCTGCATTTTTCAATATGAGATAAAAAGGTATTTCACAGTAATTGCGAGCTCTTCAGTTCTCCTGGCATAGTTACAGCAACAGCTTCATGAATTTTCTTCACTCTATTTTTAGTTTTTTAAAGTTTATTTATTTTGAGAGAGAGAGAGGGAGGGAGGGAGAAAACATGAGTGCACAAGAGGGGGAGGGGCAGAGAGGAGGAGAGAGAATCCCAGGCAGGCTCTGCAGCATCAGTGCAGGGCCCGATCTGGGGCTCAAACACATGACTGTGAGATCATGACCTGAGCCGAAACCAAGAGTCAGAAGCTTAACCGACTGCACAACCCAGGAGCCCCTGTAGCTTTCTTTTGAACAGTACTGCAGTTAATTTTATGCAGTTATGATTTAATACCGCATCTTTAGATTGCTTATATTTCTCTTGACTATGAATGGCACTATATATGGTCTGTGAGTATTTGTGTGCATAAGTGTTTTTTTTAATTTTTTTAACGTTTATTTATTTTTGTGAGACATAGAGACAGAGTATGAGCAGGGGAGGGGCAGAGAGAGAGGGAGATACAGAATCTGAAGCAGGCTCCAGGCCCCGAGCTGCCAGCACAGAGCCCGACGCGGGGCTCAAACTCACAAACCGTGAGATCATGACCTGAGCCGAAGTCGACCGCTTAACCAACTGAGCCCCCCAGGCGCCCCGTGTGCAAAAGTTTTGATAAATTTTAACTTTTTATAATCTCGTGTATATTTTATGGCAGTGAATGATACTGTAGAGTAGTATGTACGTATTTTATACACTCCTGACACACCCAACTCTTAAACACTTGTTTTGATATTTTTAGGGTATACAGTTTGCAACGTTTTTTTACTTGTATTATTTTTTAATGTTTATTTATTTTTGAGAGAGAGACAGAGAGAAACAGAGCACAAGCGGGGAAAAGGCAGAAAGAGAGAGACACAGAATCTGTGCTGTCAGCACAGAGCCCGACACAGGGCTCGAGCCCACAAACCGTGAGCTCATGATCTGAGTTGAATCCTACTGAGCCATCCACGCCCCTACAAGTCTTTTTAAATTGTCACGAATCTCCAAAACATTTTCTAATAAATCACTTACTGAAGAAAACCCACATATAAGTGAATCCACACAGTTCAGAGCTATATTCTTTAGGGATCAAGGGTACATATTGTGAAACTGAATAAAGAAGACTTCCTTTAAGATGGAGTTGGGAGGCCAGCAGAGGGAGCTCACCACTCCTTGCAGCCTTTTGGAGCCGCCGCAGAAAGGGATACAACTTCACGTGCTGTGCTCACTGGCAGGTGGATATTCCGTACTACCCACTTCCCTCCATAAAAGAGCTTTGCTCTCCTTTGCCCTGAAGGTTTGCCTACAGTTTTGCTTTAGTTTGTTAATCCTGAATTGCAATTCTCTATTACCAAATAAGCCTATTTTTGCTGGCAAAATAACTGGCAGATTCATTTCTAAAGTTCACAATATTGTTAATTATTTGTACTCTCTCGCTTAGCAGAATGTAATTTCCTTTTTACCTTGGTAATGTTTTCCACTTCAATTGTTTCATTGTTGCATTGATGTTAAATTTCCATCTGGGTTTTATTTTGGATCATTTCTCCCTCTAATATATTTTTTCCATATTTTAATTTATTCCATTATATACTTTCACCTATGTCTGGCAGGAGGTGGAAAAGGAGAAGGGAAACACACTAGTAGGTCTACATCTTTCTCCAAGGAAATTCCAAGGAAGCCTTCATTCGCCCTCTCACTTCCTAGCTTACCCTTGCCTGGTGAAGGGCAAAGGAATACGGGGTGGTCATCGCCCACATCCTAGAAGCACTGAATATAGGTGTTTGCATCTTCCTAGAATATGTGGACTTGTACTATCTGCCTTCCTTAGCCAAAATACTGACGTCCTGTTGTGTTACGTGCATATGACACACAAAGTCATTGGAGCCCCGACTTGCACATCCAGTGCTCCCCTCAACAAAAGTAACTCAGACTCAACAGGTGGGATGTTCCTGCTAGGGCGACCAGATGACAATGGAAGAAAGTACACTGGGGTCAGCAACGAGTGCCTTAACAGGGATGTGTTCCATGGAATTGGAGGACAAGAAGAGAAACAGATAAGAGTGGCGGGCAGTCTTTTGAGCAGCATAGCCACCAGGGAGGCTGAGGGGCGGCATAGACCTGGGAGGGGGATGTGGACTTAAAGAAGTCCCTTTTTTTGTTTGTAATGAAAAATATCAGAGTATTTGTACAGTCATGGGAATAATTAACTAGAGAAAGACAAACAGACGATTAGGAGAGGAGACAGCTAAGCAGAATCTTTGAAAATTCAAGAGGGAGCAGGTTCTAGGTCTCTAGGGAAGGGACGGCCATAGGTAGGAGCAGGGAAATAATGCTGCACATTGTCAGGAAGGAAGGTGAAGGGCAAGGGAGGATATGGGTGGCCTTTGGGTTTGGTGATAAGAGTTTTGGTCTCATCGGGGAGGTTCAACTAAAGAGGCCTAATAAGTACTGATGGTCACTTGGAGAGTGAGGGACTTGCCCTACTGGAGAACATCATGAGATTCCACGCAAGTGTGAAGTACTCATTTCAAGTTTAAGGAAACTAGCCAGCCTGGGTGTGTGATGTTTCTCCAGTGGTCATGATGGAGAATGGTTGGGTTCATCCAGGGTGGGTTTTCTCAGGGGTGCCTACAAGGAACTGAGCTCCAGGCAAAATAGCAGAGACCACTGGTCCTCGCCTATGGGTGGGAAGTGTGAGGATGGCCTAAAAGGGAGGTGCAACAGTGGTGGACAGTCCTGGTCAGAGATCTCCCGAGGAGACACGACAGCAGTGGAGCTGCCGCACAGGAAGTGGAACTCAAGTAGGGTTTTTGTTTTTTAATTTTTTTTAATATTTATTTTATTTTTGAGAGAGAGACACACACAGAGCATGAGCAGGGGAGCGGCAGAGAGAGAGGGAGACACAGAATCCCAAGCAGGCTCCAGGCTCTGAGCCATCAGCACAGAGCCGGACGGGGGGCTTGAAACCACAGTCCATGAGATCATGACCTGAGCCGAAGTCAGGGGCTTAACTGACTAAGTCACCCAGGCGCCCCTAATTTTTTTCTTTTTAACATTTGTTCATTTTTGAGAGAGAGCATGAGTTGAGGAGGAGCTGAGGGAGAGGGAGATACAGAATCTGAAGCAGGCTCCAGGCTCTGAGCTGTCAGCACAGAGCCCGATGTGGGGCTCAGACTCACAAACCCTGAGATCATGACCTGAGCCGAAGTCTGATGCTCAACCAACCAAGCCGCCCAGGCGTCCCTCAAGTAGGGTTTTTGAAATTGAGCTTCCGGTCCTTTGCGGTTTCTCTGATGATGGGACGCAGGGTGTGGCCAAGGACGGAGTGGTGTGGGCTTCTGTATTCTGTTGTGGGAGAATTTCTGGCTGCTTACCTTAGAAATGTAAGTCAAATGCAACTTTTAGAAATGGATACAGGTAATAATGGTTTTTAAAAGCTTGAAGCTAGACACATTAGAGAATGCTGAAGAGAGCACTAGTGAAGATGAAATTGAGCAATTACTAAGAGTTAGGAATGACAGAGCAAAATTATAGAAAATAATACAGACGCGGAGGATACGGATCGTCCAACTTATCTAACAAATTATGAGAGAGACTACGAGAATGGAGGATAACCAGTATTTTACGAGATAATGGCTGGTAACTTTCTAGAATCCAGGAAAAGTGAAATCTGAGATACGGGGGGTCCGATATGGTTTCCGGAGGTAAACTGACACCAAATCCACACGGAGACGTCTGAAACGTCAACTGTACCCACCAAAGGGACATGGAGAGTCTCCAGAGCGACCCCATGGGAAAGGTCGGCCGGGGTGCGGACCGTGGGAATGCCAAGAGGGCTGCGGCGTCTCGCAGGCAGGGGACCGCCGGCTCTGCGGGCCTCACCTGCCGGCTCGCCTTGTGGGCGGAGCCCACACGGCCGCGCTTCGGCCTCCCGGCAGGCCGCGCGCGCCCTCGGGCCGGATTCGGCTCCCGGCGGGCCGCACGCCGGCGCACGCGCACCGGGTTCGCCGCGGCGCCTCCTGGCGGCGAGAGCTGGGAGGCGCGGGGGCGGGGCCGGAGGCGGGGGGTTGCGCTGGTGACGGGAGGACGCGAGGCTGCGGCGCACTGGGCCGGCGGCGGCGGCTTCGGCAGCTGCGGCGGCGGCGGCGGCGCAGGACGCGGGCCGAGCAGGCTGCTCCTGCTCCTGCGACGGCGGCGGCGGCGGGAGAGCCGCGGAGAGCTCGGACGCGGCGCGCGGGCCGGGATGAGGGGCTGTGGCGGCGCGCCCCGCGAGGAGCAGGCGGGTGAGAGCGCGGGCGGTGGGCGGCGCGGGCCAGGAAGATGGCGGAGCGGCCGGCGCTGCGGCCCCCGCCCGGCCTCGCGGAGGTTCGGGCCCGCGGCCTCCGCCGCAGCGGACGGGGCTGCAGCCGGGGCGGGGAGGGGAGGGCGCGTGGGTGTGCCGGGCCTGGCTGGGCGGGGGCGCGGGGCGCGAGGGGTCTAGGCCGCGCGGGGGGCAGGGTGTGAGGTGGGTGTGAATGTGCCCGGCCCGAGGGGTGGGCGTGAGTGCGAGTGTGCCCGGCCCGAGGGTGGGCGTGAGTGGGGCCGGCTGAAGGTGAACGTGAGTGGCTTCGGCCGTGGAGGGGTGTGGGTGTGAGTGTGCCCGGCCTGAGGGCGGGCCTGAGTGTGGGGCGTCGGCGTGGTTTGCGGGGCTCAGTCGGGGCGGGGTCCGGGGGGGGCTTTGTCCGGGCGCGGGGAGTCGGGTCGCGCGTCTCTGGGTGCGGGCCGTGGCCGCGGGGCTTCGCAGACCCGGCCTCTGCAGCACGGCGGGCTGGGGCGCTCCGCGGCGCAGCCCTCCTGGAGATGGAATTCCCTCGGTTGCTTCCTGGTTGCGGGAGTGGTGTGGGTGGCGGCAGCGTGTTCCGTGCCGAGGGCTGCGAGTGAGGCAGGCTGTGCATTTTGGGGGTCAGCACGTCTTTTATTTTAAAACGTGCAGCCGGCTGCGAGGCCGCGGCAGCTGTGGGTGTGTTACATGCTGCTCCCACCAGCAGCTGCTGTGGGCGCTGCGCAACCTTCAACGGCAAAAATGCAGCACCCCCCCAACCCCCGCCTTCGCCCGGCCTCGCGTTCGGTGTCGTAGGGTTTAACCAAACCTCTAGTGACCTCTGCAGAAACCTACAGTTGCGAGGCTTCGTGTTCCTCCCATGGTGCAGACAATAGGAGATTTGTCTTCGAAGCCAGTGAGAGGAATTAAAGCCTGTGGGTCCAGGGTGCCTCTGTAAACAGCAGGTGGTTCCCGGTCAGCGGCTCCCCTTTCACAATGAGCTAGGTGTGTTTCTCCTCGTTGGGGGAGGGGAAGGAGATTCGATAGGAGGTGTGACTGTAGAGCAAGGAGACTCGTTGCATAGAGCGTCCTGGGCGCAGACTTGCTGACCCTCGGATGCTTGCTCAGTGCATGAACAGAGGCCAGTCGTTCTCTCGGCCTGCACTTTGTCTCGTCAGCTGTCTTGCCAAGAGTGGAGAAGAGGGCGGGTTCTGGAGCCAGACTGCCTGCCTTTGAGTCCTGACTCCTCTGTTTACTGGCTTTGTACTCTGTGCCTTTGCTTTCTCATCTGTAAAATGGGGACACCAGTAATATTAGCTTCCTAGGCTTAGTCGTGAGGACTCAGTGAGGGAAGACGCACACTCCTCGTGTCCCGTACATTGTGCGCATTGGGCAGAGTTAGGAGTTGTCACTGGCAGGATCTGGTTTCCAGGGTCCGGTTGCTTGGCTGCTGGCTCTTCAGTTGTGTACTCCTGTCACTGACTTGGTTTTACATTGACTTGAAGTCTTCGACTCTCTTTTCTTACACAAGCTAGCTAGGGTCATATTTGGAAAAACAAGTCTTTATAAAACAAAGAACAAATCTTGTGGACTTAGATAAATTATTATATATAAATAAAATATATATCAGATATGTATTTATAATGTATAAGTTATAAAATATTATTAGGAGAAGGAAGCTGCTAACGAGCCACTCAAGAATCCTGTAGTACTTCTTTATCGTCCTCGGGGACAGGTAGGGTTGTTGTAGACAGAAGTGAGATTTAATTCTCTGAATTAAACCACTGAAGCAATTGTCGTTACACTTCAGTAAACAGTGTTATCCTTGTAATAGGAAAGATAATTTATTAAACACTTCAATGACAGTGAGGACACAGCCACAGAATGAGAACTTGGAATTACCAGTTCTGTAACATTCTGTCTTACTAAGCTGTTGGAAGAACTGATTTAACTCGCTTCAGAGCAAAGCAGGAAAATTCCTCATTTCCCAAGGAGACGATTCTCTTTCTCGGATCTGGGGAGAGCATCTTAGACTTACCCTAGATAACTGCATCTCATTTCCTTTAAATCTGCGACACTAACACTTGGGGGGAATCCTTCCACTTTAAGTGGAGTCTTTGGACATTTGTGGGGTATAAGGGTGAGAATGTTTAATGTTCAGAACAAATGGTGACGAGGTAGCTCACGTGAGCGAAGTTTAAAATGTTTGAAGATAGAGATGAAAATGCCTATCGTACCCAGCCTTTTCTCCTGCATACGTGCTGGGGCGGGCTGTCTTCACCCCGGCCAAGGGAAACAGAGGCCTACTTTGTACTCTGAGTGGTCTCACCGAGGGCGATGGTGCCAGCCAGACTTCCCCGCTCGGCCTCCGATGCAGACGCCCTTTAGGCTCCTCAGACCCTACACCCTTCTTCACCTTCGGCCTCAGCCCTTCGGTGCTTTGCGACCATCAGCTGGTTGGTTTCCCCCTGGAACAGCTTGGGGTTCCTAGGTCTCCCCTAGCCACCACGTCTGCAGGTCCTGCTCATTGTACCTTCTAAGTAGTTCCCCAGCGTACCCTTCCTCACATCGATCCTCCAGGGCCCTTGCGCTTTCGCATTATGGCTGCCCCTTCTGGG
This sequence comes from Paguma larvata, assembly GCA_030068075.1. NCBI lineage: Eukaryota > Metazoa > Chordata > Mammalia > Carnivora > Viverridae > Paguma > Paguma larvata. The sequence continues at coordinate 80,156,395 of CM057838.1, read as the reverse complement.
TCGGCTCCCACTCCTCTGTCTTCCACCCTTGCTCAGGTGACGTGTTCAGAGCACTGGTTCTCACCCAGAGGTGATTTGTCTGGAGAAGTCTTTGGTTGTGCCAGCGTGGGGGCCGGCGCTCCTGGCACTGAATGTGTGGAGGCCAGCACTGCTGCTGGGGCACCCTGCGATGTGCCCGACAGCCCCGCGGTCGGAATGCCAGGCTGCGCTCCTCCCTGGCTTCGCGTGCCTCTTACTCTGCTCTTTCCTGTGTGCCCCGACTTGCACTCTGCTCTCCAGTGACACCAGCCGGTGCTACAAGGCCAAGCCCTACTCCACGTTCCCTCCTCCCCCGAAAACAAGCAAAGCTTGAGTTGGTCCCTTCATGGCTCTTTGACCCTCAGTGGGGCTTGCTCCAGCAGGAGCCTGTCTTGATCCCTCCCTGAGCACAGCAAGTTCTCCTCTTGCATCCCATGGTGCTCTGAGCCGCGCCTTTGGTCGCTGCACAGATGAGAGTTGTCTCCCCTCTGCACTGGGAGGCCTTTGAGGGCGAGAGACATCTGTGTTCTCAGTGTCTCTTGGCGACGTTTTCTTAGTGCGTTGGCATCAGTTAAGATGGTGGGTTTGGGCAGGATTCACCCCGAGGAAGACCGACTCCTTTATTCGTTTCCTCCATGTTGGCTGCTTACAACTACCTTGCTTTCTTAAGTATAATTTTTAAAAATTTATTTATTTTTGAATTTATATCCTAGTTAGTTGGTATACCATGCAAAAATGATTTCAGGAGTAGATTCCTTAATGCCCCTTATCCATTTAACCCATCCCCCCTCCCACAACCCCTCCAGCAACCCTCACTTTGTTCTCTATATTTAAAAGACTCTTATGTTTTTGTTCCCCTCTCTGTTTTTATATTATTTTTGCTTCCCTTTCCTTATGTTCATCTGTTTTGTATCTTAAAGTCCTCATATGAGTGCATTAATATATTTCTCTTTCTCTAATTTCGCTTAGCATAATACCCTCTAGTTCCATCCATGTAGTTGCAAATGGCAGGATTTCATTCTTTTTGATTGCCGAATAATACTCCATTGTATAGCTACACCACATCTTCTTTATCCATTCTTCTGTGATGGACATATGGGCTCTTTCCATACTTTGGCTATTCTCTATAGTGCTGCTACAAACATTGGTGTGCGTGTGTCCCTTCGAAACAGCACACCTGTATCCCTTGGATAGATACCTAGTGGTGCATAAATATCCTAGTGGGTTGTAGGGTAGTTCTATTTTTAATTTTGAAGAACCTCCATACTGTTTTCCAGAGCAGCTGCACCAGTTTGCATTCCCACCAGTAGCACAAAAGAGATCCTCTTTCTCCACATCCTTGCCAACATCTTTCGTTGCCTGAGTTGTTAATGTTAGCTATTCTGACAGGTGTGAGGTGGTATCTCATTGTGGTTTTGATTTGTATTTCCCTGATGATGAGTGATGTTGAGCATTTTTTCATGTGTCAGTTGGCCATCTGGATGTTTTCTTTGGAGAAGTGTCTATTCATGTCTTTTGCCCATTTCTTCACTGGATTATTTTCTTCAGGGGCGTTGAGTTTGAAAAGTTCTTTATAGATTTTGGATACTAACTGTTTATCTGATACGTTGGTTACAAATACCTTCTCCCATTCTGCTGGTTGCCTCTTAGTTTTGTTTTTTTTTTTGTTTTTTTTTAATATTTATTTTTGAGAGAGAGAGAGACAGAGCATGAGTGGGGCAGGGACAGAGAGAGAGGGAGGCAGAATCTGAAGCATGGTTGCCTCTTAGTTTTGCTGGTTGTTTCCTTTGCTGTGCAGAAGCTTTATTTTGATGAGATCCCAATTGTTCATTTTTGCTTTTGTTTCCCTTGCCTCCAGAGACGTGCTGAGGAAGAAGTTGCTGTGGCCAAGGTCAAAGAGGTTTTTGCCTGCTTTCTTCCCTAGGATTTTGATGGCTTACATCTTACAGGATGGTCTTTCATCCATTTTGAGTTTATTATTGTGTGTGGTGTAGGAAAGCGGTCCAGGTTCATTCTTCTGCATGTCGCTGTCCAGTTTCCCCAGCACCACTTGCTGAAGAGACTGTCTTTATTCCATGGGATATCCTTTGCTGCTTTGTCAAAGACTAGTTGGCCATGCATTAGTGGGTGCATTTCTGGGTTCTCTATTCGGTTCCATTGAGCTGAGTGTCTGTTTTTGTGCCAGTACCAGACTGTCTTGATTACAACTTTGTAATACAGCTTGAAGTCTGGGATTGTGGTGCCTCCAGCTTCGGTTTTCTTTTTCAAGATTGCTTTGGCTGTTTGGGGTCTTTTCTGGTTTCATACAAATTTTAGGATTGTGTGTTTTAGCTCTGTGAAGAATGCTGGTGTTATTTTGATAGGGACTGCGAGTATAATGTTTTTATTCTCATAGGTTCTCTTTACTTTTGCTTCCTAAAAAGTTAAAAAAAAAAATCTTTTTTGGCATAGATAATATAGTCACATTCACAATTGGGCTCAGTGTTGTGTCTCTCCTATTTCTGCCCCCAGGAGCCTGATCCCCTGGAGTCATCCACTGTATCTCATTTTAGAGATACTTTGTAACTATAAAAGCAAATATGTACACTTATTTTCTTTTTGCCATCCTTTTCTAAAAGCTTCTGAACCCTGCCTTTTTTAAACTAAGTATGTTTGGGAGGTCATCTTGTGTCAGCACATTTCCCAGTTCATCCTTTTTCATGGCTGCATCATGTTTGGCTCCGTGGAGGTGGTGTGATTTATCTAACCAGCCCCTACTGGTGAGTGTCATATTTTGTGCAGTTACAAGTAAATTTGCAGGTACAGCATTTGGTAATGTGGGACTGTGCCTGTAGGACCCATCCCTAGAAACAGCAGTTCTTTCTTTAATCACTATTTATTCCGTTAGATTGGGTTTTGCTCTTGTTTCTTCATTTGACTGCAATTCCTTTGGTCATTTGTTTCTCCCAGTTCTCTATATCTCAAATAATACAGTATCGTCAGATTAAATGGGTTTCTCAATTGGAAATTGGCTTGCTTTTCGTGTGCTCTAATGGGTAGGAGTGCCTAGGAGAACACTTGTGCACAGATGTTCACAACAGCATTAGTCATAATAGCCAAAAAGTGGAAACAACCCAAACGTCCATCAGCACATGAATGGATGGGGCGCCCGGGTGGCTCAGTCAGTTAAGCGTCAGACTTTGGCTCGCGTCATGATCTCATGGTTCGTGAGTTCGAGCCCCGAGCCGGGCTCTTTGCTGACAGCTCAGAGCCTTTAGCCTGCTTCAGATTCTGTGTCTCCTTCTCTGCCCCTCCCCTGTTCACACACTCTCTCTCTCTCTCTTTCAAAAATAGATAAACATTAAAAAACCCAAAAAACAAACACACGAATGGATAAACAAGATGTGGTCTGTCCATGCAGTGGAATATTATTTGTCAATATAAATATTAGTGAAGTCCTGATTTGTACTACAGTGTGGATAGATCTTGAAGCATTGTGCTAAGTTAAATAAGCCAGACACATAAGTCCACATATCATATGATTTCATTTGTCTGAAATGTCCAGAACGGCAAATCGATAGATAGAAGGTAGATTAGTGGTTGCCAGAGTCTGGAGACAGCTAAGAGACTGGGGTTATTTGGGGGGTAATGGAAATATCCTGCGATCGCGGGAAGGCTGTACGTATCTGACTATGCGAGTGTCAGTATAGTGTACCCTTTATTTTATTTTTTATCTTAAAAAATTTTTAATGTTTGTTTATCTTTGATAGAACACAAGGGTGGGGAGGGGCAGAGAAAGAGGCAGACACAGAATCCAAAGCAGGCTCCAGGCTCTGAGCTGTCAGCACAGAGCCTGATGTGGGGCTCAAACTCACAGACCATGAGATAATAACCTGAGTTGAAGTCGGTCACCCAACTGATCGAGCCACCCAGGCGCCCCTAGTGTACACTTTAAATATATTTTTTTAACATTTATTTATTTTTGAGAGAGAGAGAGAGAGCACGTGCGCCAGCAGGGGAAGGGCAGAGAGAGAGGGAGACAGGATCCCAAACAGGCTCCACAGCGTCAGCACAGACTCTGATATGGGGCTTGACCTTACAAACTGTGAGATCATGACCCGAGCTGAAGTCAGACGCCCAACTAACCGAGCCACCCAGGCGCCCCAAAATGGGTGAATTGTATGTCGTGTGAATTATATCTCAATAAAGCTATTAAAAACAAGAGGGACTGGGATTTTTCAGGAGGGAGCACTCCAAGTGGGAGCCCCCGGGGAGTCCTGGTGTCGGCGCAGTCCTGCGGCTGTGGGGAGAAGTCCAGTGGGCAGCATGGAGAGTGAGGCAGACAGTCCCTGACCCTCCGCGCTGCCAGGTGTACCCAATGCAGCACTGGGCCCACCTGAGTCAGACGTTGGCTCACTCCCTGACCAGTGCAGTTGGTCACAGACAATTTGCTTAACAGCCGAGCCTTGGCTTTTGTGTGTGGCTTAGATTATATCTCTCTTGTATTTTTCAGGGGTGTTGTAAGGCTGACGCGTGACTGAGTCCTGCAGGATCCTGTAAAATACTGAGTGTTGTGTATGTACGAGGGTTTAAGACATTAATTTTAACACCAAGAGGCTGATGAGTCAGCAGAGCCCCTTTTCTGTCCTCGTGAACACTGGTCGATGACAAACGAAAGCCCGAGTGTTTCTGGATGCCGTGTAAACCAGCCACCCCAGCCAGGGTGCTGGGGCTCAGGCCTGAAAGCCCTCGCCTGGCTTCTGGTATTGAAGCCGATTTTCCTTTTTGGATGTACTCTTTTGTCTGTTCTGCTTCCTCTCGTTGTCTTTTTTCCCCCGCCATGTTCAGATAACTTTTATTACAGGGTATTTTTAATAATCGTTCTAGTTTATTATTGTTGTTAATCTCTTATTGTGCGTCATTTAGGAATTAAGCCTTATCATAGGTATGTATGTATAGGACAAAACATAGTATCTTTGAGGCATGGGGGAACTGCTGTCTGTAATACTTACGGGGTACAGGGACCCGCACGCACTATCGCCGCAACCCCACATATGTATCAGCTCCTTCAGTCCTGGCAGCAGTGCACTGAGGCCCCCCTCGTCACCCCCACTTTACAGATGACAGAACTGGGTCCTCTCCTTTCAGTCAGGAGGCTGGGCAAGAGGATCTCTCTTGGGCTTTTCTTGGGGACCCTAGAGGCTTCAGCACTAATCAAGAGTGGCTGACACTTCCTTCATGGGTCGAGCTGTATAGTAATCTCGTCCCTAAGACACTGCTGGTGGTTTCCTGTTATAGTCTCTTCAACTGTTCCCTGGGGTTTCGTGGTGGCCACTGTGTTCTTCAGAGCAGCTGGCATCGTGATGAGGCGCGTGCAGCCCACATCTCCCAGTCCACAGTTCTCATCGTGTGCGTATGTCACCAATAAAGGCGAAGCAGCTTCTGGGCTGTATTGTTTTTCTATGTAATTGTGACTTTGGCCATTATATTCTGTATTTACAGTTCAGCTGTGCTCTTGGGACTCCTATTTCTTCCAACTCCGAGAAGTCCAAGGAGCAGCCTCTCTGGTTTCTCAGAGCTGGGAGGGAATTAACACTGTGGGCCCAGAGACCTTCATTTGCAGGGATGTGCGGAAAGCACAGGCGACTGTCTCGGAATAGTGCAAGCCTTCCTGCCTGTGGCCACTGGGGCCCAGGATGGGCATTGCTCGGGGTCGAGCCCTTCTCCATTGGTTTGTCGAGACTTGATGTCTGCTTCTGTGCCTTCCAGGCCCACCCATGTGTAGCCTGCTCCTGGTCTCTCCTGTCACCTGCTGTGTGCCAGCCACTCGTCAGGCAGGTGCCCTGAGATGGAGACAGACCAGACCCCTGTTGGGGGGCATACGGGAATGGATTGTGATAACCTCGCGGGGACAGCGGTGGTACAGGCGTCTGTGGGATCTTGGGGAGAGCCCTGTGGCGGCTGCTAGCCTACCGTAGTATGAACAGAGTTTAAGGCTTTTTGGAGAAAAGGGTATCTTGTCTAGAAAGGAGGAGTATCTGTGACTGAGTCTTCAAGGGTATTAGCCAGACGCAGGAACAGTGCCCCTGGTAGAAACAGCAGCAGGAGGCAGGAAGCAGCAGATGTGTGGAAAGCTTCTAGCAGCACTCTGTGGCCAGGGCATCCAGTGAGGCAGGGTCGGGCAGGGCAGGAGGTCAGAAATTGGGGGCACATTTGCAAAGCCGAGAGCTTGGAGAGTGCCTCTGGGAGGGGCACCACCCTTATCTGGAGTCCCACCTGCTGTAGTCAGAATGCAGTTAAGTCCAGTGAGCAGTGTTGCAAGAATTTTTTTAGCCCTAGCTATACCCATTCACTTCCTTTCAGAACACATCAGAACTTACGTGAAGGTATTATCTGCCTTGATGTATTCTAATGTATTTTACATGATAAAATCACTTGTGAGAGTTGGGCTATGTGCCCATTGTGACCATGCACAGCTGGCTGAGGAATGCTGTGGGGCAGGAGCTCCATCACTGCCCCTCAGAGCCTGTGTGGTGGCCCTTACAGAAGATAAGTCACATGACACAGGTCTCCTGTCATGTCAACCATGTATATAGTCCCTAAAGAATGCCAACATTCAGAATTTACAAACTGGGGTTGGCATGCACTCAGTAGTGGAGGACCCTGATGGGTATTTGGAGAAGGTTGGCCGCCCAGTGCTTCGTAAAGCTCCGCGCTTCCCCCTGAGCATGAGACCTGTACCAGTCAGGGTCCCTGGTGTGGGAGGAGGGAGCACCACTGACAGCACTGTTGGAATTGGAGGGGGGTGGTCCTGCCTTTCTCTTCATCCTTTCCACCGGGTGTCAGGCAGTGCTGCTGGGGGCTGGTAATGCAGGGGAGAGGGCCCTGCTTCCTGGAGCTCAGAGTCCAGTGCAGGGAACAGACATGCATTTGCCAATTGTGGTGCGTGCCCTAAGAGATGGGGGTGAGACTGTGAGAACAAATCTGGGGCACCCTTTTCAGATGATGGGTCAGGGAGAATACCTCTGGGGATGAGATCGAGTCTGAGGCCACAGTATGGATGGAGAGTGGAGAGGAGGATCAGCCGCGTGGCACCCCTGGGGCAGCAGGGCCCTGTGGACTGGGAGCCTGGAGCAGGGGAGGAGATGGGGCAAGGCAGGTGGCCAACCAGATCGTACCAACCACAGGAGCTGCCAAAAGGCTGACCCGAACAGCTAATCTTTTTGAGGCATCACCCTGGCTCTCATATCAGAATGAATTAGAGGGGACCAAAGTGCAGAAGCAGGTTCAGGTGAGTGAGCATGGGGTGGGGGCCAAGGGGTCAGCAGAGGTGTCACGTCGAGGGCGTTCGATGGGCTACACGTGGAGGGTGATAGGAGGGAGTGTGGCCACTGGTCCTAGAAGCTGCGGTCTTGCTTCTCAGCGTCTCGTAGCACATATCAGAATTGCATTCCTTTGTATGGCTGAGTAATATTCCATTGTCTGAGTACCACGTTTTGTTTTTCTATCTTTTAAAAAAATGTTTATTTGAGAGAGAGAAAGAGAAAATGCACGCATGTGCTCACTTGGGAGAGGCAGAGAGAGAGGGAGAGAGAATTCCAGCCAGGCCCCACACTCAGCACAGAGCCTGACCTGAGACTCTATCTCATGAACGGAACCATGAGATCATGACCTGAGCTGAAACCAAGAGTCAGATGCTTAACAGACTGAGCCGCCCGTGTGCCCCCACATTTTGTTTTTCCATCCATCTCTCACGGACATTTGAGTTGTTCCCACTTTTTGCCTATTGTGACTAATGCTGCTGTTTGTATACATTTGTGGATAAATGTTTGTACATGTTCCAGAACCAGTATTTGGACATATGTTTTCATTTATTTTGGGTATTTACCTAGGAGTAGACTTGCTGCATCTTATAGTACCTAAAGGGGTATGTTTAAGGAAATGCCCAAGTGAATGCACCGGTGTACATTCCGTGTACATTCCTGCCACCCGTGTATAAAGGTTCTATTTTTCCCACGTGCTCTCCAACACTTGTTACTGTGTGTTTTTTTCATTATAGCTCTCCTAATGGGTATGAAGTAGTATCTCATTGTGGTTTTGATTTGCATTTCCCTGGTGGCTAATGATGTTAAGTATCTTTTCATGTGCTGATTGCCCATTTATATGTCAACTTTGGAGAAAAGTCTATTCAGATCCTTTGCTCATTTTTTAATTGGGTTATTTATGTTTGTGCTACTGTGCTATAAGTATTCTGTATATATTCTAGATACAGGCCCTTGATCAGATACGTGATTTGCAAATGTATTTTCCTGTTCTGTGGTTGTCTTTTCACTTTCTTAATGGTATTATTAACACAAGAGTTTTAAATTTAAATTTTGATGAATTCCAATTTATTTTTTCTTTTGTTGCTTGTATTTTCGTGTTGTAGCTAAGAAACCAATACCTAACCCAAAGCGATAAAGATTTACTGTTATTTGTATTTTAAGAGTTTTATAATTTTTGTGTGAGGTGTAAAGTAAGGGTCCAACTTCGTTCTTTTGCTTGTGAACATCCAGTTGTCCCAGCACCATTTGTTGAAAAGACAGTTCATTCTTTCCCTGTTGAATCATCTTGGCACCCTTGTTGGAAATCACTTGTGTGTAAATTTGATTTCTTGACTCACAACTCTGTTCCATTGGTCTATATGTCTGTACTTATGCCAGTACCACCCTGTCTTTCTTAATTACTGAAGTTTTATAATAAGTTTCGAAGCCAGAAAGTGCGAGTCTTCCACTCGATCTTCCTTTTCAAAATTTTTTTTCTGAGTCCCTTGAACTTCCATATGAATGTCGTGATCAGCCTGTCAGTTTCTGCAAAATGTAAGTTCAATTTTGATAAGGACCTGTTGAGTCTGTAGATCATTTTGGAGTGTTCTGCCATTTTAACAATGTTAAGATAAACATTCCGTGAACATGGGATAGCTTACCTATAGTGGTTCTTTAATTTCTTTCAGCAATATTGTCTGTGATCAGGGTGGGCAGTGGGGAGCAGTGGGTGATCCAGGTCTGAGGTCAGTGGGGAGGAGGAGGTGATCCAGTGGACAGTGGAGAGCATGGGATGATCCAGGTGGTCAGTGGGGAGGAGGGGTGGTTTTCAGTACCCTGGGCTGCAAGGTTAAAGAACAAGGATGAAGAACTGCCACTGGGTTCAACGTTAAGGTCCTTGGTGACTTGGACGAGAAGATTCTGAGGTTTGTGTGTGGTGGGGAGCCAAAGCATGTTTGGCATAGGCTTAGGGGAAAAAATGAGAGAGAAGAAATTGGAGTAGTGAGTACAGGCACCTTTTTTCAAGGATTTAAGATGCAGGAAATTACATCCAATATATGTGCTGATGGGACTGACCCCTTAGATAGGAAGAAATGCAGAAGAGACATGTGCCAGAGTGTGTGAGGGTTGCTGTACATGTTTGGGGGGTGGTTGGCAAGAGGGCCAAGAGATGTGGTGGTCCATGGGGGCCTCGGAAGTCCTCTTCTGATGCTTTTCTTAGGGGAGTAGGAAGCAGGCTCTCCGTAGAGAGTGAAGATGGGAGAGGCTGCTTGGAGCTTTGGGAAAAGAGTAGGTGTGTCCAGGGCTCAGCCCCAGCCTCTCCTTCCCTGGAGCTCAGCGGGTGGAACTCAAAAGTTCTAATCTGCCAGTCACTTGGTTAGTCCTCTTGGCAACCAGCGCCCCCCTTGCATGGGGTCCAGAAGTCACCTTCATTAATAATAAGACACCCATTTCATCTTTATAGTTTTGAAGCAGTTTTTTAGGAACTGTGGAGGAAGACCAAATATTTATTTCTTATAAATAATTGTAGCAACTTCATTGAATAGACACTTTGGAAAACTCTCTGTGGCTGCTGTGGGAAGGCGAAGTATGCACATGAGTGTGTGAGCATGTGTATGAGTGTGTGAGCGTGCGTGCGTGTGTGAGCATGCGTGTGAGCGTGTATGAGTGTGTGAGCGTGAGTGTGTGAGCATGTGAGTGTGTGAGTGTGCATGTGAGCCTGTGTGTGAGCGTGAGGGAGAGAAGAGAGAGAGCAGGCATGCAGGGGAGGGAGGGGCAGAGAGAAGGGGACAGAGGATCCGAGCAGGCTCCACACTGACAGCACAGAGCCTGACATGGGGCTCAAACTCATTAAACTGAGATCATGACCTTAGCTAAAGTCAGATGCTTAACTGACTGAGCCACCCAGGTGCCCCTCTTTTTTCTTTTTTTTTTTTTAATGTGTTTTACTTTTAGAGAGTGCACACGTGTGAGGGAGGGGCAGAGAGAGACAGAGAGAGAGAGAGAATCCCAAGCAGGCTCTGCACTGTCAGTGCAGAGCCCAATTTGGGATTGTGTTCACAACCATGAGATCATGACCTGAGCCAAAATCAAGAGTTGGATGCTTAACCAACAAGCCACCCAGGTGCCTCTGAACGGAGTGCACCCTGAAGGTGGAGTCGGGAGCTCCCTGAAGCCTGACTGGACCATGGTGTCTGGAAATGGGGTGGACTGGTGATCACCCTAGGGGACTTCTCAAGACCTTTGTGAGGGAGAGCAATGTTCCTCAGGTAAGAGTGGGGCTTGGCAAGCGGGAGGCATAACTGAGGAGCAGTTAGTGAGATGCGTTTATTGGAACAGAATAGAAATGAGAAATGATTCTGGGCCAAAGGGTAAGATAGGCCCACTCTCGAGTTGTGCTGTCCAGGAAGACAACAGCCACTAGCACGGATGACTGTTGAGTGCTGAAATGTGGCTTGTAAGACTGAATGTTAAACGTTTTATAATCTTAATTAATTTAAATTCAAATAGCCATAATGGCCAGTGGCAACTGTTTTGTACAGCAAGTTCCAGAAGATTTTTTTTTTAATTTTAAAATTATTATTTTTTTAAGTTTATTTATTTTGAGAGAGAGAGCAAGTAGGGAAGTGGGAGAGACAGAGTATCCCAAGCAGGCTCCACACTGTCAGTGCAGAGCCCAACACGGGGTTCGAACTCATGAACTGCAAGATCATATCCTGAGCAGAAACCAAGAGTTGGATGCTTACCACTGAGCCATCCAGATGCCACCCCCGGAAGATGTTAGTGTAAGGAGTGTCCTTTATTTGGGGGGCACTATTTGAGGTGTTGTTGGCTGGCCTTTTGGGAGATTCTTGAGTGTGGCAGCGGCGGCAAGACGGATTGGGGGAGAGAAGGCTGAAAGCAGTAGAGTCTCTGTATTTAACCAGCGAGAGGGAATTCAATCCTGAGTCTGTGTGAGGGGCTGTGAGGTGTGGGCATAGGTGATGGGGGCCAATGTTGAGAAATGGGGACAGGATGGCTAGGCAGTGGTGGGGACCTGGTGCTGGGGGAGGGGCATGGGAGCATCGCATACCCCTCCCCAGCACCCCAGGGCGCGGACCAGTATGCTGTCACAAACTGAAACAGGTATGCAGTGCAAGTGTGTGCCGTGGTTGGGAAAGAGATCTGAGGAGCAGAGTCCCACCGGGAGCACCATCCAGGCAGGCCTACTTGGCCTTTGGGAGAGACGTGGTCAGGGCAGAGATTCTGGCCTTGGCTACAGAGAGATTATAGTGGAAACTGTGGGGAAAGAACCAGCAGTTGAAAGGATAGAGTGTAGAGGGAAAAGAGCCTTGGTTGGGGGGCGTCTCACATTTGGAGGGGCATGGAGGAGCCTGTGAGGCAGCTAGGGAGAGTGGGGGAGAGAAGCAGGTTGGCTCAGTGCTTGGGAGTCCTCCAGGGAGGGAGTGTGGTTGTGAGGTGTAGCTGCCAACATGTGGAGCCAAAGCCAGAGGATTCCTTGGAAGATGGTTTGAAATTCTCTCGTCTCTTGGTTTAGACCCCATGAAATATTCTACAAAATGTCTTCCATTTTAGACTCTCCAACTTTGAACTCGACTTAGTGACAACTCTTGTGTTTCCTCACTCAGATTATTCTAGGGCTGGTGGTGACTGAAAAGGGAGCATTCAGGGGTGCCTGGATGGCTTAGTTGGTTAAGCACCAGACTCTTGGTTTTGACCCACATCATGATCTCATGGTTTGTGGGTTCAACCCCGGCCTTGGGCTCTGTGCTGACAGCATGCAGCCTGCTCAGGATCCTCCCTCTCCCTCCCTCTCTCTTCTCTGTCTCTCGCAAAGTAAATAAATAAACTTAAAATACTTTTTAAAGGGAGCATTTATTAGCCTGAAGGATATTTCTTTGTGATTGAGGTAGGACTCCATGGAAATACAATACAAAGTTGAACCATGTGAAATTGCAGTTTTCGTAAGTTAGAAAAACTGTAGAAAAACAGCAGTGTTATATACGATTTTATCGTATAAGAAAACGCTCTTCAGTTGTGCAGTTGTGAAGCACATGCAGGGAGTTGATCTGGTGGTTTTCCTCCCAGCTTTCACCGTGTTGATCTGCTTATGTTCCTTCTACTCTAACTGTCCGCGTTGGCATATTGCTGGTTATCTGGACATCATATTATACACTTTCGTTTCCTTTCCTTTACAGATAGTATATGAATTTGACCCTTGGACAACATGGGTATGAACTGTATGGGTCCACTTACATGCAGATTTTTTGGATAAATATAGTATGGTACTGAAAAATGTGTTTTCTCTTCCTTATGATTTTCTTAATACATTTTCTCTAGCTTTATTGTACAAATACGGAATATAATACATATGACATACAACATATGTGATAATCAGCTGTTTATGTTATTGGTAAGTCTTCCAGTCAACAGTCAGAAGTTACATGCAGATTTTCAAGTGTGTGGCGGCTGGCACCCGTAACCCCACATTGTTCAAAAGTCAACTGTATTAATTACTGTCCATGTTGCGTTCCCTGAGAAACTGACTTTGTTATGGAGATTTGCTGGAAGTTTACTAGGGAGTGCTTTTGGGATCCAACACCTGTTGGGAGAGGGAATTGCATGGGATCAGATAGATTGAACCTTCTACTACATGAACCTAGTGTACCTCTCCATAAATTGAAATCTATTTAAATTTTTTTCATCAGTACTCAGTATATATATTTTGCCAGGTTTATCCCTAGTATTTATTAAATTTTAAAATTTATCACTAATGTTAAGCATTAATGTATGTTTTTTTAATATGTGCAATTATTTAATCTATAAATAAATATAGTTTTATTTCTTCCTTTCCAATCTGAATGTGTTTTATTTCTTTTTCTTGCCTATCGCGATCACTACTGAGGATGTCCAGTAAAATGTCATATTGAAGTACTGAGAGTAGATGTTCTTTTTTTGTTGCTGATCATAGGGGGAAAGCATTCAGCCTTTCACTATCGTGTGTGCGTGTGTGTATAGATTTTGTCTATATACCCTTTATCAGGTTGAGGAAGTTTCCTTCTATTATTACTTTGAGATTTTATTAAAAATGAATGGTGAATTTTGTTAAATGCTTTTTCTGCCTCTACTGTGATGATCATGTGTTTTTTTTCTTTTTTAGTCTGTTAATATGGTTAATTACACTTACTAATTTTTGAATGTGATACCAACCTTGCAGTCCTGAGATAAACCCCACTTGGGTGCGATTCAGTACCCTTTATAGCTGGATTCAGTTTGCCAAGCTTTTTAAAAATTTAAGGATTTTTTAAAATCTGTGGTCCTGAGGGCTTTTGGTCTATGGGTTTGTGTGTGTGTGTGTATAATATCTTGGTCTGGTTTTGATATCAGTATAATATTGTTCATAAAATGAGTTGAGAAATGCATCTAGAAAGTAGAAGTGGAGGAATTTGTACAGAAATGTTTTTTCTTGATTGTTTGGTAGAATTCACCATGGACACCATTTTGGCCTGGAGTTTTCTTTGTAGAAAGGTTTTTACTATAAATTCTGTTTCTTTAATAGATATATTGGCTGTTCAAGTTGTCTATCTCTATGAGTGATCTTTGGTTTTTGTGGTGTTCCAGGAATTTATCCTTCCTTTTCATCTAGTTTGTCGACTCTAAGAGTATAAAGTTGCTAATAATATTCCATTATTATCCTTTTAATATCTGTAGGATCTGTAGTAATGTCTCCTTTTTTATTCCTGATATTTTTATTGGTTTGTGTCTTCTCTCTCTCTCTTTTTCTGATCAGTTTTGCTAGAGGTTTATCAATTTCGTGGACTTTTTCAAAGAACTAGGTTTGGGATTAATTTCCTCTTTTCTATCTCATTAATTTCTGCTCTTTATTTTCTTCTGCTTACTTTGCCCCTTACTTTTGATATTTTGTTCTTTTTTCTAGTGTTTAATGTAGAAGCTGAGATAATGATTTTAGTACTTTTTTTTCCACTCCTACAGACAGTCCCCAACTTATGATGATTTGACTTATGATTTTTCAGCTTTACAGTGGTGTGAAAGTGATATGTATTCAGTAGAAACTGTTTTTCAGATCTTGAATTTTGATCTTTTCCTTGCCTAGCAATATGCAGTACTATACTCTCGTGATGCTGAGTAGTGGCAGCGAGCCATGGCCAACCACACAATCACAAGGGTATAGACCAATATGCTGACAGCCATTCTGTTTTTCACTTTCAATGCATATTCAATAAATTAAATGAGATATTCAATACTTTATTATAAAATAGGTTTTGCATTAGATGATTTTGCCTAACTATAGGGTTATATAAGTGTTCTGAGCACATTTAACTTAGGTTAGACTAAGCTATGATATTCAGTAGGTTAGGTGTATTAAATGTGTTTGTGACTTACAACATTTTCAACTTATGATGGGCTTCTAGGGACATAACCACATCGTTTGTTAAAGATTCAAATTAAGTAGTTAATGCTGTACATTTTCTTGTAAAAGCACTGCTTTAGCTGCATATAGCAAATTTTTATTTTTATTTTTTGCATTTTCATTTTCCTTCAATTTAATATACTAATTTCCTTTGTCCTTTCTTCTTGGCCCATGTGTTATGCAGAACTATATTATTCAAGTGGGTATTTGGAAATATCCCAACTATTTTTCTGTTATTGATTTCTAGTATAATTGTCTTGTATTCAGAGAACATAGTTGGAATGATTTCATACCAAGTGTAAGTGTAAGTGGGTTGATAGGTTAAGTGGGTTGATACGATTCATATGTATACTTAGACTAAATTTTGGAGTTTGTCTCTTTTTTAGGTCTGTACTTTTTTTGCTCATGTGTTTTGAAGCTCTGTCATGATGTATATACACAATGAGGATTGTTATGTATTCTTAAATGAATTGACCCTTTCCATTCCTGGTAATATTTCTCTTCTGGAGATCTGCTTTATGTGATAATATATAGGCTTCCAGCTTTTTTTTTGTTTTTTTTTCTAATTTTTTTAAATGTTTATTTAGTTTTGAGAGAGAGACAGGGTGCAAGCCGGGGAGGGGCAGAGAGAGAGGGAGACACAGAATCTGAAACAGGCCCCAGGCTCCTAGCTGTCAGCACAGAGCCCAACACAGGGCCTGAACCCGTGAACCACGAGACCATGACCTGAGCTGAAGTCGGACACTTAACCAAATGAGCCACCCAGGCACCCCTTGGCTTCCAACTTTTTTATGATTGGTGTTTGCATGGTCTGTCTTTTCTTTTTTTTTTTTTTTTTAATGTTTATTTATGAGAGAGAGAGATAGAGACAGAGCATGAGCAGAGGAGGGACAGAGAGAGAGGGAGACGCAGAATCTGAAACAGGCTTCAGGTTCTGAGCTGTCAGCACAGAGCCTGACGTGGGGCTCGAACTCACAGACTATGAGATCATGACCTGAGCTGAAGTCAGACACTTAACTGACTGAGCCACTCAGGCGCCCCTGTCTTTTCTTTTTACTTTTAACCTATCTTTATCATTGCACTTATAATGGTTTCCTTTAATAGCCTGTGTTTGGGTCTTGCTTTTTTTCATCCAGTCTGGTAATCTTTTGCCTTCTAACTGGAGTTTTAAGACCATTTGCACTTAATGTAATTATCAGTATGGTTTGCTTTCTGTTTGTCCCGTCTTTTTTTTTTTTTTAAGTTTATTTATTATTATTTATTTTGAGAGAGAGAGAGAGAGAGAGAGGAGGGGAGGGGCAGAGAGAGGAAGAGAGAGAGAATCCCAAGCAGGCTCCTGGATGGAACCTGCTTGGGATTTTACGAGCCATGAGATGATAACCTAGCCAAAACCAAAAGCTGATGCTTAACTGACTGAGCCATCCAGGCACTCCTGCCTCCAATCTGGTTTGTTTTTTTTTTTTACCTTCTTTTTCTTTATTCTTCCATATCAGTTATACAGGTTTTGTATACTCTTGTTGCCATTGTTGGCTTATTTGCTATGCCTAATTGTTATGGGTTTTTTTCCTCTCTCTATTAGGGGGGAGGCCGGTGATGCTAGGCTGCTTGATAACCTGTTTTCTCTGTGCCGCTTCTGCTGTCTCAAGTTCACTGCCTTTCCTTCTCACAGAGTTGAAGGTGCAGTCATTTGCTTCCAGTAATTCTTCTCAGCTCAGTGAATTGCCTACTTGGGACCCTGTCCTTGCCCCATGGTTTTGAAGTGTGTCAAGATAGAAGTGGGGGGACGGCAGGGGTCACCCCTTTGTTTCTATTTCCCAGCAACCACAGCCCTATGCTGCTTGTTGTCTAGCGTCCGACAAGAGTGCTTTCACATGTCTGGGGCAGGTCTACTGCAGCAGGAGGACAAGGCCAGTCCCAGCCATGACTCTGGCTCCCCTGAACACAAGTCTGTCCCTTAGACTTTTTAGGTTTGTTTTTTTTTTTTAAGTGTTTATTTTTGGGACAGAGAGAGACAGATAGCGAGTAGGGGAGGGACAGAGCGAGAGGGAGACACATAATCTAAACCAGGCTCCAGGCTCCAAGCCGTCAGCACAAAACCTGACACGGGGCTCAAACCCACAAATCATGAGGTCATGACCTGAGCCGAAGTCAGAGACTTAACTGACTGAGCCACCCAGGCACCCCTTTTAGGTTGCTTTTCTGCACAAGAGGTCTTTGCAGATTAAGTGAAGATGTGGAGGTTAAGTGTCCTGTCTTCAGAGTCTCTAATGAGTATTGGTGACCTCACCCTGTGGGGAGTTTGCATGTGGGGAGAACAAAGCATGGGGGGCTCTGCTCCCTTTGGGGTGGAGGCTCTTTTTCCCTGTTTTAGCAACTCTTACTGCACAGTTGGGCAGCAGGCCCAGTGCTGTGTGTTTGTAACTTGCTATTTCTACTTTCTGTAGTTTCCTATTAATACTTCAGCCTTAATTTCTATTTTGTCTATCAGTGAGTTTTGATTCTGGCTGCATGTGAAAACTGCCTTGAGGATTTTAAAAAATGTACTGGACTCTGCCACCAGCTGCTCTTAAGAAGTAATTTATTTGAAGTTCCCAGGTGATTTTAAATATGCAGCCAGGATTGTGAATTGTTCTTTTATGTATATATTCTATATTTTCAGTCCACGTTGGCCATTCTCTAACTGTCCCTCCTGGCTAGTCTTTATTATTGTTGAGTGAAACTTGTTCCAGCTTATAGTATAAGAAAGCTTTTTAAGACAGTCAGTAATTGAATTTGTCTCATATTTTCCCTGCTTAGCATTGTTTCCCTCCAGCCTGCTTTCTTTCCAAAATGAACCCTTCAGTAGTTATTACACTGAGGGTCTGTGAGTGCCAAAACCTGATATGACTTTGGTATTTCTCTGTAGATGGTTGTCCCCAGTCACGACAGATCACCCTGCAACTCAAGGCCTGTAGCAGTCGCGTGTTATCAGCTGGGGCCGGGTCATCTCTGGGCTTTCTTAACGGCACCTGGAGCCAGGCCACAGGAGCCGCTGCCGCTGGCCATCCCCCGTGGCCTCTCTAGCACGACGCCTTGGTGGCTGGACGTCTTCCCGGCAACCAAAGTGCGTGTCTCCAGAGTATGTGGTGGAACCTGCCTCAGTGGTCGCAGTGTCGCTTCTTCCTTGTCAAACGCGCTAGGTCACAGTTGGGAAGACCCGCTGTGGCCAAGGGCTGGTGTCCAGGAGCCCTCCAGCACGTTTCAGACCGCGAGTCGTCTTCTTGTCTCTGCGGCAGCCTGTAGGGTATCTGGTTCTTCACAGTAGTGAAGCTAGAGGCGGATTTATTTTTATTTATCCTGCTTTGCTTTGGAAAGCTGCTGGCCAGCACTGCTTCAGCTGTGTCTTCTCTCGGAGTCCCCGTGGGTGCATGGCGGCCGCCTGTGTGTCCTCTCTGGCACCGAGCTGCCCTCTGTTCTTGTGGATTCTGCAGGAATTCACCAGTGGCCTCTGGCTCATGTAAGTTTTCATAGTCTTCGAGGTGTTATTCTTTCCCTCGTCCATTGAGGTTCTTAACCTGAGAAGTTTGAAGTTCCAGGTTGCTGTTTTGTTTTCTGCAGAATACCTCCCTCTGCTCTCACATACTCAACGCACAGACAGCGCAGGCTAGCGGGCGGGCGACGGTGGGCTGCTGAGAGCCAACACTCGAAGTCCAGTGGGAACAGTGAGCCGGGAGCTCGTGTGTATGGTGGTACTGGGGGGGGAGGCGCGGGGGGGCACCCCTGGCGGTCTGTAACAGTGAAAGTGAGGACGGGTGATAGCGTTTGTCACGCTGCCACCGTCAGCATGGTGACTATGAAATTTAACACATGGACAGACTGCTTCCCTTCCCTACCCATATGGATGCATAATTTTCACATTTTTAGAAGGATCAGCACAAATGCTTCCAAACTGTGCTCTGTCGGAGGGAAACAGATGAATACTGCCATCCTTGCCAGGGGTGCTGGGGTGTTCTGGGCACACCTGGTCCTGGCAATGTACTTTTGCAGTGGCTGTGACTCCTGGGAAGCCGGGGCGTGTATTTCCAGGGAGGACTCTCTGAAGAAGTGCTGCCATGCCCTGATCATGGGCACCTGTCCTGGGTAGGAGGGATGGCATGTGTAAAGGTCCTGGGACCTGGGGACACTTGCAGCGCAGACACAGAGACAGAGGCAGTGAAGAGTGTGCCCGCTGAGGAGAGTGTCCAGCCTGGGCCCCTGACCTCAGGACTGACCTTTCCCTAATGCCTGGACCAACTCTTCTCATGCCTGAATGAAAGTGGTGTCCCACAGCTTCCAGGGGGGCTGCCCCCCACGTGCATTCCACCTTGCAGTTCCCTGGTCGCAGAACAGGCATTTGCAGTGTGGGTTGGCTGCAGTCTGACGCCGAGCAGAGTGGCGGCCAGCTGGAGTCTGCCTTTGCTTCCTCGTCAGAGAAGCGGGGCTACGGCTGACGCTTCGTGGAGGAGGCTTAGAGGACGTGCTGTGCCCGGGGCCTGCTTTGGGTCCCTGGGCAAGGTGTGGCAGACTGTGACAGGAGACCCATGAGGGAAAGAGTCTGATGACACTGAGTTGAGTTGTGAGGAGGGTCTCGGAGGAGATTATCTCGGATTTGGCCCACTGGCAGAGAACCTAGCAGGCAGGTGGCGCTCAGAGAAAAGCCAGGTGTGACGTCTCAGGTGGGGCATGCTTGGTGGAGTCGACGCCTCTTCGGGGCTGCTTGCTGGGAGAGGAGGCCTCAGATGCCAGTGCTGAGCAATACAGAGCCCCGAAATGCATGGTGATAGCAGGGAGGGAGCTGCCGAGAGCCAGCCTTCACCCCGTGATGTTTCTAACAGCTTTATTAAGGTATAATTTACATACCACAAAATTCACCTGTTTTAAGTATACAGTTCACTGGTTTTCGTACATTTACAGAGTTGTGCAGCCATACCATATCCAAGTTTAGGGCCTCTCCATGACCCCAGAGGATTCTACGAGCCCCTTGTTCCCACCAGCCAGGTAGCAGCTCACCTGTGCTCTGTGTCTGCAGACTTTATTTGTTCTGGACACTTTGTATAAGTGGAATCACAGCACACGTGGTCTTAGTGTGTGGCTTTTTTTTTTTTTTTTACATGAAAGGAAGGATAATGCTTTTAAATGTTTGTTTATTTTGAGAGAGAGCACCCACACGTGCCAGTTGGGGGAAGGGGTAGAGAGAGGGAGAGAGAATCCCAAGCAGGCTCCCCACTGACTGCGCAGAGCCCCACGCAGGGCTCCATCCCACGAACCTTGACCATGACTTGAGCTGAGACCAAGAGTCTGACGCTTAACCGACTGAGCCCCCCGGTACCCCATGTGTGACTTTTTTGCTAACAGGTTACTTTACTGCCCAAGCATCCTGCTGTGTGGACGTCCACATTTTGGTTGTCCGTTCTCTGGGTTTTTCAGGTTTGGGCCCTTAGGGGTCGTGTGCTGTGAATGCTCCCACACACGTGTTTGTATGAATGCCCATTTTCATTTCCCTTGGGTAGAGTCCTCAGCTGCAATTGCTGGGTCGTTTGGTATATTTGTTTTAACTTTTGAAGGAATTGCCAGATTGTTTTCCAAGGAGGCTGCATCACTTTGCATGCCCACCAGCTGTGAACAGGAGCCCCCATTTCTCCATGTCCTCAACACTTGTCATTGTCCTTCGTCTTGGTGGTGGCTTTCCTTGTGGGTTTGAAGTGGCGTCTCACCGTGGTTTCCGTTTGCGTTTCCCTGATGACCAGCAATGATGAGCACCTTTCCAGTTGCTTTCTGGCCATTCATGTTTCTTCTTTGAAGAAATGGCTATTCACATTCTTTGATTTAAAATTTTTTTTATTTTTTGAGAGAGAGAGACAGACAGAGCATGAGTGGGGAAGGGGCAGAGAGAGAGGGAGACACAGAATCCGAAGCAGGCTCCAGGCTCTGAGCTGTCCACACAAAGCCTGATGCGGGGCTCAAACTCACGAACCGTGACCTGAGCTGAAGTCGGACGCTTAACCAACTCAGCCATCCAGACACCCCTGCCTGATTTTTAGTTGGATTGTTTTCTTCTTGTTAATTGAGTTTTTTACTACATTGTGGATACAAGTTCTTTACCAGATAGATGATTTGCAGAGGTTTTTTGTGTTTTTTTTGTTCTGTCTGTGGCTTGTCTTTTCACTGCCTTAATGATGTCATTTGAAGCATGGTTTTGAGTTTTGACAAAGTCTGTTCCGCCAGTTTTCTCTTCTGTCACGTGTGCTTTGAGGGTCATATCCAAGAGGTCTTGGTCCTTCAGCAGTATTGGCACCAGTCATTGACTTGAAAGTCGGGACACCCGCAGAGTGGTGGGAACACAGGGTTTTGGGATCGCGGGAAGTAAGGAGGTGGAGACCAGGGTCTCGGCAAAAGTGGGGAATGCATGGGGGCCACAACAAAGGGGCATGCTCTCCAAGTAGCAGTTTTTAATATGGGGACATTAGGGCCTGACTGAAATCTGAAGGAGAGAGATCATGGAGGGTGAGAGCGCGCAGGAGGGACCAGGAATGACCGTGGCAAAGTCTCCCAAGGAGGAGGGGTGCTCCCCAGGTTTCCACTGCTGCTGTGACAAGTCACCACAGATTTGGCAGCTCGACCACACTGATCTGCCATTCCAGGTCTGTAGCCTGTGCGGTGCTGAGGGAGTGCAGTCCCTGTGGGGTTGAGTGTGTGCGGGAACGTGCCAAGGGACCCAGGGTCGATATTGTGATTTATGACTGATGACGTTTTGGTCTCCGTAGGGTTCTGACTCACAGTTCCTAAAGCCCTCTAAGCAATAAGAAAAGTGGAAGCATCTTTTGTTACAGGTTTGGTCTTTTGTCCTCAGAGCCATCAAGGTGAAGTGGGTGTCTCGCATTAAGGAGGTAACTTTTGGAAAGCCCCTAAAGATGGTGATCAGGGAGCCATCCTTGGGATTAAGAAGTTAGAACTTTCTTCCCACCCCATGACCTCAGGGGAGGGAGCGGCTGGAGACGGAGCACAGTCGCCACTGGCCGGTGACTTACTTCATCAATCATGCCTACTAATGATGCCTCATTAAAAACACCAAAGGACAGATTTTGGAGAGCTTCCGAGTTGGTGAACCAGGATGCACCTGTGTGCTGGGAGGGTGGCACACCTCAGACCACGGGGACAGAAACTCCTTTATTTGGGACCTTGCTTTATGGAGCTCTTATTAATCTGGCTGTTGATTCATACCCTTTCATGTCCATTGTGGTAAACTGGTGATCTAGTGAGTAGACTCATTTCCTGCATTCACTGAGCGACTCCAGCAAATCAATGGAGCTTGAGGAGGTGGGTGTGGGAATCTCCAGGTTACAGCCACGTGGTCAGAAGCACCAGTGACAACCTGGACTTGTAACTGGCGTCTGAAGTGGGGGCAGTCTTGTGGGACGGAGCCCTTAATCTGGGGGATCCGAAGCTGACTCCAGGTCGATGGAGTCAGAATCGAGTCAGATCTGTGGGGCGCTGGTCAGTATCTGCAAGGACTGGAGAACTGCTTGGCCGTGTGGAAGATACACACACGTACTGGAGAGGGCAAGTGTGTCGGGTGGCCACAGTCATCACAGTGACACGTGGGAGCCCGCACTCACGCCCCTCCAGAGCGCGGACTGCAGCTGTGGCTGGTGGCATCCTCAGGGCTCTGCTCCCCTGCACACTCTGGGCACTGCCAGCTCCCTGCCTTGGGGGGCACTGTTGGGTCCCCATACAGCCAGCAGGAGCTTAGTTCTTGGGTTCACTTCCTAAATAAACCCTCCCAAATCTGCTTTCGGAGGAGCGAACAACGGCCGTGTTTGAGGGGAAGTTAAGTGATGTGGGGGCGGGCCCTGACGCGCAGGCAGCAGCAAGGTCACGTGCTCACGTGCTCATGGCAGCTGACAGCAGGGACAGCTGGCCATGCCCAGTGCTGCAGGTAGAGGGGCCGACTAGATGTCTCACAGGGTGGAGTTTTTGCTCCTGTGGGCGCCAGGCGGGCATGGAGGTCACATGGGGTTTCCTCCTCGAAGGGGTTTCTTGCTGGAAGGTGCTTTGGATGTGTTCACTGGCACCACCTCTTGTTTCTGCTGCCTGGAGGGCCTGGGGACTGGTGCTCACAGACTGGCCCCAAGAACGGGAAGCGGTGTGGCCTTTCTATCTGTGATCCTGTGGCTAGGAACCTCTCAGATACGAGTCCCAGATCACCTCTGTGAGAGCTGGTCCCCAAGAGACCCCAGAGACAAATGACCCCAACCTAGAGGTCTCTTGAGATGCCCACACTAATGGGGAACTAACTTCTAAGCTGGTGAAGAAGGGGGTCTCCAAAACCACAGACGCAGGTGGACTTTGTGCTTGGACTTCAGTGCACTTCGCAGATATTATGTTTTTTATAAATTGAAAGTTTGTAGCAACCTTGCATCAAGCAAGCCTATGAGTATCCTTTTTCCATCAGCATTTGCTCACTTCGTGTCTCTGGTCACATTTTGTTAATACTCTCAGTGTTGGGAACTTTTCCGTTATTGTTATACTTGTTACAGTGATCTGTGATCAGTGATTGCAACTCACTGAAATCTCAGATGATGGTTAATGTATTTTTAACAATAAAGTATTTTTTAAAAATATTCTTAATGTGTATTTATTTTTGAGAGAAAGATGGGGGAGAGAGGGGGGAATGAGTGGGGGAGGGGCAGAGAGAGGGGGTCAGAGGATCTGAAGCAGACTCTGCACTGACGGCACAAAGCCTGACACGAGGCTCGAACTCACAAACTGAGATCATGGCCTGAGCCGAAGTCAGACGCTGAACTGACTGAGCCACCGAGGCGCCCCAGCATTGAAGTATTTTTTTTAACGAAGATATGTGCAGTGTTTCTTTAGGCATAATCCTGTTGCACACTTAATAGATGACAGTGTAGTGTAAACATAATGTTTACATGCACTGGGAAAGAAAACAATTCATTTGCCTCACTTCATTGCAACACTTACTTTGTTGTGGTGGTCAGTAATCACCCTCAGTATCTCCCAGGCTTGCCTGCTTAGTATCTTATTAAAAGAATTGTGTTTTGAATTTCCGTACTTACTAGGGTGAATACGAAGATTACTGAGATTTTAAAAAATGAAGTTAAATGTGAATTTTACTTTCATAAATAAGAAAGAACTAGAGTAGTGCCAAGAGAGATAAAAATGATACCAGCACACCATCTGTCCTATGCACCAAAGCCTGATGAAGTAAAAACCAGAACAAAACACTGGGAAGATGCTAAAATTGACAACAGTGAAATGGAAAGTTTGGCTAAATTAAAAAAAAAAAAAACATTTAGAGAGGGAGAGTACATGCACATGAGTGCGAGTGAGCAGGGGAGGGGCAGAGGGAGAGAGAATCTCAAGCAGGCTCCATGCTTGGCGTGGAGCCTGACATGGGGTTGGAGCCTGACGTGGGGATTGATTCCACGACCCTGGGATCATGACCTGAGGTGAAGTCAAAATTGGACACTCAACCCACTGAGCCACCCAGGTGCCCGTTGGCTACATTTTTAACAATATTTTGTGGAATGTTTATCTGCCTCAGTGGGTACTTATCAAGAAAAGGCTGTTCTTTCTTGCAGTACTTCAGCACTTTTTGTTGTTGCTAAATCTATATTGAAATGTTGCTTTGTAATTAATTTTGCCATGAAATCTGCCTTCCAATCACATTCTGCATGAACTGAGCAGGGTCAAAGGCAGACAAGCAAGCAGGTGGTAGCTTGTTTGAACTTGTCTGAGTTTAGCAAATCCTTGGTATCTGGGAACTTCTAATAGGGCATAGATTTCTTGAATCTTCCTTGTAGCAGAAATGGTTTTCAGTATTTTCACATAACACTCGTGATGTATTCTACAAAGAGCAAAGAGCAAGTAGTCAGGTATTTTTCACTTAACGTTGGTAACCTGTCTTGAAAATCAGATATTCTTAAAAAAAAAAAAAAATCAGATATCCCTGTGGGCGCCTGGGCGCCTCGTTGGTTCAGCGTCTGACTTCAGCTCGGGTCATGATCTTCCGGTTCATGGATTCAAGCCCCGCGTCGGGCTCTGTGCTGACGGCTCAGAGCCTGGAGCCTGCTTCGGATTCTGTGTCTCCCTCTCTGTCTGCCCACCCCCCTCGCACTCTGTCTCTTTCTGTCTCTCAAAATTGAATAAACATTAAAAAAAAAAAAAAGAGGGGCGCCTGGGTGGCTCAGTCGGTTGAGCGTCCAACTTCGGCTCAGGTCACGATCTCATGGTCTGTGAGTTCGAGCCCCGCGTCGGGCTCTGTGCTGACAGCTCGGAGCCTGGAGCCTGCTTCGGATTCTGTGTCTCCCTCTCTCTCTGCCCCTCCCCCACTCATGCTCTGTCTCTCTCTGTCTCAAAAATAAATAAACATTAAAAAAAAAAGAAATCAGACATTCTGATGTAAAAGCCAAGTCTTTTCTGTCATATTAAATGGGAAAAATTAATTCGTTATATCATCCAACCAGCTTCTTAAAACAATGGTAAAACACGTTTTCATAAGAAGTAGGCTATCATGTTAGGGTGTTAGGGTGTCAAAGTGGATTCCTGATTTCCAGACAACTGAAATATTTGCTGCTTCTTCCCTGTGGTAAAACCCAGGTGCTGCCATGCGCAGCATTGGTGCAGCACATGCCCAGTTGACACTTGGCGTACTTTTTAGACATGCATGTGCAATTACGAATTCTCGTTGGGTTAGAAATGCAACTTGAAGCTTTTTTCTGCATGTTGTTTGAGGCAAATTTTAATTCAGTTTCCTGATATAAATACAAATTTATACCTATAACCAGTTACAAATATATTTTGGAGGAATAATATGATTTGTGAACTGTTAAACTATCAAGAACCAAAAGACATGCAGAAATATTATTGCACCAAGAAATGTTAACCAGAAAGATGTCCATGGTGTATGCCTGTATTTTTAATATGATTAATGTTAATAGATGATGAGGTTATGAGGTTATTTCCTATGTGTTTGAATTAATTTGTAGGGTGGAAATGAAATTTTAAATTAATTAAAAATTATTTCTAGGGTACAATTCCAATTTTTTATGCTGAAGGTAGTTTTTACCTTTTTTTTAATTTTAATTTTTAAAAGAGCATGAATGGGGAAGGGGCAGAGAGAGAGGGAGACACAGAATCTCAAGCAGTGTCCAGGCTCTGAGCTGTCAGCACAGAGCCTGATGCCGAGCTTGAACTCACAAACTGTGAGATCATGACCTGAGCCCAAGTCGGACACTTAACGTACTGAGCCCCCCAGGGCGCCCTTTAAAGAAAGCATATTGACTTTCAGGCAAGGGTGGCAGATTAAACACATGCATACAATTTCACTCTCTCCCAAACACCTGCTAAAGGAACAGTAAAGTGGTGTTCCAAAAAGTCAAACTTAGAAGGTCGGGTAAAGTGAGAGGGAGACAATAGCAGTAAAGTTTGGGAAGCTGGGAAGCTGGGAAGCAGATGGATAAGTCATAATTCACTTGGCAGATAGGAGAAAGCCAGATTCCATGTTGGCAGTGAGGAAATCTGAGAACTAATCCTATTTGCACTGCAGAATCCTCAGAAAGCTCAGAATTTAGAGGCTCCAGGGACTTTAAAGAAGTAAAACAGAACTACGAAGATGAGCAGAAAACTGGAAGGATCAGAAGATTTGAAAGAGACCAAATGGAATCTCTAGAAACAAATATTTGAAATTTTAAAAATTAACAGTTATCAGATTATACACAGTTAAGGAGAGACTCTGTGAACAAACTGAAAGGAATTTATTAACATAGCAAAGGGTTGGTCAGATGGAAGATAGGATGAGACCCCTGTTGAGTGTCTGATTCTTGATTTCAGCTCAGGTCATGATCTCACAGTGCCTGGGTTTGAGCCCTGAGTCCGGGTCTGTGCTGACAACACGGAACCTGCTTGGGATTCTCTCCTCTCTCCTCTGCCCCTCTACTGTCGTGCATGTACTTGCACGCACTTCCTCTCTCTCTCTCAAGTAAACTTAAAAAAAAAAAAAAAAGGTGGAAAATAGAATGGAGAAGGTGATGGAGAGGAGGCGGAGGACACAATGCAAAAGTTTCGTAAGATGCATTTGATTTCAGCCCCAGAAGGGGCAATGGAATGGAGGAGAGGCAATGTTTGAAGAACTATTGGCTGAAAAATATTCTGGAATTGATAAAAGATGTGATGATAGAAATATAGTGTATTTCAAACAGGATAAAACCTTGGTCGGATGCCCGACCAACTGAGTCACCCAGCTGCCCCAGTTGGAGAGACAATCTTAAGCAGGCTCCATGCTCAGTGAGGAGCCTAACGTGGGGCTTGATCTCATGACCCTGGGACCATTACCTGAGCAGAAATCAGGAGTTGGACACTTAACCAATTGAACCACCCAGGCCTCCCCCATTTTTTTTTTAATTTGGTTTTCTAGTTGTCCTCAGCAAGAGCTTTAACCACAGAATGCTCTTCCCATCGTCGGATGGAAAGAGTCAAACCAGCATCTTAAAACTGGATGTGCGTGACTCACCTAGTTTAAAACCCTCATAATATCATTTCTTTGTTCTCTCTTAGAGGGCTGGGCAAGCTGTCTGGTGCATTATTCTGACAGAAATGGAAGTCTTCTCTCCAGAATATTTCCAGTGGGTGCTGTGGGCTGGTCTCTTGTGTCAGAGCAGGGGCACGGCTCCTTCTCCTGGGGCACTGGCACCTGGCACTGCGCTCGGCTCAGCCTGGCCCTTCTGGTTCCAGGAAGCTGTTTTCCTTCTGTAACTGGGACTGGGCAGAAAGGAGTCTCTGATAAAGTTGGTGAAATGTTTCTCAAGTTTATCCGCAGTTTTCTGGAACCTCCAGTGAGTAACTGGAAGGGACTCCCTCACAGACAGCAGAAGCCCCGAAGAACCCACTGGTGAGAGAAGGGTGTGCCCCTCAGGCTCCGCTGTGCTCAGGGCCCTGTGCAGACTCCAGGGGAATCTGTTACCGGGGGCTGCCAGCGCCGTCCGCGGGTGCGCAGGGCTCAAATCTCCATTTGCTGGTTGCATCTGTTTTCCTAATGTTTTTCTATCCTGCTTTCTATGGGGTTGATAAAATTTTTCTATTTTATTTTTCTCTGGTGTTTGATTAACATTTTATCATACTCACTCTGAGTCCTCCCAATAAGGAAGTTCATGGGTGCCTGTGTGGCTCAGTCATTTAGGCGTCTGACTCATGATCTTGGTTCAGGTCATGATCTCACCGTTTGTGGATTCTAGCCCCTCATCAGTCTCTGTGCTGACAGCCCGGGGCCTGCTTGGGATTCTCTCTCCCCCTCTCTCTCCCTCCGCCCCCCATAAATAATCTATTAAAAAAAAGAAGTTCGCGGTCACGCAACACCTCTGTTCTCCTTTTGGGCCTGAGAATGACTCTTATAACCATAAAATTAGCTGTTGTGGTTCTGACTGAAAATGTCATTTTACCATTTTGAAAATACTTTAGCCAGTGGTCAGTGTCCCCCAAGGCTTTCCTGCTCCCCAGCCCGGCCTCCTTGCTCAGGAACATTCTTCAGCAGTTACGCTCCTGGGGTCTGTGGGTGGGAAGTATTGCTATGGTTTCTGTGTCGGAAAAGGACTCGACTTTACTCCCCTTTTTGAAATGATTTAGCTGACCTTAGAACTTCATGCTGGTCATCGGTCTCTCAGTTCTGTGTAAACTTTTCCATCACATGGCTGTGGGCCCTTTGTGGCGGCTGCTCGAGAAATGCCCTGTTTACCCGAGTGAATTGCTCCTTTGCTAGGCTGTGTTTAGCTGCGTGGGTTTATCTGTTCACCGGAATTGGCAAACTTGGCATTTGGGAATGTCTGCTGGCCCTTCAGCCGTGAGGATGGCGAGGTACTCAGGAGGTGGCAGGCTTACGTTCTAGAGCTCAGGCTAACCGAGCATGAGGGGATGCACCAGGTTTGCCCCCGGGATGCCTGCTTGGTTATGAGTGCCATCAAGATGTCCTCTCCAGTGGGACAGGTCAGGTGGGCAGGGGCAGGGCAGCCTCCTGGGAGGTGGCTCCAGTCTTTGGCATTTTCTATGTAGACAAGAACGGAGGGTGCTGTTTAGGGTCCCAGTTGCTCACCCTGACCGGAGGGTGCTGACGGTGTCTGTGTCTGTGGGGAGCATCAGGACCCCTCATCGCTGCCATGACCCCTGCCCTTTCCTAGGACACAGGTGTGGAAGTCGCTCCTGGAGAGGCTGTGTGCAGAGCCAGGTATGGGGGTATCCAGGGCAGCAGGTAGGTCCACCTTGCCTGCAGCCCCATTCTGACCTGTGTGGGGCTGCTGCTCAGATGCCAGGTGGGGGGTGCACGAGCTCGGAGTGAGGAGCGTTGCTGAGCACCAGGAACAGATTGCAGCTTCCTGGGACTCCTTCTCCAAACAGCCCCCATTAGGAGCCAACACAGAGTGCCTTCTGTCCTAGGGCTCATGTAGGAAGTTGGAATCAAGAACCTCATCGCCCACTCATGCCCATAACTTTCCTGCAGTGTGAGGTGGAGAGCAGCGAGCAGCTGCCCTTGAGGGTGGTGGGGGTGCTGGCTGGAGGCCTGCAGTGCAGTTCAGGGCTCCCCCACAACACAGTGTGCAGGTGCCGGTGTCTCATCCTGCTCTGGGCGTGCCCCTCGCCCACCAGCCGTCCTCGCTGCCCCACTTTGGCTCCGGGCATCGGCACAGGGCTGGTCTGGGCTGGTGGGTGACCCTGGGCTGCCCTTTGCTCATACATGGGACGAGGCCTGAGCAGGACCTGACTCCTGAGGTGGAGGGGAAGACGGCTAAGCCCCGCATGGCTGAGGGTCCGCAGGGAGTGGACTCACATGCAGCTCCCCACACTCCCTTGTCCCCGCTGTGCTGGTGGTCTTCCCGAGGCGAGGCTGGGAGGCACCTGAGTAGGAGTGGGACCCAACTGTCCAGGCTGAGGGTGGCAGCCCTGGCAGCACAGGCCTTGGTGGCACCCTCATTAAGCGCCAGGCACCATTTCTCCACTCGAATGCCACCTCTCCATTGGGGAGCATGTCACCCAGGGTGCATCCTGCCCCAGCTGGCTCCTGGGACCTGCTGATCAAGGGGCAGCCTTCTGCAGAGGGGAGGAGAGCTGGCCCTCCATCTGCACTGACTGTGGGGACCTGTGGGCTGGAGGGTCAGGGGCCTTGCTGAGTTGCGCCTGTGCTGACTTTCAAGGTAAAGGACCTGCAGCAGGTGAAGGGGGCGGTCTCAGGACAGAGTGCAGGGAGCTCACACGTATGACTAGACGGCAGCCTGACCCAGGGCCGGGATCCCCCTTTTCCAGCCTCCCCTTACATACTCCCGGAAACAGTCCCAGAATGCAGGAGGAAGTTGTGAAGTTAGCTCTCCCGAAGGTCCCTACAGAGTCCCCGAGCAGAGGAGAGAAGCAGGGCCGGGTGTTGGCTGCTGCCCCCCCACCAGGTGCTTGGGCCGCTCTTTGCTCTACAGGCAGGTGGGAAGCACCCTAGGAGGCAGCTGGGACCTACCGAGGGACGGGTTCAGGACTTTCTGAGGAATGTTGCCGTAACTTCTAATAGATATAAAAACATTACGTTCTGTTGAAAATACTGTTTTAAAAATAAGCGCAGATGACAAAGGCAGAGCATAAAAGTAGAGAAATGAAATGAAAGCAGGCGGAGAAATGGCCTGCTTGGAGAGACGGTTTCAGGCCCCACCACCGCGAGGCGGCCCCCTTCGGTCTGGACACCAGGCGCAGCAGTGCCCCCCCCCCGCCCCGCCCTTGTCTGTGTTCCCAGTTGGGCTATGGAGTTTGCAGGGAGCTTATTTTCCTCACGGATCTTCTGTTTGCTCTGGGGGGCCTGAGGTCTGCAGACTGCTGTGCCCTGCCCTGCTGGCTCCCACTTTGCTGGTGCCCCCAAGAGAAGGGACAGGCGACAAGCTCCCTTACACCCCGCCCCCCCACAGACACCCCTGAGTGCTTCCCACTCCTCTGCCTGTCACACTCTTAAGACACTTTTTCACTCAGAAGGAGGCTTCTATTAAGAAACCAGCCAGTTATTTTATTTCATTTAGTGTTTGTTGACTCAAAGCAAAGGTCTAGGTGCTAGTGCAAGCAGAAGGCGTGATTCCAGTTTAGAGCATTAAAAAAATTTTTTTAACGTTTATGTATTTTTGAGAGACAGAGCGTGAGTGGGGAAGGGGCAGAGAGGAGGGAGACAGAACCTGAAGTAGACCCCAGAGTCTGAGCTGTCCGCACAGAGCCCGATATGGGGCTTGAACCCACGACCCGTGAGATCATGACCTGAGCCGAAGTCTGACACTTAACTGACTGAGCCACTCAAGTGCCCTTGAAATTAGAGCATTTTTAAATAATCACGAGGTATAAGTAATAAGAAAAACATCTTCTACATCTTTCCTCATGGAGACCTGAGTCTCCCTCCATCCTGGTCCTGCCCTCAGACTCTGGCTAGTACCCCCAAGTTGCCAGTTGGGGGCTGAGGCAATTGGGTGGAGTCTCCCACCAGCTGGAGGCTGGCCGGCCCCCTAGCCTGTGGGCTCTGGGAGGGGTGACCGCAGGACCCAGAGCTGCTGTCACCCCTTTGTCACAAAGCCCTCTCACAGCTGCCTTTGTTTCTCTCACAGCCCAGTGGGGTCATGCTGTGCTCATAGAGGGTTTGGGGATCAAGTGAGACCCCGGGCGTGGGCTGTTCTGGTCACAGGCTGGCTGCTCTTTTCTGACCGCAGGCACGTGAATGTGTGACGTGTATTTTGTTCTCTCTGTGTGGTCCTGCGGGGGTCCTGGTGCGGTTTTGTTGGCGAGAGAAGCCCAGGACAGCAAGGACCACAGGACCACCGTCAGGGACCGTGCGGACCAGAGCATCTGGATGTCCTGATTGTCGTGGGGCCTCCCGCGGCCAGAAGCCAAGTGCCGTCCCCAGGGCGGCAGCTGTCCAAGTGCCCTCAGAGATTCACTCTGTGCCGCACCCAAGTGTCTCCAAACAAGTGTCCTTTCTCTGTGGGGTGTAGTCCGACATCCTTTCCCAGAAAAGTTTGAAAAGCTGGTCCTGACCCACAAGTGGATGCCATGACTGGCAGGTCGGGTCACAGTTAAAACCTTTGGAGGGGGTTGATGAGAAGAGCCTTGCGGGAGGCGCGAGCGGGAAATGCCAGCCTGTCCTGGTCACTGAGTGTGGAGAATGGGCCATTGTGCTTCCTGCTTAGAGCCAAGCTTTCAGAACATGAGACTGAGATGCACTCATTGTTCAGAACTTGGAAACCTTATTAAAAACAGCATTGAGAATGGGACTCAGGCCTTTTGGAGATGATGGCTGACTAAAGACTCGTTTATTCTATTTCCCTCCCTGAAACTCACTGAAATGAACAGAAAGAATGAAAAGTAGAGAACGAGTTTTGATCTACAGTGAGTCCAAGGAAGAGCTGTAGCCAGAGGCGGATGTCGCCGGACGGGGAAGAGCGGCAAAAGCCAAGCCCTGATGCTCTTGTGCTTTGCAAAGAGGATTTAGGGACACGACTGACAGCATTTACGTGACACAACAGTGGCTGTGGGACAGACCAGATGTGGGAGGCACGTGGTGAGGGACGGGAGCCGGAGCGGGCCCCGGCCCTGAAGGAGCTGTGCGGGCAGGCGCTCTGTGTGCCGATGGAGCCCACCCACAGTGCCAGCCAGACCGAGGCCACAGTGGTCGCTGGAAGCCTTCAGGAGACTCTCTTGCTGGACCAGAGGGAAGAAACTTGTGATGCGTGGAGACAGCCTGCCTGAAAGTGCAGCCACCCTGAGCAGGGTGCCGAGGGGAGGTGGCCCCGAGGCCTTTCTGGGACCTCGACTGCATTTGTAGGGCGTCGACTCAGACAGCCTTACTAGGTGAGGGTACAGATCGCTCTGCTTTCAGTTTGAGTTGGATTTCTGTCACTTGCAACCAAAAAAATGTCCTAATACCAGAAGCTCATTTCCAGGGCAGAGCCTGTAAGAAAATCTGGCAGTATAGCATCCTGGAACGATCCGCCTGGTTTGAGGCTGTCCCTTTCCTGGTTTAAAGATGAGCAATAATCAGGAGCCAACTAGAGAAGGAGGAGAGAGGAAGGAATGAGCACAGCTAAACAGTGGGTGAAGAAAACAGAAGAATTAACAGATGGAAAGTTTAGATAGAACTCTTTCTGTATACTAAAAAATACAAAATTCAAAACCCATAAAGAGAAATGAGTTCAAAGAAAAGAGGACATAGCAGGAGAGGAAGTGAGCCGGCAGAGCCGAGAAAGGAAATTAACGTCAGAAACCCACCACCACCACGAGAGCCCCGTTCGCAATAGCAAGTGGCAGGATGGACACTCCTAGGAATTAGTCTCTGGAGGACAGGCAGCTTGGAAAGAGCATGCTGCATAGGGAGAAATGAACAGAAAAGTGGTCAGAGAAGGTGCCTGAGCAAGAGGGCTGCCGGAGGTCCGATGCGGGTCGGGATGGGTGTGGGGAGTCCAGAGGAGAGATGGCATCCATGTGCTAGGGACAAGCAAACCAAGGCCTCCTGAGAGTAAAGGAGGGCCAGCTGGGTACAGTGAGAGGGTGGGTCACGTTTCTGGGAAAATGAGTATGAAATGACCAGGCGCTAGAACAGGAACTGGTCAATGACCTGAGTCCCTTGTGCAGGCCCAGCCCGCCTCATCCTCTGCTCTGGAAGGCACTGGAGCAGAGGCAGCAAGGTGAGGGGTGACGAAACGCTCCCCAGGCATGCGCTCTGAGCAGTTGGCCTCGGCACAGGCTCCCCACCTGCTGGAGGTGTATCTGCCAGGTGCTCCCCTGCGCAGCTTTGAGAGGAAGGGCATACTGGAGAGCCCCGTCCTTGGAGGCAGAGTATTTACACACACTGTTCTTTTCAAGGGTAGATTTGTCTGTTTTCCCCACTTCACTTGTTTGGTTATTCACTCATATCAGTATGGGCTCAGGTATCTATCTATACCTGGGGTTATCATCTAATATGCTTGTCCCCCTCACAGTGCTCCAGCTTCGGTCATCAAGAGCTCTTTCAGTTGGCTCCATTGTCCCTTTGACAGACCCCATCACTGTGGGGCTTTGTTTTTGTTTTAACTCTTCCTTACTTACTGCCTTAGTGGGATCCTCCAAACTCATCTTTTTCCTGCCCCAGAGATTTCAGCCATTTCTCCAAGAAGAGTGCTGTTAGAGCCCAGCGCCGGGCATTGGGTATGATCCTTGCTGTGGGCTGTTGTTGCTACTAGGCTTTCTTAGCTCATGGAGCCAGGAAATCTGTGTGTGCACGCCGACCTGTGTATGGGTATATGCGTGTGCACACACACAGATCTCTCCAGGTGTAGCTGTCTGTGTGTGCACACTGACCAGTGTACATACACAATACACATGCACGCAGAGATCTATCTCTCCAGGCATAGTCGTCTGTGCACACTGACCAGTGTATACACACACACACACACACACACACACACACACACCTCTTTTCCAGGTGTAGCCAGCCGTATGTTTTTTATGCTGAACATGAGTTCTGACTCTTGTCTCCACCCTAATCGATCCCCACATCGGTCATCCAAGCCTCCTCCCCATGCTTATCTGCAACCTGCCATCCTTTTGCTGAATTTGAATTGTTCGGTTCCCATGTACACATATAGTGGTGTCAGAGACCCATACTCCTGAGAAGTGACTTTATCAGCTACAGACAATGCCTATATGCAGTTTCTTTCGGGTTGAGTCTTATATCCTTGCTCATTTCCAAAGTCATTCAGGTTAGCACCTTTCCACTCCCTCCTTTGAAGTTGTTTCATACATTTGCATTACAGGTAGATTGTTTGGTCTCATGTTGCATTGCATCTTGAGAACCCTTGACTTCCTAAATTATTTTCTTTTAAATTTGTATATGCTAAAGTTCACTCTTTTTGCTGTAAATTTCCTTGGTTTTGACAAATGCATAGTGTCAGGTACCCACAATGGCACAACCATCCTGAATGATAGTTTTACCACCTTAAAAAGCCCTCTGCCCAGCCTTCTTCCTTCCTCTGAATCACTGGAAGCCACGGTCTTGTACCATTAATATAGTTTAGTGTTTTTTAGACTATCACATATTTGGAGCTGTACGTTGCATAGCTTAGAACAAACATTTTTAAGTCCTCGGTTATACAGTATGCCAAGATAAATTCCAGGTGATGAAGGAGTGTGTTTATTCAGTAACTGTTTGATTACTCTGTGCCAAGGATGCAGTGGTTAACAAAGCAAATATCATCCCTGCCCTCATGGAACTTACCCTCTGGGAAGGAAGGGAAATTAAATATCACAGTTGTAATACTTTATTTGTGTAACTATGCAATGCTGAGCAAAAGTACTTGCACTTCCTCTTGTTCACAAGATGAAGCAACAGGGGTCACATTTACCCTCTCACAAGGAAAGCTGGACAATATTTATGAAACCTTGGTTTTCTAAGTTTGGGTCTGAGATGACAAACTATACTGATTCCTGTGAGACGAGAGTTGAACAGGGTGAGTCCAGTGATTTCCTGGCTTCCTGCATGAGCAGAGTTTCTGGGTTGTGCTGCAGGGATGCAGGGTCCATCAGAGCCCCTGAGTTCAGGAGATGGAGCTTAGAGTCTGGGGTGGCCATGGCGATGGAGCGTGTAGGGAAGAGCAGCAGAGCAGAATGTTACAAGTAGAGAGAACGTGGAGGCCTGTGGGAGAGCGCCAGTCAGCATGTGGGTGTGAGGAAGCTGGTAGAGGCAGGGAGAATCCCCCAGAAGAGTTAGAGGGAATGATGCTCAGGCTCTCAGACACCACGAAGGGGACCTTGTCATGACACAGACTGAACCTTCATAATTCACAGGGCACTGGGTTGATTACTCAGAGGAGAGTAATTAGCCATAGAAAAAATACTGCTCTGGTACCCCTAACCAGTGTTAGAAGCAAGAACCAAAGGTTTCATTTTCTAAGTAACTACGTCCCAAAACAAAGCTCAAGAATATTTATAGGAATACAAAGGTTATTATAACTATATTCCATGTGTTCAAAAAGCTAAAGGAAACACTGGACACATTGAGTAGAGACAAGTGAACGACAAAAAGATCCAAATTAAACTCACAGAGTTGAAACTAAAATGTCTGAATGCAAAACATACTGAGTGGGATGAACAGCAGATTACACACTGTAGAAGAAAAGCTCAGTGAACTTGAAGACAAAGCAGAACTATGCAGACTAAAACCAGGAGAGGAAAAGTACTCTTAAATAAGCAAAAGAGCAGGACTGAGCTATGGGACACCTGGCAGAGGACAAACACTTGTGTAAATTGTAGTTCCCAATGGGAAGGGGAAGGTGCAGAAACACTATCTGAATAAATATTAGCTGAAATGCTTCCAAATTTGATGAAAACTATCAACCTAAACAATCTTAAACAGGGGTGCCTGGGTGGCTCAGTCGGTTAAGTGGCCGACTTCAGCTCAGGTCATGATCTCACGGTCTGTGAGTTCGAGCCCCGCGTCGGGCTCTGTGCTGACGGCTCAGAGCCTGGAGCCTGCTTCGGATTCTGTACCTCCCTCTCTCTCTGCCCTTCCCCCGCTCACGCTCTGTCTCTCAAAAATAAATAAACGTTAAAAAAATTGAAAAAAAAAACAAAACAATCTTAAACACAAACACAAATCTTGTTACATAAGGCACGTCATAATCAAATTGCTCTAAACCATTGATGAAGAGAAAGTCTTAAAAGCAGCCAGAAAGCAGGGCGGCTGGGTGGCTCAGTTGGTTAAGCGTCTGACTTTGGCTCAGGTCATGATTTCATAGTTCATGGGTTTGAGCCCTGCGGTGGTCTCTATGCTGATAGCACAGAGCCTGGAGCTTGCTTCAGATGCTGTGACCCCCTCTCTCTCTCTCCCACTCATGCTCTGTCTCTGTCTCTGAAAAATAAACAAATATTAAAAAAAATGTTTTTAAATAAAAAATAAAGCAGCCAGAAAACAAGACTACATACGGAGGAACAACAGTGCAGACGATAGCAGATTTCTCTTTGGAAAGTGTGGGTGACGAGGCCGGGGAGCAGCCAGC
Organism: Paguma larvata; assembly: GCA_030068075.1. Lineage (NCBI taxonomy): Eukaryota > Metazoa > Chordata > Mammalia > Carnivora > Viverridae > Paguma > Paguma larvata. The sequence continues at coordinate 80,119,595 of CM057838.1, read as the reverse complement.
CTGGAACTCTGTGCCAGTGTAAATACATTGTTAAATGAAGGTGAAGTAAAGATATTGCAGATGTAGAAGAGCTGAAAGAATCCATCACCAGCAACAAATGTTACAGGAAGAGCACTAAAGGCTTTGGGCTACGGGAAAATGAAGCCATGTGGAAATCTAGATCTTTCCAAAAGAATGAAGACTTCTGGAAATGGCAGCTACATGACTAGATATACATATAGATATAGATAAATACTGTCTTATTATTTAAATCTCTTTAAGAGATAATTTAAGGAAAAGTAATAAGATAGCAGACTGGGGGTGGTGGTTATGTATAGAATAAGATATGGCAAGAATGGCATGAAGTCCAGGAGAGGAGAAATTCCAAACGCACGTGGTATGATTTCCCTTGGAGGCCGACTATAATAAATTAACTATGGACACTATAAACCCCAAAGCACCTACTAAAATAGTAAAACAATGAATTACATACAAGCGATAAGTTAGCAGTAGAGATGAAATTGAATCACATAAAATACTTAATCCAAAAAGGCAAAAAAAAGAGGAAGAGGGAAATAATAAATGAGACAAATTTTTTAAAGTAGCAAAATGAAGGTGCCTAGGTGGCTCAGTCAGTTGAGTGTCCAACTCTTGATTTTAGCTCAGGTCATAATCAGGGTTGTGGAACTGAGCCATGCGTCAGACTCCATACTGAGCATGGAGCCTGCTTAGGATTCTCTCTCTGCCCCTCTCCTCCCTTCTCAAATAAAAAATTAAATAAAAATAAATTAAATTAGCAGAATGGTAGATTTTAACCTAACTGTGTTAACAATCACAAATCTAGATGGTTTAAACACCCTATTAAAAGGCAGAATTGGTGCGCCTGGGTGGCTCAGTCGGTTGGGCGGCTGACTTCAGCTTAGGTCATGATCTTGCGGTCTGTAAGTTCGAGCCCTGCATCAGGCTCTGTTTCGGATTCTGTGTCTCCCTCTCTGCCCTTCTGCTCACGCTCTGTCTGTATGTCTCAAAAATAAATAAACATTAAAAAAAATTTTTTTTAATAAATAAAAAGCAGAGTTTAGGGCGCCTGCGTGGCTTAGTTGGTTAAGAGTCTGACTTCATCTCGGCTCATGATCTCACGGCTTAGGAGTTTGAGTCCCGTTGGGCTCTGTGCTGACAGCTCGGAGCCTAGAGCCCGCTTTGGATTCTGTGTCTCCCTCTCTCTGCCCCTTCTCTTATCATGCTGTGTGTGTCTCCTGTCTCAAAAATAAATAAACATGAAAAAAAGTTTTTTTTAAGGCAGAATTTGTCAGCATTAAAAGGCAGTACCCAAATACATGCTGGCTACAATGAACCCACTTTCAATATTAAAGACACAAATAAGTTAAAAGTTAAAAGAAGGCAAGAGATGTACAATTCTAACACTACTGGAAAGAAAGCTGGATTTGCTGTAATAATGTAAAATATGCTGATTTCAGAGTAAAGAAAACTACCAGATAAGGATATTTCATGATGGGAAAGAGGTTAATTCACCAAGAAGACAGCAGAAACTTTATGTACCTAATAGCAGAGCTACAGAACGCACGAAACAAAACCTGACGGAACTGGGGCACCTGGGACACCTTGGTTGAGTGTCCGACTCAGTTTCATTTCAGGTCATGATCTCATGGTTCGTGAGTTCAAGCCCGGTGTCAGGCTCTGCACTGACAGTATGGAACCTGCTTGGGATTTTCTGCCCCCTCTCTCTCAAAACACACTTGACAAAAACCTGATAGAATTGCAAAGAGAAGTAGACAACCTGCAGCTGTAAAGCTGGGGCTCTCTGGCAGCCCTTGCTCAGAAATCGGTAAGAGGGGGAGACAGAAGGTGAATGCTGCTTTCGGCCCACCTGGCCCAGTCGGTGTGCATCGAGCAGCCCGCCCAGCCGCGCGCTTCCGGTGCGTACGGGCTGATTACCAGGGTAGGCCGTTTGTCTGCCTCGCAAGTTTCTCTGACAAAAACGGAATTAGAAACCAATAAAAATATCTAGAAAATCGCCACTACTGGCCAAGTAAATCACATACTTCTATGTAATCCATGAGTCAAAGGAGAAATCAAAAGGGAAATTGGCAACTTTTTTCATTGGATGAAAACGAAAATAGAATCAAAATTTGCCAGATGCCACAAAAGCAAAGGGGGACTTTAAACACTAAATGTCTGACTCAGATTGAAACTTTAAAAGGTTGCAAAGCACTAAACTCAATTCCTACCTTAAACCAGAAAAAGGAGAGCAAATTAAATCCAAAAGACTGCGAAGGAAGTAATTCAGAACAAAGTGGAAATTAAAGCAGGAAAAAAATAAGGAAAATTGATGAAGCCCAACACTTTTTTTTTTCTTCAAGACCAGTAAAATTGACAAACTTCTGGCCAGTCAGATGAGGTAAAGAAGTGAAAAGATCATAAATTACCAATATCAGGAACAAAAGAGATGGGATCACTACATATTAATCTTAAAAGGACAATAAAAGAATGTCATGACTTTGTGCCAATAAATCTGACACAACTTACATGAAATGGACAAATTCTTGGAAAGCCAAAATCACTAAACATGACTCAAGAAGAAGTTTAAGACCTGGTTAGCTCTGTATCTACTGAACAAATTGAAATTGTAATTAAAAACCTTCCTGCAAAGAAAAGGAGATGCCCAGATGGCTCCACTGGTGTATTCTGCCAAACGTTTGAGGGACAAATAATAGCAATTCCGCACAAACTCTCCCAGAAAATCGAGAGGATGGAATGCTTCTCAATTCATTTTATTATGCTAGTATTACCCTCCTACTAAAATCAGACAAATACGAAAAGCAATTCACATGGAAATGCACAGGAGCTAGAAGAATGAAGACAACATCAGGAATGAAGAGCAGAATTGGGAGGGCTGTCACTGACTGGTGTCAGATCCAGAGCCTTTCGAGTTGCCGGAACGTGGTGTCTGTCCCAGATTGGAGAGGCTTTCTGGAGGGACTGATACGGGGTCGACTTGAGGAAGGGGGGCCAGACAGGCGTCTCAGAGGTTATCCTTGGCGTCCGCTGTGCCCCCTGCTCTGCACCAGCCTTAAAGAGGACACGCAGGTGCAGGTGGTTGATTTGAATTGCTTTCAGGTTATAGGAGGTACTTTTTAGTTTTTTAGAATTTTACTAACACTGCGCAGTGTTTTTTTAATGTTGAAGCCATAAAGGAGGGAATCGTACTGTGTGCATCTGATTGTTTGGCTTCTGTCTTTCACCCTCTGGGAGCTTCACCTAGGTTGTGGGTAGGCTCCTGGAGGAACTTTGAGGGTCCATTCTGCTGTGACGAATGGACTAATGTTTTTACCCAGATGGACAAGGAGTTAGAAATACTTGAGTTTCAGTTTTTTAAATGGCATTCCCAGTAGTTTTAAGTATTTAAGTAAAATTTGTATGGATATTCAGATGGCAGAAAAGAGAAGGCTGGGAGCATTTCCTGTAGGCGGGTGATCTCCAGCTCATGAGCCAAGCACTCTCAGGTCGATCTGTGCTGTCGCCATCCCTTGGGCTCCTGGCTAGCTGTGCCCCACCTGGTGCTTTGAATCTATTTTATTTCCCCTCGAACAGCATAGTCTGTGGTCTGTGGACCAGCCTCTGCTGGGGAGAGTCCTGTCCTGGTATTAGCTGGGATGGGGACACTGTCCCCAGGGATACTCTTGCTCCTCATTTTTGCAGGCTTTCTGCTGAAACAGAGGCATGTGTGTACAGAAAAGCGTGAGGGCACAGGCGTGAAGTTCCTGAGCTCTTATAAACCCAACCCTCATAAATGGCCCCAAGCTGGGCCCCTCCCCTCACTCTCTGGCCCGGAGGCAGCTGCTTCTGATTTCTGACAGCAGAGGCTGATTCGGCCTAAGTTTGAACATATTTATGTGAAGGAATCGTACTGTGTGCATCTGATTGTTTGGCTTCTGTCTTTCACCCTCTGGGGGCTTCACCTAGGTTGTGGGTAGGCTCCTGGAGGAACTTTGAGGGTCCATTCTGCTGTGACGAACATTTGGCAGTTTCTTGTTTTGACCATTGTAACCAGGGCTGCTGGGAACACTGTGTGCCAGTCCAGGTAATCGTGTGTGTGCGTGTGTATGTGCAGAACTCTGCCAGCCTTTATTTCTGTAAGTGGAAGCTCTTGGTGGGGGTGGGCTGCATGTGCAGCTCCAGAAGCACTGCCAGCTGTGGTCCTGAGCAGGCTAACCCATCTCTCGAAGGCTAACCCCCTTACCCTTGCGGCATGTGATGGGTTTTCTTTCCCATTTTAACCATTTTGGGGGGTGTGCTAGTTATGCTTTCTCATTAGCATTGTATTTTAATCAGCCATTGGGCTCTTAACGGCATGAACATTTCTCTGATGACTGAAGAGGCTGAGCACAGTTCCATGTGTTGATTAGCCACATAGATATCTAAATATAGATAGATACACAGCTAAAATATAGATACACAGCTACATAGATAGATTTTAATATGTGTTCAAGGGGCACCTGAGTGGCTCAGTCGATTGAGCATCCAACTTCAGCTCAGGTCACGATCTCATGGTTCCTGAGTTCGAGCCCTGCGTCGTGCTTGCTGCTGTCAGCACAGATCTGCTTCAGATCCTCTGTCCCCCTCTCTCTCTGCCCCTCCCTCCCTCCCTCTCTTCCTCCCTCCCTCCCTCTCCCTCTCTCTCTCTCTCAAAAATGAATAAATATTTTAAGAAGAAAAGTCCACACTTTGTCATCAATCAGGTGACCCTGTGTGGGTGTTGCCTGTTCACAAGTGTTTCCCTGTCTGGGCCATGCCACGTGCTTTGTGCACAGCGCCACCATAGCCCCAGGCAGGTGGTGCTGTCCCTGTTGGAAAGCTGAGGACATTGTATCTGAGAGGTGGCAGGCAGCTTCCACAGAGCCCGCTGGCTAGGGGCCTGGGTGCCCTCCTGTGGGGGCAGGGCCCCAGGCACCGGGAACAGAGAAGCTGGGCTCGGCCTGGATGTCCCTTATTCTCGCCAGTGCACTGGGCTGTGAGGGGCTGGGCTGGGCCGGGCCGTTACGGGTTCCCCAAACCCAAAGATGTTTTCTGAATTTATGTGCTCAGAGACTTCTGCTCTCTCACAGGGCGGTGCCTTCCTGACTGACAGTGGAGAGAGAGTCCCGATGATCCGCTGACTTCTGTCCACCCGGGTCCTCAGGAAAAGACTGCGATGTCCCAGACGAGGGATTACGAATGTGACAGCCACGATGCTGGCGTGCAAGAGCCCCGGATTCCAGGGTCGAGCACAAGGTAAGGGAAGCTGTCTGTGCGGGCCGAGTTCTCAGAGGACTGGCTTCCTTCCTCTCAGAGAAGGACCTGCAGCCAGTAAGTCAGCTCTGTGGCGGGGTGAGCTGCCTGTCACCCGCACCCGGCGGGCCTGGCAGGGCTTTGCTGCCAGAGGCAATCCCTGCTTGCTTCTGGAAGCCCTGTCCCCAGGCCCGGCCCCCACTTCCTGCTGCAGAGGGCGGAGACCCGGATGCTCTGAGGCCCATGGCTGGACCCACCCGTGTGCCCCTCTAGGCGTCAGTCCACGCCAAGGCAGTTAATCATTTTAATGTTTCTCAGTTTTAGCTTTATTTGTGAATAATTCCGCAGGTACAGAAAAGTTGCAAGAGCAGAAACGGTGTACTGAACACTTGCACCCCCTTGCCCTTCACCGTGTGGCCTCTGTGCCCCTGCCTTCACACAGTGCCTTTTCTGGGGGGGCATCTGGAGCGAGTCTCCTGTATCCTCTGCCTCATGGTCGAGCCTTTGGCAGCTGGTTCCTGTCATCCTTCACGGTGCTTCCGGCCCCTCCTGACACACACACCCTGTCGGGCTCGCTGCTGCTGCACGGTTCCTTCGCCTCTTGTAATCTGGAAGGTTCCCTGCTTTTCGTGACACCAACACTTTTTAAGGCAGTAGTTGCCCTTTTTCAAATGGAGCATTGCTTTGGGCTTGCTGTCTTAGTAGACGCTGCACAGCCCTGTCCCTCTGTTCTCGGGGTCTCACCTCTGCAGACACACGGCCACCTACTGCTCCTCCGCTCTCCCCTCGCCACTCTGCTCCTCGCTGCTTTGGGTGTTCTGCTTGTTTCTTACACAATCTGGCCTTTCCCAGGATGTGTGCGGAGTGCCGACTTCCCAGCTACGTCGCGCCTGCAGCCAGCACTCTGCCCCCGTTGTCCCTGCTCACACGTTCCTTTGTCTGTTCTCGGTACAGACTCACAAATTCCTTTCCGTTTTACGAGGTTTGTAGTTCGTTCTTGCACTTTATTACCTCGGTGCTTGCATTGTCCCGGACGGGCCGATGAGGTTCGTTCCGCTAAATGCCCACGACTCTCGGACGCTCCTTCCTTCTGACTCCAGGCGCGTCTTGTGCTACCGCCCTGCTGGAGGTGGCTGTTTCCCGAGCAGCCCTAGTTCCTCTCCAGGAAGATGGGTACTGGAGGGCCAGTCTGAGGGCTCGGCATACTCACGGCTCTGGCACTGCGTTTGCTTCTCGGCCCTTTAAGCAGACGAGAAAGTACGTGCGTGGTTCTATGTACGCTCGTTAAAGGTGCTGAGCTCGCTCTGATTCCTCCAATCCCAGCCCGTTGGCTGAGGGCTTGCTCTTCCGTCTCCTGTCGCACAGCCTTCACCCTCTTCTCCTGAGCAACAGCCTGCCCCCAAGGGCATCAGCGTGTGTCCTCGTGTGCTCATCTGAAAGCATCTCCGAAAACCATTCTGGAATTGCTTCACCCACTCCATACATACGTGTGTGTGTGTGTATATATGTATATATAATGCTAAAAATAAGTTCAGAATTTCTTTGTACTCCACCCCTTGTGTGCACTCAGTTCAACAACTGAGCACAGAGTCTGATCCTGTTGTCCCATGGATTAATTCTTTCCCCTTGGTTGTGGTTGTGACGTTCATTGAAATACAGTTAGGTTCATTTGTTTCCATTTGAGTTTTTTCCTGCTCCTTTTCTCTTATTGATTTAATTTTGTTTTGTAAACACGTAATCATTAACATGGTTCTAAACGATGAAACTATGCAGCAGGTACATTCAGAGAAGGACCACTCCCTCCCAGACCTCTGTGCGCCCTCACACCTCTGGCCGGTGGTTTTTCTGGTTTATCTCCTGTGTTTGTGAGGACCTCCTGGATCACAGTGTGCATTCAGCCGGTCTCGTGTCGTGTATCTTGGCCGCTTCCGATATCGCGCAGCTGCAAGGGCACTGCAGTGCAAAGCCCGTGCTGTGTGGTGTTGTCGGGGGTGCGTCTCCATTTGTGTTGTTGGAGGTGCGTCTCCAGGCGAATCCTGGCAAGGGGCCCCCGGCCGTAGATGTGTTGGCTGTCGCGTGCCCTCCATGGAGTCCTGGGTGCTGTGCCCGTCTGCCCACGGCCTCCCTTAGACAGTGCGTGGGGCAGGGGCTACGGGTCTGCATGCAGCTTGGGTTTTATGTCTGATGCCAGGTGAAGTGGGATGTCTCCTTTTCCCATTTTTCTATAGTATTTTTGTGGGGTTTTGGGGTTTTTTGCTCAAATTCATATATGAAGGATAGGAGCCCTTTGTAATTTATATTAAAATATTTAATATTTTCATCAAATGTGTCCCCAAAACAAAATATTTTTCACTTTACACTCTATTAATCTTTTCTTCTGGTGTATCTGGATTTTTAATCACAATTAGAAAATCTTTCCCTTTGTTGAGGTTATGGGGAAAGACCGAGTTTTCCCATGGTGCTGGTAGAGTTTCGTTCCTGCGTGTAGAACTCGGGGCCACCTGGGGCTCATCTTGTATATTGTGAGGTATGGCCCCGCCTTTTCCGTTCACCAGATGCCATCCAGTTTTCCAGCACCATTTAGTAGAAGCCCTGATCCATGATGTCTGTGTTTGGCTCCATAAGTCGCCACGTCTGCTTCTGCCCTTCCATTGCTTCTGTCGACCTCGGCACACGTTCTGCGCGTCCTGACCTGGCCACGCTCTGACACACTGGGACCGCGTCTGCCTGCTCCTTTCAGGTCTGCTCTCTTCACAGCTGCCTTCCTGCAGCTCACAGTCCTCGTGGGGCACAGTCAGCACCGGGCAGGACACACCGCGGCCAGCTCTTCCTCCCACAATGCCCGTGCCATTGGGTCTCAAGGTTTCTTCTTGCACTCAGGGCCCTGAAGGCAGCATAGACGCCGGATCCTCCCTGCCCCACCGCTGTGTGCCTGCTCCACCAGAATGTTCTTCGTGGCTGGTGGTTGGCCTGTGGCTTCAGCATCCGTACCTGACACCCAGCGAGACCTGTCACCTCAGTCTTCTTCCTCTGAGAATAATCTCGTGTCCTTTTTTTTATGTTGAATCGTTTGTCTTAACTTTCTGATTTGTAGACTTTCCTTTGTACTCTAGGTACATGATTGGATTACACACATGGTGTATTTTGTCTCTGTGCTCACTTTCTCATGTTATTTGGTTGGTTTTTGATAAACAAACATGTTAAACTCCAATGTCGTCTGTCTCGCTGGCTTTTCTCATGCTTTCATGTCTTTTCTGTCTGATTTCATAAACCCTTTCCTGACTGAGGTCTTCAGCCTCTTCTAGATGCTTTAAGGTTTGAATTAGTGTGTATCTAACTGGACGGTTTTCTGTATAGACCGTTGGCCTAGGTTGTGACTGTCACCTTTCTCCCAAGGGGACAGATCCGTGAGGGCCTTTCTTTTCCATCCGTGCGTCTGTTTGCGCCCTGAGCACGCTACCTGCCTTGGCTTCCTGTTGGGCCTTCATACGTCCCCTCTAGCCCTTTTCAAGGTGCTTTTGGCTCTTGTTGGTATAAATGACAGTCAGTCTGTGCCCTACCCAGGAAAGAAGTCCTGTTGGGATTCTCACTGGCCGTGTCTGTAGACTGTAGGCTGATCTGGAGGGAGATGGTGGCTGTGATGTGCCTTGGCCCCTGGCAGAGCCCCATCTGTCATTCACCCGTGAAGATCGAGCGCCTGCTGGACGTGCGCCCAGGCCCATGTTCTTGCTGCTGTCCTGCTCCTGTGGCACTGTCTGTCACCCTCACTTTCTCCTGTCCTTTCCCAAGGTCCTAATGTTCCCAGTGTCCTTGTGCTCAGAGTGCTGGTCCTGTCAGACACAGGGAGGAGGGCTCAGAGTTGGTTCTCATCTCCCCAGTCACTTGCCCATTTCATGTGGAGTCTGATTGCACACTGAGCAGTGAGAGGCGTCAGGCTCTGCTCTTGCTCTAAGGGAAGCACTGTGGCTGCTGAGGTCATGGACAAGCACCCCAGCCTCACACACTAGTCTGTGTGGTGTTTACCTGACTCCTCACCCTGTGGTGGCTCCAGGACAGTGTGAGAGGAACTGCCGATGCCAATGCCACTGGGCAAGCTCAGGAATATGCACATGCAAGTGTCCTGGGGCTCTGGGTCTTGCCAAGGCAGTTTGCTGGGGCATCCCTTGAACCAAGGCCTAGAGGGGAAGACCCTGTGAGGAAGGGCATGTGTGCTTCTCCCTATGCCCATGGGACACAGGCGGCCAGAGAGACTCAGGCTGAAGCTGCAGGTCTGGAAGAGTGGCTAGACATCATGGTGGGTCCAGTGGTGTCTACCCAGCACCCAAGGCTCTACCAGCAGAGCAGACGAGCCCTGTGAGGTGTGAGCCCTGTGCTGCTTCTCCTGGTATGCCTCATGGGCAGTTTTCGGTAGGTGTGAGCTTCACGTTTCCTGAAACGTAGAAACGCTCACTGTGCAGAGCAGCATCTGGAGCTGGGCAGGGCCGTGCGCTTGCTGCCCTCCCCTTCCCGGGTGCTGCTCACGGCTCTGAGGTTCCGCGTGGGCAGCCCTCAGGTCCAAGAATCCATGGCCAAATCCAGGGTCATGAATATTTACCCCTATGTTTTCTTCCAAGATTTATAGCTTTGGCTCTTACATTTAGGCCTTTGATCCATCTTGAGTTAACTTCTGTGTGCGGTGTGAGGCAGGGGTTCAGCTTCCTTTTTTTGCATGTGCACTTGCAGCTGTCCCAGCCCCATTTGTTGAAAAGACTCCTTTCCCCAGCGAGTGGGTGTGCCACTTGTGAGAATCTGGAGGGCAGAGAATGTGCTTGGTCACTGTTGTGTCCCTTTCACCTGGTAAATTGCCTGGCACATGCCTGACACTCAGTAAGTTCGTTTAGGAAATATTTATTTGAACACCTCATTGCCTGCAAGCGAGTATCTCTAAGAACTGGGCAGGCTGGAAGGGCCCTTTATGTCGACTTTGGTGCATTCCACACCCAGCACACCGAGAGGGCCGCAGGCCAGCCTGCAGCTCCTTTTCATTGACTCACCTCAGATACTGCTGCCAGTCTGACCCCTGCAGTGTCATGCTCCTTCTGGCAGCAAAGCCCAGAGGGGCAGTTGGAGCACAGTTTGTTGTCACATGCCTGGTGACTCAGTGTCCGTGCAGCTGCATGGGTTGAGTGCTGGGCATAGACAGACAGCACTTAACCCTGGCAAGGAGGTGGTTTTCTCCAGGCCGCACAAAGCTCACCCTCCCCAGCCTGCCTGGCAGGGGTCTGGGTAAGGGAGCTGAGCACTGGCCCAGCCCCAGCTCTGCTGTGTCTCCTCCTTGCTCTGTGCAGGGGTCCACATCCTATATGCATTCCCTGCCCTCTGGCTCCCCATGGATCTTGGTTCAATGCTGTACCCCAGGGGTGACCAGAACATTCTTCTGAATAAGCAGGGTTCTACCCACGCATACACAGGAGTGTGCCAAAAACCTAACAGATGGTATTCTTTGTTTAGAGAGAGTTATAGCCATCAGACTCACTAGAAAGTGTGTTTAAAGCACAAATAAGAGTAGACCTTGCTTCTTTAGAGTTTAGAATGTTCAGTTCAGTGCTCTAGGAGCTTTTCTGCCGGGACAGTCCTTTTGGGGCTTTTGCGTCTGGACGTCCTTCTGGTCAAATCCATCACTGTGAGGTGGGATAGGAGAGCAGCACATCTGCACAAGCGAGAGGGTGCAGGGACCATCGTGGGCGGCCGCCTGGGGGCGCAAGGGTGCTGCACTCCTCCCCACAGGGAGCGCCACCGCCAAGCGCACAGCCGCCCTTCCATTCCCGCCTCCAGCAGCCTCTCACCACCTGGGGGCCCATGCCCACCCTGTGTGGGCCTTCTCCTCTCCCCACTTCTCCTTCCCCCGGCTTCTCAGGCCGCCTTCCCTCTCCTCTTGCTGTGTCTGAGACCCCGGGGAACAATGCCCGACCTGACCTCGGGGCCACCTCCTGCCTGGCCATCCGGAAGTCTCCATCCTCGTTCCCTATGGATCAGCCTGAGTGAGATGTATCAGCCCTGCCCAGAGCCGTTCTTACGGTTTCTCTCTTCACTCGAGCAGGACCCACAGCTCCTGCCCTGCCCTCCAGGCCTTTGTATCCAGGTGCCTTCTTGGGGGTCCCCCCACTCTGTCCCTTCCTTTCCTGCCTTGGGTGGAGAGAGCCCTTGGCCAGCCAGCCTGTCTTCTTCGAACCATCGGCATGTCCCTTTCATGTTCTTTGGACCACGTGCATCGGTCCTCTGAGTACAGGGAGCCATCCTTTGGTGTCCCAGTATTTGCCAGGTAGGGGAGAGGACGTACCTGTGGCTCTGAGGGTGGAGGCACAAGTGGCTGGCTGTCCTTTGAGGAGAACCTGGCCAGATCAAGAAGCCAAGAGTGGGAGGTGCGAGTTTGCTGGGAGTGCGTTTTGTCCTGGGATGGCTCAAGCTGCCGAGGGTTTCCCAGATACAGTGACCCAATTCACAGGGTTAGAACGTTGCTCTGTCTTCAGTGAAGGGAATGACCACTTGCAGCCAGCCGGTGGTCCAAGCAGGTGAAGGCGGCTGGAGCAGGGGCGAGGGGCTCTGTGCTAGGTCAAGACCTGCCTCATGGCAGGGAAGAGGGCCACCTCGCGCATTTGTGTTGGGTGGGGAGCAGGGTTGCTGTGGTCCCACTCGGTGCCACGGGGCAGTTGGGGAAGCAGATTTCCATGCGAGCAGCACAGCAGTGGTCGTGTGGAGGATGGTCCTGGAAGGGGCAGCCTGGGAGATGATGGGACTCTGACCCTCCCTTGAGGGTGGCTGCACCCTGGATGGCACTGCCTGCAGGCCTGCTTCTTGTCCTCATACTTCTGGGACATTCTCTCCCAGCCTTTGTCCCTCATGCTGTCAGGGGGACACTGTCCTTCCTTCCACAGGATGGCTGGCGTGTGTGTGGGGGGGGGTCGCAGGCAACCAGAGTCCCTCCTCCGAGAGCAGCCTGGTTTGACTGTAGACGCAGGGAGGGAGGAGGGGTGCGACTCACAGAGAGAGTGGGCACCTCCCTGTGCCGGGCTCTCAGGATGTTTCCATTGGGGGCAGTGACCCCCAGTGAAGCAGCGACTCCCTGAAGAGGGTACTCGGGGTTCTGTGGGCCTGTGGCAGGGCCACCAGCCAGTCTCTTGGGTGTGTAGAGTTCATTGATGGGAACGTGGGATTGGATGAGGGGTGCACCATGTGCTCATGGAGGTTGTCAAGAGGAAGGCACACTGAAGGGTTACCTCCATGCTCTGGGTTCTCTGTAAGGCCATTAAGGGAGGTCTGGAGAGGAGACAGGAGGGTGAGGGGAGGCCTGGGAAGCATGCCGAACGTTCTGCAGCGTCCTGTGGACAGTACAGTGAGGGCTGGGGTGCACCCTGTGGAGACGTCGCACTGTGGTGCCAGGTGGCCCCCAGTAGGGCGGACCAGCCCTGTTGCAGGCGCGGAGAAGGAGCTCAGATGAGTCGGAGCCTGAGAATAAACATCTAGAGAAACAGCATCGGGAACGAGACGCAGGGAGCAGCCCACAGAGACGCCAGTGCTGGAATTGTCAGTCACAGAATATCTGAGCGTAAAGAACCATGCGAAGCTTGCGTGTGTGCGCAGAGAACGGGAGACGCTGAAGGACAACAGCGGAGATGGGGAAAGAGCCAGCAGGTTAGACACAGCTGAAGAAAGAACTAAGGAAGTAGAAAGAGGAACTGAAGGAATGATCTGGTATGTGGCAGGCAAGATGGAGAGGGGGTACGCGGGCTCCATGACACGTGTGACAGGTCAGGTGCGGGTCCAGAGGGAGGCAGGGCATTGGGAGGTGTGCTTCAAAATGTGGAGGTGGAGAGTTTTCCAGAACTGTTTAAAGATGCCAGCCCTTAGATCCAGGAGTCCCCCAGATCCTACATTTCACTAATTAAAAGTGAACCTGCACATGGATGTATGTCATAGGGAATTATTTGTTCTGTTTATTTGCCAAATCGTTTACGTCTTCTACAAAGACGGTTATATAATATTACAGATGACAAGAGGTCTCTTCACAAGTGAATCTATAGTGAATTGTTAGAGTCAGTAGGGAAATTTAGCAAGGTTACTTATAAAAGTAATATTCAGGGGTGCCTGGGTGGCTCAATTGGTTAAGCATCTGACTCTTGATTTCAGCTCAGGTCATGATCACACAGTTCATGAGTTCGAGCCCCACATCAGGCTCTGTGCCTGCTTGAGATTCTTTCTCTCTCCCTGTTCTCTTTGCCCCTGCCCCGCTTGCTCTCTCGAAATAAAGAAACTTAAAAAAAAAATTCTTTCAAAGTAATATACAAAATGTGTTTGTGTCCACCGTCAATAGTCAGAAAACTATAAAGTTAACAGTGCAGAAACTGACCTCTGCCAGCAGGTGGGGGTGAGGGTGCCTGGACACGGCTCAGGGGAGAGCGAGTCGGGGTCCTCTGGACAGTCGATGTGTACTCCTGGGACCCAGAGTCCCACCTCCGCAGGCTGCTGCGGCCCCTGACCAGGGCTCATGGGCGAGGATGTGCACAGCAGGGTTGTGAAAGAAACCCAAATGTCAAAAGCATGTGATCCAGGCACCTGGCTGGCTCAGTAGGTAGAACATGCGACTCTTATCTCAGAGTCGTGAGTTCGAGCCCCACCGTGGGTGTAGAGATTACTTAAACCAATAAGCCAACAGACAAGCATAAAAACACACGCACGCACACACAACTGTGTAACAGCTTCAGGCAGCGCAGCACTGCGCACTGTGAGCCTGAGCAGGCTGCTGCCAGGTAGGCGGCCTCAGTGAGTTTCAGTTGCAAGTAAAAGAAACAAAACACACAAAAAATAGTTTTATTGCGTGAATGTGTGATTAAAAAATAGACACACCTCAGATCATCTGTTTAGGGTTATCTTCAAAGATGGTAGGACTCTAAAAGCAAGGAAACAGTTGCCTTGAAACTCAGGACAGTGGTGTCATCGGGGCGAACGAACAGGTGGGATGTGGCTGTGTCTTGGATGCTGCCTTGTTTTATTTGTTGGTGGGTGATGACTACACCAGAACTGAATCATAACTGCTTGTTAACGTTATTTCTGTGTTCTATGCGCTGGTAGGTAGATGTTATATGTCCCTATTTTATTGTTAAAAAGAATATGCCGTTCGCAGTAGTGTGTCCGTATGAAGCCCTGGAATAAATCTGACGAAAGACAAGCACACCCTTTAAAGAAGACCTGCGTCAGCGGGCACTCGGTTTGGGTGGAAGGCGTGTCTAATCCTGCCACGCCAGACCCAGCAGAGGTGCTGACAGGCTGGTTCTAGAGTTTGTGGGTAAAAGTGAGGGCCAGGAATAGCTAAGACACACCTGAGGAGGAAGCGGGGACTTCGGAGATGCAGCTGTCCCCAGCTGCTGTGGTGAGGACCCCAGGGTGCGGGTCACACTGTCCCCAGCTGCTGTGGTGAGGACCCCAGCGCACTGACCCACAGAGCCCGCAGCGCGCTCAGACACGGGTCCGTCGTGGAGGCAAGGCACTGTGTGCAGGAGGAAGATCACCAGAACCTGACCCTGCAGGCACCTTGCACTTGAACATCCAGACTGCAAAAGTAAAGGTCTGTTTGTACACTGCCCACTCCGCCGTGTTCTGTTGTAGCTCCCTCCATGGCCAAGACTGTTTCAAAACAAAAAGTTAAAAATTTGAATGTGAAGCAGAGTGATCAGTAGTAGAGGCCCCACTGGCCTCCCTTCAGGTGGGGTGCGGTCTGTGGGCCCCATGCAGAGGGCAGCTGTCGAGGGGAAAGGGGTGGCCTCGTGCTGGGTCCTGGGGGCTGTGGGATCAGACTCACTCAGCCATCTACTGGTGTCCCCCTTCCCTGGAGCAGCAGCCTCCAGTCGGTCCTCCCTCATGCTGGGTGCACTCTGCTTGTGGTCATGGGACGCTGGAGTTCCCCCCGGCCCCCCGGCCCCTCCTGGCCCCTGTACGGCAGCCCCAGCTCCTCCAGACGGCTCCTCTCTAGCCTTCTCTCCAGACAGAACGGTCCACACCGCGGCCTCCCCACCTTCCCTGCCCTGACTTCCCTTTGCTGTTCAGGTGAGGTCAGGTCAGGAGAGCTGTCTGCTTGCCCCTCCCCACCCTTTCTCTCACGAAGCCTGCTGCTCGAACTTCACCTGTACCATCTGGCCCTTCTGTGGCGCCCTCCCGGGGCAGGTCCCGCATCTTGCCCCACAGTGCTCCCTTCTCTCTGCCCTCCCTTATCCCTGCACTCCCCCCCCCCCCGGCTCTCTGCCTCCTACCTCCTGGTGCACCCCCACAGCAGCACCCCATGCCTTTGCAGACTGGCTTCACATTGTGCTCTGCCAGGCACCCATGCCCAGGTGCTGGCTGAGACAGGGACCCAGGACCCACCTGGCCCTCCCCACCGGCTTCTGGAAACATCTGCTGACCCTGAGAGAGGCTGCAGAGCCTCAGAGCTGCTGGGAGCACAGATTAATGAGACTCACTCTCCTCTTCCCAGCATGAGGCGTTCGGCCCTGAAAGAGTGAATCCCCCCCCCTTCCCTCCGCCGTGCTCCCAGCTGGAGGCTCCCAACTACCTCAGCGGTCCTGAGGAACATGCCTATCGCAGGTTCTGGAGCAGCAGAAAGACCCACAGACAAAGAACCTCCACAAAGCAGAGCAGCCTGTGGCATTTAAAAGGTTGTTAATTTGTGTGGAAGCTTGGAAGCAGAATAAAAAGGTGCCAGGTGTCAGCCAGACACACCGTGATATCACACATACAGGCTTTACAATTGCCTTATTCATGGGCGCCTGGGTGGCTCAGTCGGTTGAGTGTCCAACTCTTGATTTCAGCTCAGGTCATGATCTCAGGTTCATGGGATCGAGCCCTGTGTTAAATTCTGTGCTGAGTATGGAGGCTGCTTGGGATTCTCTCTCTCCTTCTGCCCCTCTCCCTCTGCCCCTTTCCCCCATCTCTCTCTCTAAAATAAAAAAAAAATGTCCTTGTTCTGAATAGCTTCAGTTTGCATACATTGTTTTCTAAGTCCTCTTTTGCATTAAAAAACTTAGGACAAAAGCTGTAACCCTGGGCTGGGGGGCTCTGGGGGCCCCTGGAGGAAATGGCTCCAGAGCACCGAGGAGGCACATCCCAGCTGGACCCACTGTGCAGGTGGCGGCGTCCACTCCTGCTGCAGATGGATGGGCAGACTGAGCAGTCGGGCTGTGTCCAGGTTGCTCTGAGGCCAGCCGAGAGGCCCTTGGCACAAGACTCCCCGGAGGGCTCCTGGAGGCTGGGCAGTAGTGAGCCTGTGGCAAATCGGGAGTGGGACATAGTTTGGCTCGGTTTTCTCGTATAAGTGATGGGGTTTTTCGTATTTGGGAGCTGGTGGATGTGGGAAAGGGTCTGATGCTGGGTGCGAGGGTCTACGGACCACCCCCATCGGGGGGATCACGCGGCAGCCTGACCGTGCAGTGGCTCGGGGACACGGGGCGCTCAGCCTGATGGGCAGCCACTTCTCCGCTCCAGCTCCTTGTCCTGGGCTGAGGCTGGCGCCCCCGCTAACGTCCCTCTCGCTCTTTCTCAGGCTGGAGTGGGTGGAGATCATCGAGCCGCGCACGCGAGAGCGCATGTACGCCAACCTGGTCACGGGCGAGTGCGTGTGGGACCCCCCCGCCGGCGTCCGCATCAAGCGCACCAGCGAGAACCAGTGGTGGGAGCTGTTCGACCCCAACACTTCCCGCTTCTACTACTACAACGCCAGCACCCAGCGCACCGTGTGGCACCGGCCGCAGGACTGCGACATCATCCCTCTGGCCAAGCTGCAGACCCTGAAGCAGAACACGGAGTCCCCCCGAGCCTCAGCGGAGAACAGCCCCGGGCGGGGCAGCAGCGTCAGCCGCGAGGGCAGCACCAGCTCCTCCCTGGAGCCCGAGCTGGACGCCGGCGAGAAGGCGCAGGAGGCTTCAGGGAGGGCCAGCCGGCAGGCCGCCTTCGGGGCTCTGAAGGAAGAGAGCAGCAGGTGAGGCGGGGCGGGCGGCCAGACCCTCGGGTGCCAGGTGGGGCCTGGATCTCGTGCAAACAGCTGCCCGCGCCAGCCGCCACCCTTGCCCCCAAAATGCTCTTGTCTCCATTTGGCAAGAGCCTCTGTGGGGGCCGAGGAGGGCCAAGGTCTGTTCCCTGCTGGGCAACCTCTGGTGGGACGGAGGCTGCTACGCTGGTCTTTCCCAGACCGGGTTGTCAGGAGGCGTCGGGCTGGAGCTCTTCTGGCTAATGACTGTGAGCTCTTTGGGTTCCGTCCACTGTGGGAAGCATGAATGTGGCATTAGGGCCTACCAGAAGCAGACCCCTCAGAAGTGCCCTGTATCCCAGGTGCCCTGCGCCCAGGGCCCACACCCAGCAGGCACTGCTCCAGGCCCGGAACTCAGGGAGCCAAGTCCAGAAGGAGCGGCTGGTCAGGAAGGTGCTGGGATGGTGTGTGCCCTGGTGACAATGAGGTGACAAACCAGGGAGGATGTAGGGATGTGACATTGGCCTTGGAGGCCAGGCAGGGGCAGGGTGGTAGCAATGGGGCAGGTGGGGCCAGAGGAGGGGCACTGGCTTTCCCTCAAGGACAGCAGAAACCCCAAAGTGACCTGACCTGGTGTGCACTGAAGGGGCCGTGTTGCTCCTGTGGAAAGGGTGTCCACGGGGCCGAGGGTGGAAGCAGGGCTAGCTGGCAGCCGTTGGCAGGAGCTGGACGTTCCATTTCTTTGTGGTGTGGTCAGGTGGGCATGCTAGCAGTTTCGGGGTTCTTTTTGGGGTGGGACAGCTGGCTCTGGTGCTCCTATGTGGGATGGGAAGGTGGGGCACATACAGGGGTCAGATCAGTGTGGATGCTGGCGCTGGGGGGCAGAAATTTCCCTTTCCTCCCAGGATTCTTCCTGCTGGGTTAGGAACTAAATTGGCAGACGACAGATTAACAGGAGAAAAAATAAAGTTTTGTATGTGCACACAGATAGGAAATGACCAAGGCAGGTAGTTTTATACATTTTAGGTGAAGAGACAATAAATTTGTGAGGAATTGATAGGATATAACAGACCTTTGCAGGGTACCTGAGTGGCTCTGTTGGTTAAGTGTCTGCCTCTTGGTCTTGGCTCAGGTCATGATCTCACGGTTTGTGGGTTCAGGCCCCACATCGGGCTCTGTGCTGACAGCTCAGAGCCTGGAGCCTGCTTTGGATTCTGTATGCCCCTCTCTGTCTGCCCCTCCCCTGCTCTGTCCCTCTCCCTCTCTCTAAATAAATAAATAGACATTATAAAAAAAGAAAAGAGACTTTTGGGAGCTTTACAGTGAGGAATTCTAAGCAGAACATGGGCTGAGAAAGTAGTTTGTAAAAATGTTAACAAGGTCTGTTTATCCAGCTTTCTTAGGTATGAAGTCCATGCCTCTGGTGATAAGGGTGTTTTTTTACTTCTTAGTACAGGGAGGACATTTTTCCTGTGGGAGTGTTACTTCCTGCTCTCAGGGGACAGAGGTGCGTCTGATGACTTTGCACCAGGGTTTCCCAAGTACCTTCAGTGCAAAAATAATAGTTTGCCATTGTGATACATTTTTTTTTAACCTTTATTTATTTTTGAGAGACATAGAGACAGAGCGTGAGCAGGGGAAGGGCAGAGAGAGAGAGGGAGACACAGAATCAGAAGCAGGCTCCAGGCTCTGAGCTGTCAGCACAGAGCCCGACGCGGGGCTCGAACTTACAGACCGTGAGATCATGACCTGAGCTGAAGTTGGCCGTTCAACCAACTGAGCCACCCAGGCGCCCCATTGTGATACATTTTGAGGTGGCCTGCCCTGGGCCCCTGCATTGGACACACCCCAGAGGGCATTGGCTGGGTGGGCATGAGGAGGTTCAAAGGGGTTTTGGGGGTTGTCCCCAGAAAGTGGCGCTTCCGCTGGTGAGGTTGAGGAGCCCCAGGCATGAGCACTAAGGGGAAAGCAGACAGCTGCGTGGGCTCTGCCTCTGGCTCCCTGTGAGGCCCACGCTGTGCGGCAGCCCAAGGGCCTGCCGAGCTCCCTCCCATGCAGCAGCTCCAACAGCCTCCAGGCTCACCAGATAAAGTCTGTTTTACTGGATTGTGGTGCTTTTGAATTCTTTATCCATTGGTTGCTGACTCATCTCTGTAATTCGGTGGACAGATTGGATTCTTTTTAGGATTCTGTTCACAAATGTGTCTGTCACCTACAGTCTGGGCACCGACTGGAGAAGCGGGCCACCCTTCTCTGCCCTGCGCCCTGCTCCCTGGGGGTGGGAGTATCCTTTCCCGGTGCCTTGGATGTTCTGTGGGGGATGTGGGGTTACTGGGCCGTGTGTGGCTGGGATTTCCACAGGAAACTCTTCTGGGATTTGGAGTAGAACTGTGTTGAGTTTATGGATCAGTTCGGGGGAAACGGGCATCTCCATTATTTGTCTTCTCCCACCTTAAGTTGGTGTGTGTTACACTTCTCTCCACAAAGGACTTGCATATTTTTTAAGGTTTATTTCCAGGTGCTTTATCTAGTTTATATTTCTTTTTATTTTTTATTTATTTGTTTGTCAAGATGTTTATTTTTGAGAGAGAGTGAAAGTGGGGGAGGGGCAGAGAGAGGGGGACAGAGGATCCACAGTAGGCTCTGTGCTGACAGCATCGAGCCCGATGTGGGGCTCTAGTTCTCGAACCACAAGATTGTGACCTGAGCCGAAGCCAGATGCTCAACCCCTGAGCCACCCAGGTGCCCCTATATTTCTTTTTAAAGTCTTGTCTTGGGTGCCTGGCTGGCTCGGTCAGTTAAGTATCTGACCCTTGATTTTGGCTCAGGTCATGATCTCATGGTTTGTGAGATCAAGCCCCATGGTGAGGCTCTGTGCTGACAGCGTGGATCCTACTTGGGATTCTCTCTCTCCTTCTCTCTTTCTCTGCCTCTCCTGCACACTCACTCATTCTCTCTCTCAAAATAAACTTTAAAAATAAAAAAGTCCTGGGGCGCCTGGGTGGCTCAGTTGGTTGGGCGGCCGACTCCGGCTCAGGTCATGATCTCACGGTCTGTGGGTTCGAGCCCCGCGTCGGGTTCTATACATGTACTGACAGCTCAGAGCCTGGAGCCTGCTTTGGATTCTGTGTGTCCCTCTCTCTCTGCCCTTCCCCTGCTCATACTCTGTCTCTATGTCTCTCAAAAATAAATAGACGTTAAAAAAAATTTTTTTTAATAAAATAAAAAAGTCCTGTCTTCTCATCATTCCTGGTACATACACATAGATTGCTATGCATCAGTCTTATTTCTGGGCTCTTGCTGATCTAACGCCAGGCCTGGCCGTGTGCCAGCACTCAGGCTGCAGACCTGTACCTGTAATGCTGTGACACTGTCTACTCCTACTGTGAATGGATGTCCCATTTTATCAAGTATATTTGCTGAGCCTATTGATATCAGTGTTATAGGTTGAACTGTCTCCCCCCAAGAGATATGTTGAAGTCCTAACTCCCAGTACCCCAGGGTGGGCCCTTATTTGGAAATAGGGCTCTTCAGATGTAGTTAGTGAGGTTGTGATGAGGTCACACTGAAGGAGGGTAGGCCCTAATCAGGTAGGACCCGTGTCCTGGTGAGAACAGAGACACGAGGAGAATACCCTTGGCAATGGAGGCAGAGACAGATGGATGTGCCCACAAGCCAGGGGATGCCCAGGATCGCCGGGACCACTGGGAGCCAGAGAAAGGCTGCGAATACTCTCCCTCAGAGCCTCCGGAAGGAACCAGTCCTGCCCACAGCTTTCAGCCTCCAGAACTGGGAGAGCATGACTTTCTGTTGTTTTAAGCTGTCAGCAGCACTTTGTTATGGCAGCTCTGAGACCCAACCGCAGTCAGCATTTAATTCTGTGTTTCTTGCATTCCTAAAATACCCGCTCTATGTCATTTTCAAAATAGATTCAGATTGCTAACATTTTATTAAGGATATTTTCCTGTGTTGATAGATAAAACTGGCCTGTACTTTCCTTCTTGTGTTTTTGCCTGGGAGTGTTTCCTCTGAAAGGACCTGCTCCCAGGCTGTCTGACAGCACACTTGCCCACCAGCTGGGTCTGTTGCGGTGTGAACACACTTTAAATGTGATGTGAACACATTTTTAACTACTGACTCCGTATCTTTAATACGTGCAGCAATATTCAGGTTTTTTGACACCTCAAATCCAATTTTATAGTGCTTCCTTTTTTTTTTTTTTTGAGAGAGAGAGAGGGCACATGTGAGTGAGGAGGTAGAGAGAGAGAGAGAGAGAGAGAGAGAGAGAGACTATCAGGCAGGCTCCACACTGTCAGCATAGAGCCCAATGTGGGGCTTAAACCTATGAACCCTGAGGTCATGACCTGAGCTGAAATCAAGAGTCAGACACTTAACTGACAGAGGCACCTAGGTGCCCCCAGTTGTGAATATTTTCTGATTTAAAAAAAAATTTTTTTTAAGTAATCTCTACACCCAACCTGAGGCTCAATCTCATGACCCCAAGATTAGGAATCGTACGCTCACTGACTAAGCCAGCCAGGCACCGAAAAGATTTTCTCATTTTAATTATGATTTCTTCCTTGACTTGTTCATAACTTAGAAATATCTTAATTTACAAAACTATAGTTTTTTTTCTTTCGTTCTTATTCTTTGTTGCCAGCTTAATTTCATTTTGGTCAGAAAGCATGGTTTTTGTTTTTATTTTTGTTTTTGAGACTTGCTTTGTGGCTTAGATCCTGAATTTTTGTAAATGATTTTATGACTATTTCAGTAGTAATTTCTTTTCCCTGTTTGTTAAGTCTAGGGTTCTCTGTATGTTGGTTACATCAAGTCTGCTGCTTGTGATGTTGTTTTTTAAGTTTGTTTATTTATTTATTCTGAGGGATGGGGGCAGAGAGAGGGAGAGAGAGAAAGAATCCCAAGCAGGCTCTGCACTGTTAGCACAGAGCCCGATGTGGGGCTCGAACCAATGAACCGTGCAGGACCTGAGCCGAAATCAAGAGTTGGCTACTTAACCGACTGAGCCACCTACGTACTCCAGATGAAATCTGTTGTATCAGTCAAGTTTCTTACTGATTTTTGTCTGCCTGATATATCACTTTTGAAAAGATAGAATCCCTGGGTTGGTAGGATTTGTCTGTTTCTCCTTTTAATCTGTCCCTCACTCCTTCCTCTGTGGCGAAGCTGCGGATTGGTTGCACGTGAATTTAGGACTGTTAGGGTTTGCTGGGAAATTATTCCTTTCATCATTATATCATTATGATTTTGCCTAGAATTTGGCTTTGTTCGATCCCAACGTGGCACTGCTGTTTCTTTTAGGTTGGTATTGGCCTCTTGACATCATTCCCTGAACTACAACCCTTTCCTTGTACTTTGTGTTTCTTCTAAATGACGTATAGCTGTAGGGTTTACTTGTCTCCAATTCTTTGACTTGACCCCTGTCTTTGGTTCGGCAGGATGATTGCCGTTCTGTTTACTTAGATCGCTGACACAGCAAAAGGATTTAGTGCACCATCTTTGTTTCCTTTCAGGTACATGTTCTTCACTGGTGCCCTCTCCTCCCCCGGTGTCCCTACGCCGTGTACCTGGCATGTGTCTTGCGGGTCCCACGTGCTCTTGTGGTGTGTGGGCCATAGGCTGGGTGCCTTCTTCGTGGGTACTGCTCTTCCAGCCACTGATGGTGCTGCACCCACACCTGCCCCTCCACTGCTGGGGCCTGGGCGGGGGCCCTGGGGCCTGTGCAGCAAGGCTACTAGTGGCCCCAGCGCTGAGCTTCAGGTGGGGGGAGTGCGGGGCAGGAGCATCTCACCAGCACTTTGATTTGTTTCTTCTTTATCTCTGATTCTTATTTTCTATTCATGAGTTTGTTTGCCTCTTGAGTTTTCTGTTTGTTGCTTATATTTTTTTGCTTATTTTTCCACTGGAGTTGCTGGCATACTTTCTGTGTTAGTTTGCAGGAGTTCCTGTGTTCCTGGTATCAATTCTTCATTGCTTTTAGATGCTATGAGTATTCTGTCCTCTGTCACCTGACCACTAACTGGTCCCTGTGTCCTTTCGATGCAACTAAATTTATCAGTCTTTTGGCCTCATTGTTTATGCTTTTAATGTTTTATTTAAAAAGTTCTTCCTTGGCCTAGATCCAAAGATACTCCCTTCCATGTCTTGCATTCTCCTTTCAGTTTTATCTTCACATTCTGCCTGGAGCTGCTTTCCTGGGGGGAGATGGAGGGAACCGCTTCTCATCTCCTAAACTGCCCAACTTTGCCCCAGACCACACTCATGCCTGTGTGTCTGCTCACATCAGCGCCCGGAGCCCCGGGTGGCGACGAGCCCCTTCTCTTAATCTTTAAGACTCTTAGCTGGGGGCCACTGGCCAGCTCAGTTGGTTAAGCATCTGACTCTTGATTTCGGCCCAGGTCAGGTCATGATCCCAGGGTTGTGGGACGGAGCCCCACATCCGGCTCCATGTCTGACTGCGCAGAGCGTGGAGGCCACTTGAGCTCTCTCCCTCCTCCGTTTGCAGTCATGCATGCACTCTTGCTTTCTCTCTCAAAAAAAAAAAAAAGTCTCAGCTGGTTATGTGCCATCCTTCCATCATATAAATGCTACAGAAGATCCAACGGGCTTTCTCATTGGATCCATTGACTTGCAATCTGAGGAGAGCTGGCCCTGGCAGGTAGCTGGGCCCCTGTGCGTGTAGGGCCGCTCGAGGTCTGCGGTCTCTGGTTCCCAGCCGCTTACATCCACTGCTACTGAGTGAGTAGCTCCTAAGTTTGTGTCCCTTTGTGTTTGGCTGTTACTATCACAGAGAAATATTAGGCTGCCTTTCTCTTTGTTTTTGCCTTTTACTAGGTTAAGTAGATTTGGTTTTATTTTCCTTCTTTTGACATGTATCTTATTATTCCATGGGATTTTTCTTCAGTGGTTGTACTTAAAACGTTTGTGGGCATGTGGGACTTACCAGGACTCTGCACTCAGTGTCTGTCCTTGGCCACAAGGTTCCCAAGCCCAAGCGGCCTTCTTCCTCTTTGGGTTAGCCCCTGTGTAGATTTGCCCACATCTATGTTTCTTTGCCCATGGTTCCTTCTTACCTCATTCTTCTTTAGATAATTCTTTTCTTTCTCCTCTGTAAGAATCTGTTAATGGTAAATTTGCTGTTTTGGTCTTATAGAAAATATACCATGTTTTTCCCTCATTTTTGAGAGTTAGCTGAATCCATGCCTGTCAGCCAGGACATTGGCCCCATCTCCTCTCCCCAAGGCTGGCCTCCTACCCAAGACTGTTCTGACTCATTACCAGCCACCACGTCTCTTCGTGGCAGGTAAGACCAATTCTGTGTTGAGGGTCCAGACAGTTTACACAGTGGAATGTCATCTACTAAAAATCTTGTTTTCAACCAGAAGCAGCTGTCACACAGCTTACAGAGGTATTTTCCCTCCGGGTGCCACATTTGCACAAAAGAGCCACCCTTTTCTGTGGTGG
This sequence comes from Paguma larvata, assembly GCA_030068075.1. NCBI lineage: Eukaryota > Metazoa > Chordata > Mammalia > Carnivora > Viverridae > Paguma > Paguma larvata. Next base: position 80,094,853 of record CM057838.1, on the reverse strand, counting down.
CTGTGCCGCAGGACAGAAGCTCATGTGCACAACTTCAGTGCGCACACTTAGGGACACACACATGCTCTCACACGACACCCCACATATAGCTGTTAAGGTGCCTTGGTTTCGGGTGCAAATCAGATTGGGTGCAGTTGGAATGGACTGCCTGTGGTGGGTACGTTTTGAGAAGGGCTGCAGAGCCCTGGACCTGGAGCAGCCGGGTGGGACTCCTCCCTTCAGTCCCTGCAGTGCCGGGGGCCTGGGGGACTACGGCTGACCCTGGGTCTGGGAAGTGCAGTCTGCAGGTCCCAACCCTGCTCCCCCGGAAAGGGGCCCTGGTTGGGGCCCAAGGCCCTGTCCAGCCCTGCCACCCCCCCTGCCCCCAGCTCTTCTCCCAAGGTCACCACCAGCTAGGCTACCCTGGACCTGGCTATACTTAGGAGAATTTTGTTTTAGTCTCCAAGAGTGTGCAATTTATTTAACTTCTGTTATTAATCTAATCGTTATATTGTGTCCAAGGAATAGCATCTAAAATGTCTGTGCTCTAAAATTTATTGGGCTTTCGTGTTGTGTAAGTGATAATCCGATTTGGAAATATTCTGTGGACACTTGAAAACTAGTGTTCCCAGAGCACCTCAGTGGCTCAGTTGGTCATGATCTCACAGTTTGTGGGTTCAAGCCCTGCATCGGGTTCTGTGCTGACAGTGCGGAGCATGCTTGGGATTCTCTCTCCCCCTCTCTGCCCTTCCCCTGCTTGTGCTCGCTCTTGCTCTCTCTCACTCTCTCTCTCTCTCAAAATAATAAACTTTTTAAAAATAAATAAACTTTAAAAGAAAGAAAAATAGTTTTCCTAGAATTTACGAAATTCTAGGCTCATTTATGCATTTTCACTGTATCAATGACTTATTCTTATTTTTTCCTTTTTATGTCACAGCCTGGGCCTTGGGGCCCTATGAGCGCCTTGCTTTGCCTGTGCCGTTGTTTCTGCCCTGTGTTAACTGGTGTGTCAGATTTAATTGTGTTCCATCTTCAACATTGAATATGCCCTCTGTCATCAAAAAGGACTTCCCTGGTGGCGCCCTGGTGGCTCACTCAGTTGAGCATCTGACTCTTGATTTTGGCTCAGGTCAAAATCCCAGGTTCATGGGCTCAAGAACACCCTGTGCAGGGCTCTGAGCTGAATGTGGAACCTGCTCGAGATTCTCTCTCTCCCTCTGCCTTTCTCCCCTACTCATGCTCTCTCTCTAAAATAAAGAACGACTTCCCTTGTCATGGAATCCCCTTCATGCGATGCTCGGGTGTTGCTCTAAATCCTTTCTGTTTACTTGTTTGTGTTTGTAGTTTTGCCTTTTTTTTTTCCAGCTTCCCAATTAGCTTTGGTTAGGACTCTTCAGCATCATAGCATAGATTTTATCAATTTGGTCCAGTATAAGATGGTGTCCTTTTAAGGCAGGAGGCTCGGGGCCCAGCCAGCCTCTGTCACCCCACGTGTGCTCCTGACAGCTTGCTTCATCAGCAGTCTGTGTTGGTCTTCACTCTCTCTGTTGACGTGGACTGTACGCGTGCTTGTGTGTCACTTTTGCTGTAGTGTGAATGGTATGTCTTTTTTTATTCAAAATTATCATTACGAATTTTTATTCCTGTTGAAAACAAAGGATTTTGTCCTTTTCAAAAGTGTTTATTGGGCGCCTGGGTGGTTCAGTTAAGTGTCCAACTTCGGCTCAGGTCATGATCTTGCAGTTCATGAGTTCGAGCCCCGCGTCAGGCTCTGTGCTGACAGCTCAGAGCTGGAGCCTCCTTCAGATTCTGTGTCTCCCCCTCTCTCTGCCCCTCCCATGCTCATGCTCTATCTCTCTTTGTCTCTCATTAATAAATAAAAACATTAAAAAAATGTTTTTTTAATTAAAGTGTTTATTTAGAGAGCGCGCACGCACATGCGTGAGGGGGGGAGGGGCAAAGAGAGAGGGAGAAAGAATCCCAAGCAGGCTCTGAGCTGTCAGTGCAGAGCCCAACTCGGGGCTTGAGCCCACAAACCCTGGGATCATGACCTGAGCCAAAATCAAGAGTACGACACTCAACTGACTGAGCCCCCCAGGTGCCCCAAGAATTTTATGCTTCTTAATCTTTTCCACTAATTTACTGAAATTCTGAAGTTAACCTCTGCCCCATCCATCCTTTTCACTGAGATTTTTCTTACATATGTGCCCTTGATAACAGATTGAGCCATATGAAATCAGTGACATTTGACCTCCGAAACGGGGCGTTGGGTCAGGCGCTCCATCGTGCCTGCCCACGGCCCGCCTGAACCTGCATTTCGCCACCTGCAGAGTCTGGAGCCAGCTTCCCCCAGTGGAGCCTTGGGGTTGGCCTCGCCATGTTCTGACTCCATCCGTTTTGTCTGTTTTTTCATTTTTAACCTTGGTTGTTGCCAAGAAGGAGAATGACCCAGCCTTCCACCCAGTGGGCCTTTGACATAAGTTTTATGTAGACTTAGATTTCCACTTTGATTTTTTTAAAGAGTGCTCCCCTTCCCAGAGGGACAGAAACAACCCGTCAACAGCTTTGCTTCCTGAGGGCAGAGGTTTTGGGGTGACGCAGGTGCAGACTTTTCTTTTTGGAACTGGAGGTGGTTTCACTGATCTTTCCCGTCCCTCCCCCCCATTATGAACATATAAGTCTTCACAAAAACCATTGAAATAGTCCTTTGCTTCTCAGAGGGGGAGTTGACAAGCAGCAACAGCAATGTGTAAAGCATGCATTTGGATACATGTTGGTGTGTGTACCTGTGAGATCGCACAGTCGTGACAGAGCACGTGCCCGTGGGCTGTGACAGTTTCTCTTCCCTCTCGTGTCCACCCCAGCCCTTCTCGGTGCTGCCGCTCATTCCCAGGGAGCCGCTGGTCTGCCTAGTGTTACTGTGGAGCAGTTTGCATTCTTTAGGTATTTATATAAATGGAATCAAACAGCATGTACTCTTTTTTGTCATCTTTCACTCAATGTCACTGTCTTAAAAGTTGTTACATATGTCAATAGCTTATTCCCTTTTCAGTGCTGAGTAGGACTCCATTGCGCGGGCCTGCCTCCTTGCGATGACATTTCTGTCATCTCCGGATTTGGCTCGCACAGATGAAGCTGCCGTGAGCGTTCATGTAAGCGTGTGCGCACGTGCACTGGTTTCTCACAGGTAAATGCCCAGGCGTGTTGCGTGGCCCTGCAGGGCGGCGCACAGACACCGTCGTCGTGTCGACACCATCGTCGCGTCCTCTCGATGATGGATCGGTTATCATCACTCAGTGCTCCCGGAGGCCTAGTAGTGCTCTTTGCTCCCAAATCTGTTTGTGTTGATACAGGCACTCCAGGTTCCTTCTGAGGTGCTAACATGGGATCTCCGTGTCCAGCCTTTACTTTTAACCTGTTTTTATGCTTTTATTGTGATTTTCTTGTAAGCAGCATGTTGTTGCGTCCTGCTTTTCGATCCAGTCTGTCTTTGCCTTCGAGTTGGGGTGTAGACCACTCACATTTAATGTGGTTATTTGTATGGTTAGGGTTAGGTATGTCATCTTGCTGTTTGTTTGGTTTTTTATTTCCCTATCTGTTCTTTGGGGTTTTTTTCTTCTTCTTTTGGGTTAATTGAGCATTTTTTAAATTCAACCTTATCTCTATGCCTTGTTTTTTACTTTCTGCTGTGTTTTTAGTTGTTGTTGGGGGGTTGATGGTGTATGTTAATTCATCACACTGAGTCTCCGAGCAGTGACAGTGCGTGGCCGCACCTGTAGCGTGAGCGCCGACAGCCCTCTCCAGGCCTCGCCCTGGTGCTGTCCTAGGTAAACTGCTTAGTACACTCGTTACTTTTGCCTTAAGCAGCCAATTAATGCTTTAAAGAGATGAAAACAAAAGGAAAACATTTCTCATACTAACATCCAGTTGCCATCGCCAGTACTCCTAGCCTCTGTTGTGGATTTTTACACAGTAAACTTCGTCTGCTCGAAGACGTCACCAAACATGGCTTGTAATGCGAGTCTGCTGGTAACGCCTTCTCTTGCTTTGGGGTTTTTAGGAAGTATTTCCCTCTCATTTGTGAAGTGCGTCCCTGCTGGGTCTCAAATTCTAGGCGGACGTTGTTCCCAACTTGCTGTGCTGCCTTCCTCGGCCGCGTCACTTCTGGCGACAGGTCTGTCCTCATCCTCACTTTGTGTCTGGACAGAGCGCATCCTTTCTCTCTGCTGCTTTTAGGATGTCCTCTCTCTTGCTGGTTGCAGGCAATTTATGATTCGCCTTAGTGTAGTTTTCTTCATCTTTCTTGCTCAGGGTGCGTGGAGCTTCTTCGACCGATAGGTTTATCGTTTTCATCAAGTTTGGGAAATGTTTGTTTTTTTGTTTTTTTTTCAAATATTTTTTTGTTCATCCCTGCAGAGCTCCAGTCATATGTAGAATACGCCTCAGCGCACTGCTGCTCTTGGATTTTCTTTTTCTTTACTTTCTTTCTTTCCTTTTAATCTCTGTTTTCTCTATGTTTCATCGGATAGTTGTACTGTTGTGCTTTCAGATTTGCTAATCTTGGGACAACTGGGTGACTCAGTCGAGTTAGTGTCCCACTCTTGATTTCGGCTCAGGCTGTCATCCACGGGTCCTGGGATCGAGCCCTGTGTTGGGCTCTGCATTGAGCATGGAGCCTGCTTGAGATTCTCTCCCTCTTCCTGCCCCTTCCCTGCTCGTGTGTGCACATGTGCGTGTGTGCACGCGCGCTCTCTCTCTCAGATAAAAAATAACAAGAACAAAAAAACAAATTTGCTGATCCTTCCTCTGCATCGCCTGTCCTGCTGGTAAGCCCTTCCAGTGTATTCTCCATCTCAGACATTGCAGGGTTCTCTGGAATGTAGATTGAGTCTTTTTATATATTCCTTCTGTCTACTTCATGTTTGATTTTTTTAAGCTTTTGAACATATGGAATACAGTTTTAATAACTCTTAACATTCTCGTTCCTAATTCTGTCATTTTTGTCAATTCTGGGTCAGCTTTGATTGATTGGATTTTCCCTCAGTTCATTTGGAGAGAGAGAGACTGTTCCTGAAGAGGGAACAGCAGGAGGGCCAGTGTGGCTGCTCAGAGGAATCACAGGGAATTGCTCTGCCCTATCCTCCAACCCAGTTGTAGCTATTCATCTATTGTGGCTGTGATGAGATTTTACATGCTTCATCTTTGAAAGAGTCTTTTTACACTGGTGGTTACTGCTGAATCCTGATTATCAATCTGTGAGCATCACTTGGAAGGCATTTATCAAATTCTCTTAGGGGCGCCTGGGGGGGCTCAGTCGGGTAAGCATCCGACTCCAGCTCAGGTCATGATCTCCTGGTTCATGGGTTTGAGCCCCGCGTCGGGCTCTGTGCTGACGGCTCAGAGCCTGGAGCCTGCTTCAGATTCTGTGTCTCCCTCTTCTATATACCCCTCCCCAGCTCACACTCCGTCTCTTTCTCTCTGTCTCTCAAAAATAAACATTGAAAAAAATTTCTCTTAGATTCTCTTCTTGATATTTGCCTTTTGGTGTGCCCTACACCACAGATTAATAACTCCTGCTGCAGGTTTGGAAGCTCCTCAGTTACATAGTGAAGGAGGTTTCGAAATAGGGAAATTTCTTCTGCGCTGGCACTTAGGCCGTGTCTGAGAGTCCTGCTGGGACTATGGTTTGATACTGGAAAATGTACATGCTGCAAATTTGTGGGAATGGAAATCTCGCTTCTTGTTTTAATTTTTGACAGCAGGGGATGTAGATAAAGCAAGTTGATATTATTCATCACTCAGACATTTTTTTTGTCATCAAATTGACTTCAGTGTAAGTTTCATATATAAATGCTGTTTGCCTTATAATGATAGTTCGAATTCATTAAAAAAAACATTAAATCTGCCAAACACACACACACACACACACACACACACACACACACACTCTCAGTCATTCAGTGTTTGATCTTAATGGTTGGGAGAGGTTTTTCTCATTCAGAAAATTTCAGTCTCAGCACTGAATTTGAAGAAAATTGCAGTAAGACGTTTCCGTTATCGAGCTGGAAGGGCCGACAGGATGTTTAGCTTCTTTTTCTGACAAAAGTCCATGGAACCGACGATGGCGAAGTCCAGGAGAGTGGACTTTGGTAACTCACGGCAGGTTCCAGTGTGTCCCTCCTAATAAACAACACGATAAATAGCCATGGCCTTTAACCACCTTAAATTTTCATGTGCTTCATAAATTTTCTAGCTGAGCCTTTCTGAGCTCTGAACATGCCTTTAGCGTGGATATTTGTGACACATCTGAACAACTCAACTTCAGGTTGTACAGAATTAGATGTTTTCTCAACGTCTTTGAAATATCTCAGCTGCAGTTGTTCCACAAAGATGACACGTGGAGGCTGGTCCCTCGGTCGCTCCACACGCAGCACTGACTCCTTGGATGAAATAACATCAGCTGAGAAGCATCCGTAACGTCACTGACCATCAAGAGCCCGAGAGAATCTCGTAAATCACTGTCCCGCTGTTGTCCCCACTGTCCACGCTCCTCAAGCAGCTGCTCTCGCCAGAGGCTAGCACCCTCGCCGGGGTTGTTTCCTCCGGACACAGAACTGTAGTCGCTGCAGTCGGCGTGCTTTAATTAACTTCTTGCCGGTAAACAGCCTTCCTGCCTGGCTAACAAATGAGCCACCTGGAAACTTTCTTATTTTAAGAGTCCTTCTCATTTTGTGAAGTAATTCTGCTGTGATGAGGTTTCCATTTCCGTGTCTACCTGATTTGTTTCCAGTGTACTTGCTAAGTGTGAAATTTTTTAATTCCTGTTTACTAAATTCTTACATACATTTAGGTTAGTATTTGTGCTTTCTGCTGTATTCCAGAATCTGTGTAGTTCTCTACCAGTGCAGTACTATTTTAATTAATTACCTTTTAGTATTGTTTGTGTCTAATGGTAAAAATTATCACTCCCATTATAATTTGTGAACTTTTTCTTAGTTATTCTTACGTGTTTATTCGTAGGGGTTAACTTTCCAAACATTCTAAGTTGTTTTTTTTTTAATTTTTTAATTTTAATTTTATTTTTTTAAATAATTTATTGTCAAATTGGTTTCCGTACAACACCCAGTGCTTATCCCAACAAGTGCCCTCCTCTGTGCCCGTCACCCACTCTCCCCCCTCCCACACCCACCTCACTCTTCAGTTTGTTCTTAGTCTTTGAGAGTCTCTTATGTTTTGTCTTCCTCCCTCTCTGTGTCTTTTTTTCCTTTCCCCTCTTCTCCTCCCCCATGGTTTTCTGCTGTCTCTCAAAATCCACCTATGCGTGGAAACATACAAACATTCTGAGTTTTAAAAACATTTCTACCCTATGATCCAGCAATTGCCCTGCTAGGAATCTACCCAAGAGACACAGAAATGCTGATGCATAGGAGCACGTGTACCCCAATGTTCATAGCAGCACTTTCGACAATAGCCAAATCATGGAAAGAGACCAAGTGCCCATCAACTGACGAATGGATAAAGAAGTTGTGGTACATATATACAATGGACTACTACGTGGCAATGAGAAAAAATGAAATCTGGCCATGTGTAGCCAGATGGATGGAACTGGAGGGTATTATGTTAAGTGAAATAAGTCAGTCAGAAAAAGACAGATACCATATGTTTCCACGAATAGGTGGACTTTGTGAGACTAAGCAAAAACCAGGGGGAGGGGAAGAGGGGAAAGGAAAAAAAGACACAGAGAGGGAGGGAGATAAAACATAAGAGACTCTCAAAGACTAAGAAAAAAACTGAGGGTAAGGGGGATGAGGGAGGGGGGAGACGGGGTGATGGGCATTAAAAAGGGCACATGTTGGGATGAACACTGGGTGTTATATGTAAACCAATTTGAAAATAAACTATTATGAAAAAAAAGAATAAATAAATAAAATAAATAAAAAGAAACGTTGCATCATCCAAATTTTTAAAAAATAAAAATAAAGAAATATGAAGATAAAAAAAAAACATTTCTTCCTTTTGGAAATGTTATAGAACTACATCAAATGTATCAACCAATTTAGAAGGTATATCTTCATAATTATTGAATTTTCCATTCCAAGGAATCTTGTATACACATTCCTTTATGTACCTCAATAAAAATTTATAATTTTATTCACACTGATCCAAACATACTCCTTTTTAAGTTAAGCCTGGATTTTTATTTTCTTTCTGTGGTGGTTGTTGCTGTGATGAAGACGAACTTTTCTCCTGCCCAGTTTCTGCTAATGCACAGACACTCGTCTCTCATATCACATGAGTGATACATCATTACAATCTCCCTAATATTTTTGGTAGTTTTTCCATCGATTCCTTTACTTTTTCTAAGTTCACAACTAATGACAAATTTATCTCTTTCAGATATTTAAATCTCTTCCTTTTTTTTTATTCTCTTATTGCACTGACTAGCATTTCCAAAAGTAAGACATACTGGTGGTGACCGTACATATTCTCATTCTGACTTTAATGAGTATGCTTTCAGCCTTTCACTACTAAGTATTATGAAGGCCTGAGTTAATATGGATAGTCTTGATCAAGTTAAGTAAGTTTTCTTTTACTTCTGGGTTACAGAGACTTTCAATCATAACTCTGTTGGTTTGGCCATGTGCCTGCGGACATCCTCCAGTATAATCACGCACTAACTTATTTCCCAGTTAGTGAGTGCCGGCTATGCTCCACACCCCACTCTTAAAAAGCTTCTCATCCCCATGAGAGTATTTCTAACGCTGCTTCCTTCTCAGGTCATCTGGTCAAAGTCTCACTGACCCCGTCACTATAGCCTTAGAGTAGAAGCCTGAGTTCCAAGTCATCTAAGCTCCTAAAATGCAAGATAGAGCAGTCGAAGTCTTGTCTGTCCCCTGGTTTCTGGATGGGCCACAGCAGGGCTGTCCCTGCTGGAGGGCAGGTGGGTCTCCAGTCCATTTTGTCCAGACCATGTGCAGTGAGGCGGGCTTAGGGTAGAGGAAATATCCATTTGACCTGGTGAAGGGGATGGCTTTGTGAGCCGGACACTGGGGTTATTCCTGAGAAACTAAAAGAATGACTCTTACGTTCCTAAAAGTGAAAGGTTTATTATTTTGAATGTATCATATTTTAAAATTATTGCACTTACTGGTCATGTCTTTTTTTCATTTCGTTGTGTTTCAGTTCTTCACCACCAGGAGTGTACCTTGAGAAGGACTATGAGATTTACCGGGATTATAATGTGGACGGACAACTTCTTCACTACAGGTAGAACCCACTGTCTCACACTTGGCCCTGTCTCCTGACCCAAGGGCAGTTTTCCTGACAGTTCTTGGGTGAGCTGGAGAAGAATCTGGCTCAACAAGAAGCAGCGAGCCGGATGTATACAGCATGTGGGGCCCTGTGCTAGCCAGAGGAACATGAGGAGAGGCTGGCGGGGCCTTTTGGAATGGCCCCCAGGCTCATGTGGCAGCTTTCAGGAAGCTGGAAGAAGCTTGTCACTGCCCACTTGTTTGCAGAGCCATGGAGCCCATTGCTCTTAGCAGAGGAGTGAGTCCCTGGGGGACCCTTAGCATGTGTTCTACCCTGGAGCTCCAGGCCATGCATCACAGTGCGTCCCAGGCGAAGTCAAGAAGATTGGGCTTAATCCTAAGGAAGGAAGTGGACGTTGATTGCTCTCTCTTGATCGTGGGTTGGCCTTGCAGGATGTTGGGAGGTTCTAGAGATGACCCTTAGGACCCAAGGGCACAGCATCTGTCAGACTGGGGAGGGGCCGTCCTCGGCCAACTCATAGCTCCAGGTGGGGTTCTGTGGGGTTCTGTGCCTCTGGGTGGGCTAGGTGCCCTCAGCACAGACCAACAGCAGTGATACCAGTGTTAGTGAGAAATTTGAAGACCTGAGGGGCCTTTGGTGGTTTGCCCGGACATTTTATTTTATTTATTTATTTGTTTATTTATTTATTTATTTTTCAATTTTTTTTAATGTTTACTTTTGAGAGAGAGAGAGAGAAAGAGCACAAGCAGGGGAGGGGCAGAGAGAGAGGGAGACACAGAATCTGAAGCAGGCTCCAGGCTCCGAGCTGTCAGCACAGAGCCTGACGACGTGGGGCTTGAACCCATGAACTGCGAGATCATGACCTGAGCTGAAGTCGGACACTTAACCCACTGAGTCACCCAGGCGCAACTGCTAGGATATTTTAAAGATCAGTCTTGGAAGCGCTTACTGGATTTGCTGATAGGGAATGGAATCCGAGCCTACCTGGGCCCACCATGTGGGTGTGTGACTGTGGGTGTGTTTTATAGTCTCCCTGTGCTTCCACGCCCTCCTCAGTAAAGCAGGGTGCAGACGGCTGACTTAGTGGGCCCTCAGTGTACCTGTCAGGGAAGGTCCTCAGACTTGGTGTTGCCTATGCATTGAGCACTGCTCTAGTAGGCTGCCTGTCAAAGCCCCCCACGCCCTGCAGGGTGCATGTGCCTGCCTGGGCTTTGGTGGCCCATTCCTGCCCTGGCCCTGCCATCCTGGGTGCCACCTGAGCCGGGTATGAGAATAACAAGTTGTAGTTTTAGGAATGGAAGCACTCACGCAGCCAGAGTGAGAAGAATGGGAAACTAATGTTTATGAACAGACTGGGGAAGAGACTCCCCTCCCCACTGCACTGAGCAGGGTCTGTGAGGAAGAGAGAGAGGAGGAGGAGCCTCTCTGGGGTGGCTTGTGCTGCCCACCCTGCTGGTCTGGGCCCTGAGCAGGGCAGGGGCAATGATGGGATGCCTGGTCGACCTTCCAGCCCGGGCACAGAGGAGCACCTGGAGATTTATGGGGCAATTGAAGGGCTCCGTACTTCGAGTTGTTTTTCAAACCGAACAAAATGGTTTCTTGTCTGCAGGAGCATGACCACAGCTCTGTGAGTCCTGCTCACCAACCTTGGGGCAGAGCTGCAGGCATCTTGCATACATGGTAGCTACTTCCTAAGGAGGTGGAAGCAGAGTAATTCCTTTGGCTTGGGTCTTGTGCCGTGCTCTCCTGTCTTTTTCTGAAAAGAGGCTGTGGAGAAGTGCTCCGAGCTGACTGGAGCCCTCTCTTCCTGCTCCTGCCCTTTCAACACCTGTTTCCGCCCTGACTGCCTGCCTCCGCATTTCCGGTGCCATGGAAGGATGTCCTCCTTCTCTTAATGGCTTGAAAGCATCACTGAGCAGCCAGATCAAGCGATCATCCCGTTTCATTTAGAGACAGGTGGTGACTCTGCCCGGGTGCCATGCCCCTCCCTTAGCAGAGTTAATGGGGGATTAGGGCACAGGTGAGGACAGTCTTCTTGGGTTTGGGGAACCATAGGGAGGTAGGTCTGAGGGCAGACCAGGGAGGTTAGACTGGTTAGAAAGGGTGACCGCAGTCAGTGGGGCCTTCTGGCCACTCAGTGGTTGGGAGCAGGGGACATAAGCAGAGATCAGGGCCTGGAAACTGGATGTCTGGCTTCAGAGAGGGCTCCCAAGAGAAAGACAGAGCAGTGGAGGCCAGGTGGGTAGCTGAGTGTGGGGCTGAGCAAATGCTTGGCCTGAGGATGAGCGCTGAAGCTGCCTGCACAGTGAAGCCTGTTAGAGGTAGGCCCCCCGTGGCTGGTGGGCTCCTGCTATCCATGACTGAGGGCCATCTCCAGGCCCTGGAGGCCCATTTTCCCAACTGTGACTTGGAGTCCATGACTCAGGTGCCCACACAGGCCTCAGGCCTGCCTGAGAGTCAAATGAGGGACTTGAGTAGGGGTGCTCAGTGCGCACACATGCTGCGGTGGTGGGCACTGCCCTCAGCCCGGGGCATCGTCTGCGTGATAGAGGGTGAGGACAGGGGTCTGCCTTTCTCGTGACGAGACAGAACTGCTCTTAGGACCTAGAACAGATCCGTCCTCTGACCAGCAGGCCTGTCATGTGCTCTTGACCCCGTCTGACATTCTGTCACACTCTCCTCATCCTATAGCACAATTTGGAAAAAAAAAAAATTTGTTTTTAATGTTTATTTTTGAGACAGAGAGAAACAGAGTGTTAGTGGGGAAGGGGCAGAGAGAGGGAGACACAGAATCTGAAGGAGGCTCCAGGCTCTAACCTGTTAGCGCAGAGCCTGACGTGGGGCTTGACCTCACAAACCGTGAGATCATGACCTGAGCTGAAGTCGGACGCTGAACCGACTGAGCCACCCAGGTGCCCCATCCTACAGGAGGATCTTGATGACCCACAACTCACAGGCTACACTGAGCCTCCTCAGGCCACAGCCCTCAGCACCCTTTGCCAGGTAAGGATCTTTCTTTGCCTCATAGCCCCTAAGGGGGGCCTGGCACCAGGGCTGGGTCATTACCTGCTGAGTGGTGAAAAAAAGTACAAAAATAATGGTTCATGCTCACTGAGTGTTTCCTGTATGTCAGTACTGAACTAAGGACTTTATCAAATGCACATTATGTTACTTAATTCTCATAAGAACCAACGAGGACACTCATTCTCCAGGAATGGGAGCCTGCATCCCGAGTCCTGCTACTGGGTGACTTCTCCTCGGGACAGTGAAGCTGAGCTCCCGGACGTCACTGTCAACTGGTGGGGTCGGTTCCTGGTTGTGCTGCATGAGCCGTGAGCCCGGCTGTGCTGCGTGGGCCATGAACCCGGCATGTTAGAGTGGGCTGCCTCCAGCTCACAGTCCCTCATGTTGTCTCACACCAAAGCCTGCCTCACCCACCCCCAGTAACTGGAAGTCGTGGCCTTGTCCAGAAAGGTCCAGCAGCCATCAGAGGACAGAGGCAGAGGTGGCAAACTATACAACTGGTTTAAGACACTTCGGAATTTTGCTTTTGTAGTTTTTACACTACAAAAGAAGTTCAGATGAACTTCTCTGAGACCAACCTGCACACAGAGAACAAAATAGACAAAACTGCCCTGAAGTCCTCAGAGATCTACTAAGGCATGAGGACTTGAGGGCTGAGGAGGGATCAGTGCAACCCAGCACACATAAGATCCCGTCTCTCCCCCAAGACAGTTGAGAAGCCAAGCCAACCTTCGAGTGGTTCCATGGCTCCAAACGTCAGTGTCAGAGTCCACAAAAAGGAGCCCTAGTGACCATTCCACGTGGATTCCTGAAAGGCTACCCCCAGGTAGACCAGCCCTCAACCCTAAATCTGATTTCCAAATGGGATTCAGGTTATCTGCCCTTTCCCCGGCTGCCTGTCAGAAACAAAAATAAATCCAGAGCCTCAAATTATCTCTACAGTTTTTCGTACGTAGTCCCCAGAATATCAGTCTAAAATTTTCTATGTAGAAAATCCTAAAGAATTGACCAAAAAGCTCCTAGAACTGAAAAGTGATTATGGCAAGTTTGCAGGATACAAAGTAACTTTACAAAGGTCAATTTCTTTCCTATATACTAGCAATGAATAAGTAGAATTTAAAATTAATACCATTTACATAAAAATGAAATGCATAGGTATAAATCTAACAAGATATGTACAAAATCTATATGAGGAAAACTACAAAACTCTAATGAAGGAAATCAAAGAAGAACTAAATAAATGGAGAGATATCCTATGTTAATGGACAGGAAGATTCAATATTGCCAAAATGTCAGTTCTTCCCAGCTTAATCTATAGATTCATTGCAACTTCAACCAAAACCCCAGCCAGGTGTTTTGTGGATATCAACAAACCGATTCTAAAACTTACATGGAAAGGCAAAAGATCTCAACTACGCAACACAGCATGCAAGGAAAACAAAGTTGGAGGACTGATACTACTTGATTTCAAGACTTATTGTAGAGCTGCCCTAATGAAGACAGTGTGGTGTTGGCAACAGTAGACCAATAGGTCAGTGTAACAAAATAGAGAGCCAAGAAACAAACCCACAAAAATGTAGTCAACTCTGTTGACAGTGGGGAAGAGGCAATTCAGTGGAGCAAGGACGGTCTTTTCCACAAACGGAGGTGGGACAACTGAACGTCCACATGTAAGAAAATGAATCTAGACACAGATTTTACACCCTGCACAAAACTTAGCTCAAAATGGATCACACAGCTAAATGTAAAACTCAGAACTTACTCGTAGAAGATGACGTAGGCGAAAACCTAGATGATTTTTGGTGTGGTGATGATTTTTAGATACAACATCAAAGGCACTATCCATGAAAGAAATAATTGCTATGCTGGACTTCATTAAAATTAAAATTTTCTGCTCTGCGAAAGACAGTATCAGAGAGTGAGAAGATAAGTCACAGCCTGGAACAAAATATTTGCAAAAGCTACACATGATGAAGGACAAATAACTCTTAAAACTCAACAGTAAGGAAACAAACAACCAGAATTTAAAATGGGCCAGCGGCGGTGCCTGGGTGGCTCAGTCGGTTAAGCGTCTGCGTTTTGATTTCAGCTCAGGTCACAATCCCAGGGTTGTGAGATCGAGCTCCTCATCGGGCTCTGCGCTGACAGTGTGGAGCCTGCTCAGGATTCTCTCTCCCTCTCTCTGCCCCTCCCCTGCTCATGCTTTCTCTCTCTCCCTCCCTCTCAAAAGTAAATATTTAAAAAATAAATAAATAAACAAAATGGGCCAGAGACCGTATCAGACACCTCATCGGAGAAGACACACAGATGGCAAACTCTCGTATAAGAGACGCTCCACGTCGTATGTTATCTGGGAAATGCAAATGAAGACAGAGAGGTCCGCCTGCACCCCTGCTAGAACGGCCAAAACCCAGAGTGCCGACCACACCGGATGCCGGTGAGGACACGGAGCCACGAGAGCGCTCCTCGTGGCTGTTGGGAAAACGGAACGGGACAGCCACTTTGGAAGACTGGAGATTTCTTATAAAATTAAACATGCTCTTCCCACGTGACCCTGGAGTCGTGCTCCTTGCTGTTTACCTAAAGGAGGTGAAAACTTGTGTCCACACGGCAACCTGCCCATGGGGGTTTACAGCGGCTTCATTCGGAGTCCCCAAACCCGGAACGGCCGAGCTGTCCTTCAGCAGGCGAGTGGATGCACAATCTGGTCCCTCCGGACAACGGGACGTCGGCCGGCACTAAGTGGGAACGGGCTGTGGGGCCGTGAAGAGACCTGGAGGGACCCTGCATGCGTATGACCAGGTCAAAGAAGCCAGTCCGAAAAGGCTACACACGGTGGGATTCCAAGTCGGTGACATTCTGGAAAAGGCAAAACCATGGAGACGGTGAAAGATGAGTGGGGGCCAGGGGCTGGGGGGACGGGAGGGACAGTCAGCACAGAGGATTCGGGGCAGTGAAACTCCTCCGGGTGACACTCTCGAGAGCGGGCACACGTCACCACACACCTGCCCAAACCCGCAGAATGTACGGGCCTAGAGCGAGCCCTGGGGTAAACCGCGGATGCCGGGTGCTGCTGAGGCATCACGATCAGGTGCACGGGTACGTTCACCGACTGGGACGCAGGTCTCACTCCGGTGGCGATGTGGACAACGGGGGAGATGGTACAGGAGCGGGGGTAGGGGGTAAACGCGAAATCTCCGTGCGTTCCCCGGTGTTGCTGTGAACCTGAAAGTGCTCTAGAAAGCAGCTTTTTTTCCATCTGTGCCTAGGTGCAGAATGTTGTGCGTGAGGTCAGAGTCATAGGAGGAGGGTGTGGTTGAAAAAACAGGACCGGAGATGCTGGGGAGTGATAGGTGGCCCATCACCCGCTAGGAGCACAGGCAGGTGCTAAACCCAGGAGTGAGACCTATGGAGAAATAACCATATTGAGTCTAGAGTTAGAGAGGCCTCTGGGAGGGCCACCCCGGCTGGCTGTTGTAGAAATAGTTCTGCGCCTGGTGCTGGGGTGGGACCAGGGCAGAGACACCCACACAGAACCCCTTGCAGGGAGTGTCATGATGGGCACCAGAGATGGGGGGCTGGCCTGGGGGGAGCTGTCTGGACAGGAGAGCCCCCTGGAGGTGAAGGCCACAGGGCTGTATCAAGAGCTATGTGAGGGGAGCTCCCAGGACAGGAAGACAGCCACTCTAGGCTGCACTGCCCGGGGGTCAGGGCCCCAGCAGGGGTCACAGGTCATTTACAGGGAGGCCCACCAGCAAGTATCCGGCCCCTGAAGCCTGCAGCTCCCATTCGGGAGGGGAGGAGGACATTGAGAAATGACTAGGCCTCTTGGGCCATGACCCCAGATATCCATGAGGCCCAGGTCGGTAGGTAATGGGTTCAGGCTGGTAGCCAGGCTAGACTTCCACCTCTCCCCAACAGGTAACCTGTGCCTGCCCCCCCCCCCCACCCAGAACCTGCCCCAGGTAACCTGTGCCTGTCCTCCCCACCCCAGAACCTCCCCCAGGTAACCTGTGCCTGTCCTCCCCACCCCAGAATCTCCCCCAGGTAACCTGTGCCTGTCCCCCACACAGGACCTCCTCACTTCGGTGGAACTCGGGCACCAAGGAGCGTATGCTCATCAAAGTTGCAGATCGGGAGCCCAGCTTCCTCTCCTCCCAGGGCAATGGCTATGCCCTCGACAGCCAGTCTGGCAGCCGCTCCCGCAGGCCCTCTGGCGGGCAGCACTCGCCCAGCCTGCAGACCTTCGCCCCAGACTCTGATGGCCCCGTCTTCTTCCCTGAGCGGAGGCCATCACCCTTCCTGAAGAGGGCCGAGCTGGGGAGCTGCTCCCCGCTGCTGGCCCAGCCACGCAAGCCTCCCAGCGACTCACAGCCCTCCTCCCCACGCTATGCCTATGAGCCCCCCCTCTACGAGGAACCCCCCGTGGAGTACCAGGCTCCTATCTACGACGAGCCACCCATGGACGTCCAGTACGAGGCTGGCGGGGGCTACCAGGCCGGCTCACCCCAGAGGTCTCCAGGCCGCAAACCAGCACCCTTCCCACAGTCACCCAAGCAGGGCTCCACCTCGCCCTACCAGCAGCTGGTGCTGACTCGGCAGAAGTGCCCCGAGCGTTTCCTGAGCCTGGAGTACAGCCCTGCAGGCAAGGAGTACGTGAGGCAGCTGGTGTACGTGGAGCAGGCCAGCTCAAGTCCCAAGCTGCGTGCAGGCCCGAGGAACAAGTACGCACCCAATCCCGGGGGCGGCTCACTGCCCCTGCAGCCCAGTCCCTGCCTGCTGCGGGATCAGCGCCTGGGGCTCTCCTCTGGGGACTACAGCAGCATGGAGGGGCCTGAGCCACGGCATGCCCCGCCACCCATGCAGCTGCCCCAGGCTCACGATGATGCTATGTCCTGGTCCAGCCAGCAGGACACCATGTCCTCGACAGGCTACTCCCCAGGCACCCGCAAGAGGAAGAGCAGGAACCCCTCTCTGTGCCATGTCCCCACCGCCGCGTCCACTGAAGGCCCTGGGGACGGTGACCTCCTTGCTGAGCAGCCCCCGACTGAGGAGCGGCCCCTTTGTGGGCCCAGCCTGGCCCCAGTGAAACGTGCAGAGGGCAAGACTGGTGAGGCCGAGCCCTTTCTGGCGCAGGCACGGCTGGCCTGGGAGGCGCAGCAGGCCCACTTTCACATGAAGCAGAGGGGCAGCTGGGACTCCCAGCAGGACGGCTCGGGCTACGAGAGTGACGGGGCTGTGCCTCTGCCCCTGCCCGGGCCTGTGGTGCGCGCCTTCAGTGAGGATGAGGCACTGGCCCAGCAGGAGGGCAAGCACTGGCAGAGGGGCGCCCTGGAGAGGCTCGCTTTCCCCCAGATCCTGCTGGAGAAGAGCATCTCTGTGCAGACCAACCTGGCATCGCCAGAGCCCTACCTTCACCCCTCACAGGTAGGGAGGTGTGGCCAGGGTCCCTGGGCAGAGGTGGGGCACTCAGTTCCTGACAGGCATGAGGACAGGCAGTGGGGCTCCCTCACATCAGGTCCTGCTAAGGCCTGGCAAGATGCTGTCAAGTCACCTGGAGTCAGAGGCTGTGCCCTGACTCCCTCCAGGCCAGGGATGCAGGGAAGGCAGGGGAATGGGTGGGCAGCCGCCCAACCACTGAGCCCCTGAGCCCCTGAGCCTCTGTGCTCCCACCTGTGAATGGGCTTTCAGGTGAGGAGCTGTGCAGGTGGGGCCCTTGTTCAGAGCTCTTCCCCGGCGAGGAGGAAAGGCCAGGCCAGATACCTGGTCCAGAGGCCTGGTCTGGCTTGTCCTCGCCTGCTCAGTGCCATGCGCCGGCGTCAGGCCCTCTGAGCCCACGTGTATCTTCTGTCTAGGTCGTGTGCTGGAGCTTGATGTCCCAGAATTTTGTGTGGGCCAGTGTCTTAGTTCTCACTTCCTGGCCCCTGACATTTCCCAGCAGTCCACTGTATGAAGCCAAGGCTGAGGTTCTGGCCTGGCATCTGCCCAGAGCTGGCAATGGCCAGAAGGCCTCCCGGTATTGGGCTCCCCCCTTCCACCCCGATCCCTGCCAGGGAAGATATGCCCAAAGACCCGGTGACCTTGGAGCGCCAGTGTCTCTGGGCAGGGCTGCCTTAGTGCCCTCCAGGCTGGAGAGCTCAGAGCAACGTTTCTGTCTGAGCTGAGAAAAGAGAGGGGTGTTACCCCAGTGACACCTTGTACGCTTGTGCTGAGGCCATTAAGGAGGCAGGGAGGGGGCTTGGGGCAAACCCTCCCTCCGCAGCCTCATGGGAGACCAGGCCTGCAGTGTAAGCCCCCTCGTAGGCCGGCCCTGCTGCTGCACAGCCTCACTCTGCCCATGATCCCATGCGGGGATCTTCATTGGAAGGGTAAGGCTCTGATGGGGTGGGGCAGGCAGCATAGGGGACCAACAGTGACATTTACGTGTCTCTGTGTAATTTTGCATGTGGGCTTTTCCGCATCTTGGTGGGGTTGCCCTTTTCATCTGCTTCCCAACCTCAGAGCCCAGAGAACTTGCCAAACTGCAGTGGCAAGGCCAGTGGAAGGCAGTACCCTTCCGCCACCACTGGGGGCAGCATTCCCCAGCTCCTTCCCACCTGGGGCCACAGTCAGCCCAGAAAGCCAATGAAACACACGCATGGCTTACTCCCGCCCCCAGACCTGCACTGGACACCACCTCCCAACAATTCTTAGTTGCAAGAATAGGGAACACTTCCCAGAGGCTGAACCCCTGGGGTAAAGGTTGGAAGAAGGGCCTCTCTGCATCCCTTCCCCAGCCGTGTGTTTATGAGGTGGGTAGAACAAAAATGAGGCTCAAGCTCCTCCAGCAGCCTCATGGCCAGCAGGGGGCGCCACACCTCTCCTGGCTGGGTCGGGTGGGGCCCACAACCCCCTCATGGCCCTTCTGTCCTTCCTAGTCCGAGGACCTCGGTTCCTGTGCCCAGTTTGAGAGTAGCCGCCAGGCCCGCAGTGTGATGCCCAGCGCTAGCTGCGTGTTCCCCACCTTCACGCTGCGCAAGCCGTCCTCAGAAACCGACATCGAGAACTGGGCCTCCAAGCACTTCAACACACATACCCAGGGCCTCTTCCGCCGGAAGGTGTCCATCGCCAACATGCTGGCCTGGAGCAGCGAGTCCATCAAGAAGCCCATGATCGTGACCAGCGACCGCCACGTGAAGAAGGAGGCCTGTGAGATCTTCAAACTGATCCAGATGTACATGGGCGACCGGCGTGCCAAGGCAGACCCGCTCCATGTGGCCCTGGAGATAGCCACCAAGGGCTGGAGCGTGCAGGGCCTGCGGGATGAGCTCTATATCCAGCTGTGCCGGCAGACCACCGAGAACTTCCGCCTCGAGAGCCTGGCTCGCGGCTGGGAGCTCATGGCCATCTGCTTGGCCTTCTTCCCTCCCACACCCAAGTTCCACTCCTACCTGGAGGGCTACATCTACCGGCACATGGACCCCGTCAATGACACCAAAGGTAAGACTCAGTGCTCGAGAACCCTTGCTCCCCACTCCCCGGCTCTGCCACCAGCTCAGGTAAGGGCCATGGCAAGAACTTCCTGGTCTGCACTGGCAGCAGGTACGTGGAGGCAGGCACAGCACCTCCAGGCAGACACACGTGTCCTCTGGGGGCCATGTCCTAGGTTTCCACTGGGATGTGGGGTCCTCGGGGACCCCCTCCTTGGCACTGAAGCCCTGAGAAGAACCACAGGCAATCCTGGAACAGGGTTCCCAGCCACAGGCCAACAGAGCAGAGAGGAAGAGGCTGGACGAGCACTGGCATCCATGTCTCAGCCAGCGGGCATCCACTCTGCTGAGGCCAGTGTAGCTGGTCACTCTGCCTGATGGGAGAGCCATCAGTCGACCCTGTGTGCTTCCTGTGTTTTCTTTCAGCCATACTGTGGCCTGGAGGGGTAGCCACCCCAGCGGACTCGGGCCATCTGTCATCGGTGGGGAAGAGACTGGAGGGTCCCAAAGCAGGGCTCCGGCTCCTAAGAGTAGCGAGGAGCATGGTGACCCAGGCCTGCATCGGCTTAGCTCCAGGCCATCAGGGTACTGTGAGCTGACTTGGCCCTGAGCCACCCCAGAGAATCAAATGTTTGACCAGCATGGGCCGTCACGTGCTGATGTCTGCCTGGGGCCAAACGTGGGGCCGGATTCTGCCAAAGGATCCTGAAAGCCATGGATCAGGTTTGTCTGGTCCCAGGCCTGGCCTGCTTGGGGGAGGACTCAAGGCCACGGTCCTGCCAGCCAGACGGTGCCTGTGCAGCTGGCGCAAATCCTAGGCCAGGCAGAGAGAGCATGGGGGCAGGGCCATGGGCAACACCTGCACCTGCAGCAGACTGTCTACTACCCAGACAGCCGTGAGCATCCACAAGGCATGGCACAGAAACAGCCATGTGTGTGCAAATACATGCACACGTTTACTTTCTAGGTCAGATGCCGTGGGCTGCTCTTTGGGAGCAACTTTCTACCTTGATCTGACCAGGGCCTTGCCCCAGCCCAGGCGTGTGGGGCCAGGACGCATGCACACAATGATGGGGGCTGTGGCTGCCGGGGCTGTGGCTGCCAGGGCAGTGGTGGGTCTTAGGGAAGGCGGGCTGAGCACAGGCACCATTCAGCACATCAGCCCTTTGGCGGCAGATCTTAGAAGCCGTGAGATTTTCACTGAGGCATGCAGTTTTTGAAGCAGGGTCACTGAACCCAGCAGATGGTTCTTCCCAGGTGGCTTCCCCAACATGCAGAACATCCAACCTGGTGGGTGGCCTGGGGTGGCCTGGGTCTGCCTTCTGGGGCCTTTCTAGGACAGGGTGGGCCCCCATTAGCTTTGTGGTTCACTTCAGCCTATTCCACAGAGGCCTTAAAGTGTGTGTCCACTGCTCAGCACATAGCCCTCAGAGCCCCAGGGAGGGCTTGCTAAGTGAAAAGGTGAGTGAGCAGTGAACAGACAGAGGCCAGAGGTTCCTGGGGCCATTCCAGCCAGCTCGCTGGGGCTCTTATGGGGAGCTTGAGCTCTGGGCCCCATGCTGGGCCCAGCGGGACACTCATCATGGCACAGAGGTTTGTGGGCCTTCATCCTCGTGTCTGCATCACGGGGACAGGGCTGGAGTATACAAGGAAATTGGTGGTCAGCCTGGACATCCATGACTTTGAACATCCACCCACACGGAGGGAGGCCCAGGTGGTCTCAGAGTGCCGCAGGGTCTCGGCCCACAGAGGGAGATTGGGTCTCTGTGGTCCTACCAACAGGAGGGACCTTCTGGGCTGTGGGATATGATCTCACGTGTGACACAGGGCTGCCCTCCAGCCAGAAACCAGCCCTAGGACCATTCCCAGGTGAGCGTTTGCTACATGCTCTGCTCAGTGCTGAACCAGAGGAGAGGCCTTGTGCTCCGTCCCACTGGTGCGTCAAGAACATAGGTGCTGGCTGCTGGTCAGGAAGGCAGGTCCCGTCAGCCAAGGAGGATGTAGCCTGTGCTTCGAGAAAGGAAACGGCAGCCTATCTTGGGGTCACTGGCAAGGACAGAACTGAGCCTGGCTCTGAGTGGTGCTGCACCCTGAACCATGTTGCCCGCCGGGACCTCAGAAATCTTTGATTTTATCTGCCAGCACCCATGTGACATCCGTGTAGTCACCACCGCGAGAGACCAAGGTGCCAGTGCAGTGAACCCCAGTTCACATGTCTGCTGACCCCCAGCTTGGCCCGGTGTCCTACATGGTTGTACCTTTGTGCCAGCAGAGCGCTTTTGCCGCTTGTCTCCTCAGGACCGTCCTTGCAGGCTGTTAGCAGACATCACCAATTGCAACTCTCCCACGTGCTCCACACAGCAGCACCATGGAGGGGTCGAGACCCTAAGGAGTTTTCTTTACTGGTCATGCACTGAGTAGGACTTAGGGCCTCCAGGTAAAGGTGTCAGATTTAACACCGACATTTACTTGGACTCCACCTTGAAGTCCTGCTATTTTTTAAGGAGAAACAAAAAATTCACAAGGGAATGTAAAATGTTGTAGCCACTGTGGAAAACAGTGTGGCAGTTCCACAAAAAATTAAAAATAGAATTACCATAGGGTCCATCAATTCCGCTTCCGGGTGCGTACCACAAATAATTGAAAGCAGAGACATGAACAGACAGATAACTTGTACACTCAAGTTCATGGCAGTCTATTCACAACAGCCAAGAGGCGGAAACAGCTCAAGTGTTCATCAGTGGATGACTAGATAAATAAGATGTGGTCCATCCATAAAATGGAATATTATTCAGCCTTAAAAAAAAAAAGGAAGGGAATTCTGACACATGTACAACATGGATGAAACTTGAGGACAATATACTTGGTGAAATAAGCCAATTCAAAAAAGATAAGTGTATGAGTCAACTCAAGCGATCCCTGGAATATTCAGATTCATGGAAACAGAAAGAATGGTGGGTGCCAAGGGCTGCGGGAGGGAGACTTGTTTAATGCCCACAGAGTTTCTATTTGGACAGATGCAAAAGTTCTGGAGATGGATGGTGGTGATGGTTGCACAACAGTAATAATGCACTTAATGCCACTGAATTGTACAATTAAAAATGGCAAAAAAAAAATGGCTATAATGGTAAATTTTATCATATGTATATTTCACTGCAATAAAAATAGTAAACCCCACAAGGACAAAGAGCATGAACACTATGTTTTGGAAGCTGAAAAGTACATGAACAAGTGGCAGGAAGCTGACTTGGCAGACCAAGAAATGTGGATCCCAAGCAGACAGTGACAAAGCTAAGAAGCTGAAGCGGGTGGCAAACCTTTAAAAGCTCTGCAGTGGGTGGAGCCAGCTTCCTCTAGCAATGGTTTGGAAAGGGCATGACCTTGAAGCTGAAAACAAAAGGACTAGTTGAAAGTCTGTTTAAGAAATGAAAAAAAGTAGCTACCAGGGGGTGCCTGGGTGGCTCATTCGATTAAGCTTTCGACTTCCTCTTGGGTCATGATCACACAGTTCATGAGTTCGAGTCCGAAAGTGTCCAGGCCTCTGCTGTCAGGTCTTTGGATCCTCTGTCCCCCTCTCTCTCTGCTTCTCCCCAGCTCTCTCCCAAAAATAAAAATTTTTTTAAAAGAAAGAGAGAGAAAGAAAAAGAAAAGAAGGGAAGAGAGGGAGGGAGAGGAAGGGAGGGAGGGAGAGGAAGGAAGGGAGGGAGGAAAGAAGGAAGGAAGGAAGGAAGGAAGAGAGGGAGGGAGGGAGAGAGGGAGGGAGGAAGAAAGCTACCATTAGAATAGGTAAGAGCATAGATTTTGGACCCAGAGTATTTGTACTCAAATCCCAGCCACATTTTCAAGATAGGCCATATTCTAAGCCATAAAACAAGTCTCAATAAATGCTAAAGAAGGTTAATCTTAAAAGTGTGTTCTTTAGTGACAACACAATTAAATTTGCAGTCACTAACACTAAGATATCTGGAAAATCTCTAAATATCTGCAAACTAAAGAACATATTACTAAATAGCTCAGTGGTCAAATAAAAACCTAAGGGGGGTGGCACCTGGGTGGCTCAGTTGGTTCAGTGTACAACTTTGGCTCAGGTCATGATCTCACAGTCTGTGAGTTTGAGCCCTGTGTCAGTCTCTATACTGACAGCTCAGCCTGGAGCCTGCTTCGAATACTGTGTCTCCCTCTCTCTGCTCCTCCCCCGCTTACAGTCTGTCTCTCTCTCAAAAATAAACAAACATTAAAAAAATAAAAAATAACAATACCTAAGGGGAAATTAGGTCATATTTTGAACTGAAAGAAAATGAAAACAAAAACATACATTAATTGTGGAATACAGCCATAGCAGTTCTTAGAGGGAGATTCATAGCACCTAAATACCTGTATTCTAAAATAATATCTCAAATCAGTGACCTCAGTTTCTACTTTTTTTTTTTTAATGTTTAATTACTTTTGAGAGAGAGAGAGAGAGAGTACATGAGCAGGGGAGGGACAGAGAGAGAGGGAGACACAGAATCGGAACCAGGCTCCAGGTCTTGAGCTGTCAGCACAGAGCCCGATGCAGGGCTTGAACTCAGAGATGGCGAGATCATGATCTGAGCTGAAGTCGGACACTTAACTGACTAAGCCACCAGGCGCCCCTCAGTTTCTACTTTAAGAAACTTAGAAAATAAATAAATTATACCAAGAGCAAGCAAAAGAAAGAAAATAATGAAGATCAGAGTAGAAATCAATAAAAGTGAAAATAGAAAAGCAGTGTAGAAAGTCAATGAAACAAAAAGCTAATTCTTTGAGAAGATTGATAAAATTGATAAATCTCTAGCCAGACTAATCAGGACAAAAAGAAGACATAAGTTACAGTCTCAAGAATGAGAGATGATATATCACTACAGATTTAACATGTAAAAGAATAAGGAAATGTTATGAATAATTTTATGCAGTAAATTTGACAAGGGGCACCTGGGTGGCCCAGTCAGTTAAGCGTCTGACATTGGCTAAGGTCACGATCTTGCGGTTCGTGGGTTCAAGCCCCATTTCGGGCTCTGTGCTGACAGTTCGGAGCCTGGAGCCTGCTTCAGATTCTGTTTCCCTCCCTCTGCCCCTCTCCCGCTCGTACTCTTTCTCACTGTCTCTCTCTCTCTCAAAAATAAATAAACATTAAAAATTTTTTCAAAAAAGAAGAAATGGACAGATGCCTTGAAAGACACAAACTATCAAAGATCACTCAATTAGCAAAAGACAACCAAAAAAAAAAAAATCCTACATCTATGAAAGAAATGGAATTGTTACTCAAAACCTTCCCACAAAGAAAATTAAAGGCCCAAATGGCTTCCCTTTTAAATTCTACCAAACATTCCATTGTTCATGTAGCAATTCTTTTCAAACCTACTGAGAAAACTGAAGTGGAGGGACTATCTCCCAGTTCATTCCATACCAAAATTAGAAAAGGACATTACAAAAAAAGAAAAGCACAGACAGTAGTCCTCCTAAACAGAGCAGAAATTAACGATATTAGCAAATAGAATCTAACAATATATAAAAAAGATAATGCATCTTTAGTAAGCAGGGTTTATCTGAAGAATGAAAGATTGGTTTAACATTAAAATTCCATGTAATTTGCCATAGCAACAGAGTGAAAAAGAAAGACCATGTGATCATCCCAATAACTGCAGAAAAAGCATTGGGCAAAATCCAACATTTCCATTCCCTGTATAAACTCTAAACAAACTAGGAGCAGAAGGGAAGCTCTTCAACCTGATAAAAGGCAAATATGTTTTAAAACCCTTCAGTACCCAAAAGAATGGAAAGTAAGAAGTCAAACAGATACTCGTACACCAATATTCATAGCAGCATTGTTCACAATAGCCAAAAAGTGATAACAACCCAGGTGTCCAGCAGGTGAATGGATAAGCAAAATGTGGTCTATCGATACAATGGAATATTTTTCAGCCATAAAAAGGAATGAAGCTACAACACAGAGGAACCTTAAAAACTTGTTCTAAGTGAAAGAAGCCCGATACAAAAGGGCAGTTACTGTATAATTCAACCTATATGAATTATCTAAGATAAGGAAATTCATAGAGACAGAAAGTAGATTAGAGGTTACCAGGAGCTGGGGGAGGGTAAATGAGGAGTTTTTGCTTAATAGGTACAAGGTTTCTGTTTGTGGTGATATAAGGATTTTTGGAATAAATGTGATGGCTGCATGAAAGTGTGAATGACTTCATACCACTAAATTGTACGCTTAAAAAATGGTTCTATGGTTACATTGTTACGCTTCTATTTCACTGCGATTAGACAAGAAGCACCTCTAGCCAGCACTAATGTAATGGTAAAAGACTGCATGCTTCCCCCCCAAGATCAAGAACAAGGCAAGAACCTCCAACCCCACTGCATCTACTGTACATCGTACTGGAGGCCCAGCCTGTGCGGTCATGGCAAAGAAATAAAAGGCATCCAGATTAGAAAGGAAATGTGCAATTTTCTTTAATCACATACAACACACTTTTCTATGGGGTCTATAAAAATACTACAATAAGTGAGTTTAGCAAGGTTGCAGGATATAAGACCAATATGTAAAAGTTAATCATGATTCTAAATAGCATCACACCACTGGAAATAAATATTTAGAAAATACCATCTGGGGGCACCTGGCTGGCCTAGTCAGTGTTGTATGCAGCTCTTGATCTTGGGGTCATAGGTTTGAGCCCCACATTGGGTATAGAGATCATTTAAAAATAAAATCTTAAAAAGAGAAAAAAAAATCCAAAGTAGCATTTAAAAATATGATAAACTTAGGGATAAATCTGACAAAAGATGTCTAAAACTTCTACACTGAAAACTCGCAAATGTGGCTGAAAGTCAGGAAGACCTGAGTTAATGGAGAGAAATACCATGTTTATATCAGAAGATTCAATAGTGTTAAGATGTTACTTCCACCCAAATTGATGTATAGACTCATTCCTAACCAAAATCTTAATAGGTTTTTTAAAGTTAGAAATTTACAGGTTGGTTCTAAAATCCATAGAAAATGTAGAGGACCTAGAATAGCCAAAATAACCTTTGAAACAGAAGAGCAAATTTGGAGGACTAACCCCACCCTACTTCAAGTCTTGTTACAAAGCTATAGTAGGCAGGAGAATAAGCTGTTGGTGTCCAGGTAGATGGTAGATCTGCGAGACAGAAGAGAGTCCACAGTGAGACGCAGACATATATGGTCAACTAGGTTCACACAGAGATACAAAGGCACTTCAGTGAAGGAAAGAGTAGTGCTTTCCTCAAATGGTGCTGGGACAGGTGGATTCCAAATGCATAAAAAGATGAGCTTCCACCCATACTTTATATTGTATGCAAAAGCTAGCTCAAAATAGATCATAAGCCAAAATATAAAACCTAAATTTATAGGGGTGTCTATAACCCTGTTGGGGTGTCTGGGTGGCTCAGTTGATTAAGTGTCCAACTCTTGGTTTCGGCTCAGGTCATGATCTCATGGTTTTTGAGTTCAAGCCCCACATCAGGCTCTGTGCTAATAGTGCAGAGCATGCTTGAGATTCTCTCTCTCCCTCTCTCCCTCCACCCCCTGCTCATGCTATGTCTGTCTCTCTCAAAATAAATAAACTTAAAAAAAAAAGGAAAATCATAAACCTAAATTAAAAAAGCAAACAGAAAATCCTAAAACTGTAAACCTAGTACAAAACACAGGAGAAATTTTTTCTTAGGGAAAGGTTTTTATGTGTGACACTAAAGCACTATCTACAAGAAAAACACACTGATACATTGGACGTCAACAAAATTAAATCTCTTCAAAAGACACTGTTAAGAGAGTAAAAAGATACAGCAGTTACAGATAAGAAGAGGAGGCTAAAGGGTCCTGTGGTGGCAGATCACGGTTGGAGGCATTGATGTCGGGATACTGGAGGGATGTGTGTATACAGGGGATAGTGTAGTGTACAAATGTATCTTTCCTAGCTCTGTCAGCACCTCAAAAGTAGTTAGCACACCTCACACCCAGATCTTGGTTCCTAATACCATTCTCCATTGCAAGGAGCCAGGGCAATGGAAAAACAGCTGAATCTAGAGCTGGTGCAGGGAGTGTACAAGATGCAGTGCCCAAAATGAGGCAGTGCTGGCAGGGCCAAGGGGAGTTGGCAGGGTGTGTCAGAACACAGGAGCCAACCAAAAGGGCTCCCAGTGGCCAAAGCTGGAGCAATTGAGGGAAAATGAAGTATTGGATTATAACTCAAAGTGCAAAATGATACACCCACAAGTCCTTAGTGATAAAAATAAATAAGGTAGTGATCTGGGCAGAAAAATAACAAATTTGTGTAAATAGTCCACTGTCAGAGAAGAGTGTAACTCCCAACCTTAGTGTGGGCTGTGCGTAGAGACTCCCTTCTAGAGAGCTCACGATGGAGGTGGGGGACAAAGCAGTCCCTATCAACAGTGGTAAGGTTTTCTTGTGCAGAGTGGGAGGCATGTCCACATCGACCCGAGAAGCTCTTGTGCCAGTCGGCACAACCAGCTCGGGAGCCCGGGACCCCTGAGTGCAGGCGTTTAGGAGCCAGCCAGGGGGTCAGGAGCTGACCGCCTCTCTTCTGTCAACCAGAGGCACCTTCCCTGCGTCTTCCTGCCCACCTCCAGCACGCATGGAGCCAGTTTTCTGGTTGACAGTGCTCAGCAAGGCCCCAGTACCTACCCTGGTCACATGGTCCAACATGTTCGCATACACAGCCGCACACACCACATCACTCCTGGGCCGGCTTCTCCTCAGCCCCAGCTGGGCAGTGGCCGCGGTCCTGTTTGCCTTCGAGGAATCCAGCAGGGGTACAGTTCCTTCCCAGCTGATGGGGGTCAGCCTCAAGCAGGCCCAGGGGCCTCCTCGCCAGCCACATTGGGAGCCCAGTGGGCATGCATTCCTGGCTTTGTGTTCTGTGGTCCTCATGGCTCTGTTTGCTCCCCAGTGACGCAGCATATGAAAGCGCTCCTGGAGAGGAACACTAAGAAGAAGTCCAAGTTGAGAAAGAAACCCAAGCCTCATGTTGAGGAGCCGGATGGTAGGGCCTCTCCCCGCAGCCCCTGTGCGCTGTGTCTGCACAGTTCTGCTCTCCGGCCTAGGCCGCCTGGCCTCCTTTCTCTAACCGCTTCTGGGCTGGAAGGGGTGTTGGTGGGGTGGCACTAACCATCAGGCCTGCGGCCTCCTGAGCCATCCGGAGGCCCCAGGTCACTGGAGGGGCTCCTGGGAGAGGCCACACCTGCCCTGCGCCTTTCTCCGTGGTGCTCAGAACAATTTCCATCTTGCACGCTGGGCTCTCAGTGGGGAGGGGCGTGAGGACAAGCTGGGCAAGGCCTGCCGGAAGCCCCCCTAGGTGAGTGTTTGCTGAGGAAGTGCCCTGAGGGCCAGTGCCTGCGCAGGCCTGACCCCCAGCCCAGGCCACTCTGGCCTTGCTTCCCTGGTGGGAGCCCAGGGGTTTTCCAACCTCCCCCCCACCAGCCCCGCCCTTCTCCTGGGCCTGGCTCAAGACCACAGAAGCCCTGTTAACCCAAGACTGTACCCTCCCTGCTGGGAGAGATGGGTGGACTCACTGCTGTCCTGTCAGCTTCCCTTCCTGGCACCAGGGCTCTGGGACCAGCCCCTACCCTCCACCTGGCACTTCCCCCAGCCTTGGTACACATGCCTCATTCCCCAGACTTGCCCCACTTCTCTTTCTCTAATATCAGTCAACCTCAACACCCCTTCCTCTGGGAAGCTCTCTGGATGCACGCTGCCCTTGGGCCACACCCGTCTGGAACAGGAGTGGAAGGAGCTCTGAGCTCTTGCCGGAGCCTGTCCATGAGTCATGTCACCACAGGGAGGTGGGCCTGGGGGCACAGCAAGCAGGCTTCTGTGGGCCCGGGCTGGGGCCAGGTGGGACACTATAGTTTAAGATGGTGTTGGGTAGTGAGGAGGGAGCTAGAAGCCCCGGGATCCAGCAGTGTCCATGCCAAAAGGTGGCCGTGGTAGGTTCTGGCCAGATCTAGCGACTTCTGAGGCTTAAGGCCAGGGCTCAGGGGCACTGAGGCCCCAGTGCAGGCCTGGATCCCTGGCATAGCAGCACAGACTCAGCTGCTTCTGTCAGTCCTTCTGGAGGCCACCATCTCCTCACATATAAGACCAGGTATGGTGTGCCCTGGCAAGGCTAGGACAGAGCACCCCACACCACCATTGTGAGAGTCTCCTGGGTTGACCGTAGGCACTGCACATCCTCCCAGCACTCGGCAGACAGCCCACGGCCCTGGCCTGGGACGCTGTGCCCATCGCAGCACAGGGTGCAGAAGAGCTCTCGGGACTCCAGGCCTCGGTCCTGGTCCTCCCTGTGCTCCCCCCAGCTGCATCTGCTGAGCTGTGCACCAGACTCCAAGGTCGGCCCTTTATGGGCACCTGTGAGGTAGGTGTCCCTGTCCCCATCGTACAGAGGAGGAAGCTAAGCCCCAGAAAGGCTGCCTTGTGACCTGGGTTACCAACTGAGAGGTGGCAGTCCCGGGATCTTCAGATCACAGTCTGTTGGAGGGGCCCGGAGACAGGAGGTCAGGGCGTATCTCCCCATAGGCCCCGAGACTAAGGACGGGAGGCATTCACCCAAGAGCAGGGTAGGCCCTACCCAGTCTGCTACCTGCTGTTGCTCCAAAGTGCTCTGGGCTCCTGGTGGCCAGCATATAGCCCAACCCCCCTTTTGCCTTCCAGGTCCCCAAGAGCCTGCCCAGAAAGGCCGGGTCGGCCTGTGGCGGAAGGTTCCAGGTGCTGTGTCCTGAGCTGGCCTATCAGAGGCAGCAGCTAGGATTCTCTGCCAGGGATCTGTGGATCCCCAGGGACCACAGGGAAACAGATTCTCCAGGGAGAATGAGAAATGTTTGTTTTCACTTTAATTACTCTAAAAAAGAATCCCCTTACCACTCACAATAATAAAACTATCTTGTGATAACTCAAAAAGATTTTCGTGGGCTAAGCCGTGTTTATGTTTTTCATACTGAGGTCCAAGGACTCCCATGTGCTTAGGCGTCCACAAGAAACTGCTTCCTTTAAAAGAAGATGGGGTTATTTGGAATAGAGACTTGGGTGTAGAGGCCTCCCTCTGGCAGGCAGGCAGGCACTGGGGCAGGTGGCCCCAGCAGGGGCAGGGCCTTCCAGAGAAGACGCTAGTTCTGAGCCTGGAGGCTCACAGTACAGCTAGTCTGTTGGTCCTTGGCACCTTGGCGTGGATGGCTTCTCTGGGCTCAGCCTCATTGTGTGTTCTTAGTCTTGTTGCTGCTTCTGTTTTCCCTCCCCTTCCCCTCCTCTCTCCCCTTCCCCCCTACCCTCGTCCCTTCACCAGGAAAGATGCTGCACACATTTCAAACCCACCCTGTGTGGGATCTCCTCTCTCCCCCCTCCCCCACCTTTTTGCTTCTCTCTCCTTCCCCTCATTTCTGTATCTGGAGAACCTCCTGGCCAAGGTCCCTGAGGTTCTTGCCCTCAGAAGGCCACCCTAGTCGTCACCCCTGTGACAACCAGCCAGAACTTCTGCCAGATGCAGAGCTTTAGAAAACTCTCCCAGGTGCCTTCAGCCCTCGGTCAGAACTTAAAGGTGTCCTGTGGCATGGCCCTCCCAGTGACACCCACGCTCGGGACACGGGGCATCCCTCCCACGTTCATCCCCTTTTCCGCTGCCACCCATCTCCTTGGCTTCCCTTTCCATGACTCCTGCCCACACAGCCCTCAGCGGAGGGGGAGAGGGCGCTGCAGGCTGAGGCCACTCTCCCGCAGCTGCACAGCGTCCCTGGCTGGAGGCAGCGCTGCACGACAGCCGGCCAAAAGCCCCCTCCCCAGTGCTGGTCCAAGGCAGAGGGCACTAAGCTCCTCTAGCACTGTCGCCTGTAGAAATGACCCTTGTCGGGCTCCTCAGGGCTAACTTGCAAGGGGAGCGTGGGGTTTGGAGGCCGTGGGGCCCAGGTCCTGCCCTATCCTGCCTGTGACTCCTCAGTGGGAACAAGCCTCATTCCCAGCCCACCCTTCCTGGCCGTGGGGAAGGGTGAGTGGGCTGGCAGAGGGGTCCCTTCCCAAGCCTGGCTCCTTGACGTGAGGGAAGGCCCTCTGGCCTCTCGATGTGGGTTTCTGCTTTAAAGGACTTAGCCCAGGAGCGTGAGGACCCACTGGCCCAGGCCCCCAGGGCTCCTGCAGAAGCTGCCTCTCCTCACCCCTGCTGCTGCTTCTCTTAGCCTCTGTGCCCTGCACACCCACACCCAGCCCACCAGAATGTGTTCTCTTTCAGGGGTCGCAATAAGCACATATGCCAAGTACTGTTACCACAAGCTGCAGAAGGCGGCCCTGACAGGGGCCAAGAAGGTAGGACACCCCCCCCTCCAGGACAGCCGGGCAGGGGTGGCAGGCTACGCTGGTGACACCTAGGCAGCGTTCAGAAAGAGGCCTTGGCAAGCCACCCCTCACATCCTACGGAATACCCCGCTCACCTTGAGCCCAACCTGCACAGTCGGCTAGCGGATGGGGGATGTGACCGTTCACAGCGCAGAAGGCGCTCCAGGGAGCCTCCCCAGGCAGGCCGCCGGGGAAGGCCGCGGGCAGGGGCTGCACCCCGAAGTTCAGGAGCCACAGCAGCACCAGCTGCCCCAGGCCCACCACCATCAGGCTGATGCGGTGAGGGGCAGAGGAAAGGCACGGCACGTGGGCAGTCTAAGAGACCACCCTTCTGAGAAGGGACCCTTCCCGCCCCCGGAGACTGCCTCTGGACCCAGGGGAGGCCCAGCCTTGGACTGCAGGGCGGGCTCACTCACACCGGGCCACCCATCTGGCCGTGATGGTCCAAGAGCCCAGACCCACCACCAGCAGCTGGGCAGGTAGTCCCAGTAGCGTCCTCCCTAGCCACTTCCCCAGCCCCTATTCTGCTCCTGGGGCCTCAACGGCCTGGCCGAGCTTGACAGCCACACCCCTCCCACAACCTCCCATTGTCCCTGCCCTGAGCCCACATTTTGTGGCACCTTGTAGAGGGGCCTCAGTCACACCAGACAGCTGGACTTTGTTCCTTGGTCTTAGGATGTGTGGCCCTTGGCCATCTTCCCCTTCTGTCCACTCCCTCTTCCCTTTCAGCCCACCACCCCTACCCAGGAAGCCCTCAGGCCCTTCTATGCCAGACCCTTTCCCAGCTGTTGAAGGCAGCTGTCCCGGAGCCTGGCCTCCCCTTTCCTCCTCTCCCCTCTAATGCACCTCTCTACCGCTGCCTCTAGAAGCTGCTGCCTGTACCCACCTCAGGCTTCTCCTCCTCACCTCTAGCCCAGGGAGGCCTCACATGCGCCAGGTCAGCCAGCCTGGCCCGTCCACGGCCTCAGGCAGTGCTCATTCCAGGAGTCCTTCCCGTCTTCCTCCTGTGCGACCAGCAGGGACCACCTGAAGATTTGGGACATCATAGGTGGCCTAGCAGGATGCCCCTCCCCTAGCGACTTGGGGAGCAGGGAATTGGGGGTACTCCCAGTTCTGACTAGACAGATGTCTGGAGTTCCCCAGGATGAGAGGACGGGGGGAGGGGAGGGTGGCCGAGCCAGAGGCAGCCCTGGGAGGGGTATGGGGCAGAGGGAAGGCTGGGAGCAGGGCCGTGGGGCCACACCGAGACAGAGAGCTGCGCTGTCTTTGCAGGGGCTGAAGAAGCCCAACGTGGAGGAGATCCGACACGCCAAGAACGCCGTGTTCAGCCCGTCCATGTTTGGCAGTGCGCTGCAGGAGGTCATGAGCATGCAGAAGGAGCGTTACCCTGACCGGCAGCTGCCCTGGGTACAGACCCGTCTATCTGAGGAGGTGCTAGCGCTCAACGGTGACCAGACGGAAGGCATCTTCAGGTGCCCCGCAACCTGGGCCCTGGGTGTGGGGGCCTCGGGCGGCTCCAGTGTGGTTCTCAGGCAGGCAGGAGCCATCAGGCACCAGGACCACTGGGCCTACCTCCGTGCCTCAGCCCTGGGATTTGGGGCCAGGAGACCCATGCCCCTGCCTGGGAGTAGCCAGAGAGCCCCCCCCCCCGCCCCCACAGGAGGCTGTCATCTGGGTGGGGAGGGACACCCTGGAGCAAATGAAAGGGCCACTATGTAGCCTGGAGAGGCAGGTCAGGACCCTGTCCTTAGGAGGCAAGTCAGAGAGTCCTCCCCCTGAATGGCAGCAAGCCTGAATTTAGGCAGGAGGGTCAGCCAGAGACAGTGCCTGTGCAGAAATGACCACCAAGGTCCCAGAGGGCACTTGGACAGCAACCACAGGCAGGGCCTAAGACATGAGCCTGGAAAGACGCAGCAACAGCAAGCAGACGGTGCTCGCCTGTGAAGAAGGATGACCGCCCCTACCCTGGGGGAATGGCACAGGGCCCTCCACCCAAGCCCAAGAGGACAGCTGGGGAAACCGAGGCTTGTGGGTTCGCTCCTCAGTGGCCTTGGTGATAATGGCATCTGCACAGAGGTAGCTAGCAGAGAGGGGAGGGACAGCAGGCAGCATGCATGGGGCAGGGGCTCCAGGCCACCTCTCTCCCTGGTGGCAAAGAGGCCAGTCTAACAAGGAGGGGCCTGATCAAGGGCAAGGCAGATTGCAGCTCGGTGAGACCCACTGTGTACTCCACAGGGTTCCTGGGGACATTGATGAGGTGAACGCCCTGAAGCTACAGGTAGACCAGTGGAAGGTGCCTACAGGCCTGGAAGACCCCCACGTCCCTGGTGAGCCCCCGTTCTCCTAGGAGCTGGAGCAGGCCTAGTCTGGGCCTTTGGAACAGTTGGGC
The DNA here is from genome assembly GCA_030068075.1 of Paguma larvata. Lineage (NCBI taxonomy): Eukaryota > Metazoa > Chordata > Mammalia > Carnivora > Viverridae > Paguma > Paguma larvata. The sequence continues at coordinate 80,060,337 of CM057838.1, read as the reverse complement.
TCCCAGTTGCTCCCCTAGTGATGCCATGGCTCCCAGTCCATTTCCAGCACAGACACCCCCTACCTATCGAGTCTCCCCTGGGGCCTGGTTCCTGCCTGGCCTGCGGCCCTCCTTCATTCCCTGCACAATCCCCTAGGCCTTCAGGGTCTGGGCCTGGGCAGCCTACCTGGCCCAGGTGGACCCTTTCCAGTCTGGTCACGCTGCTCGCCTCCCCTCCACCACACCCCCCACCCCCCGGCTCCCCCTCGCCCTTGCTCCCACTACAGGGCTGCCTCGCCCAGCCGGTGCCCACCCAGCAGGCTGGGCTGAGCCTCCTCCCCCCTCCTCTCGCTGTGTCTGCAGCATCACTGCTGAAGCTGTGGTATCGGGAGCTGGAAGAGCCCCTGATTCCGCACGAGTTCTACGAGCAGTGCATCGCGCATTACGAGAGTCCAGAGGCCGCCGTGGCCGTGGTGCACGCGCTGCCCCGCATCAACCGCCTGGTGCTGTGCTACCTCATCCGCTTCCTTCAGGTAGGCGGCCCCCGCCCCCCGCCCCGCCCGCTCCACGCGGGCCCCGGCCCACCCTCCTCTCCCCTCCGCGCAGGTGTTCGTGCAGCCAGCCAACGTGGCCATCACCAAGATGGACGTCAGCAACCTGGCCATGGTCATGGCGCCCAACTGCCTGCGCTGCCGGTCGGACGACCCGCGTGTCATCTTCGAGAACACTCGCAAGGAGATGTCATTCCTCCGCGTGCTCATCCAGCACCTGGACACCAGCTTCATGGAGGGCGTGCTATAGCACGTGGGCCCCAAGGACCGAGGGTGGGGACAGAGCCGACGCTCGACGCTCGGGTGCGCCCGGGCAGGGGAGCACGCAGGGAGGGGGGAGGGAACGCCCCAGCCACGGAGGCAGCATGCCAGGCCCCGCCCATGCCCCCTCCAGCCCTGGAAGCCCCCATCTCTCCCACCCAGGCCCTTGGCCTGAGGTCGCAGCCAGGGTGGAGGCGTTGTGGGCAGGGCGTCTCTGTCCGCCCCCCTCCCACCCCGCCGCCTCGTGGCCAGTTCTGTGGGCACCAGCCCCCGCCTACCGCCGGCCGGTCAGCCCCGAGAAAGTGCCTTCTGTTTCCTGGAGCCAAGTGACACTGCCCCTCCCGGCCGGCCCGAGAGCACATGCCATCCTCCCCTGGGGTGCGCTGCCTGCCTGCCGGGGCTCCTGCGCTCAGCCTGGACCCGGTCTGGACCTTGCCCGGCTGCCCCTCTTTCCTCTGCTCCTCCCCCTTTCCCCTCTGTTTCCTTCCTGGCCTGCAGCCTCCTGCCCCCTGTGGCCTCCAGCGTGGAGACTGCGCAGGAATTTGGGGGCCCCAGGGCACTGGGCTGTCCCATCACCAGAGCAGGGCCTGGCAGGCTCTCTCTGGGTAGGGAGGGGCCACCAAACCAAAGTCCTCTGGGGTCAGGGGCAGGGTTGGGCAGGCATTCTTGGGGCGGGGTGGGGGAGGGGCAAGAGTATTTTTTCTTCATGTAACTATAAATTCAGAATCTATCCACACCAACCCGCCTGTGTATAGAGATATAGAGGGAAAGATATAAGAACTAAATTTGCTAATGACATAGTTTTAACCCAAATTCTAAATATTTATCTCTGAGCCGTCCTAGCCTGTCCTCTGCAGAGCAAGTTGATCTCACTCCTTCATTTTCTTCACCACTTTCTTGGCTTCTGACCAAAAACCAAACCCTGCCCCATCCCCATCTGGGGCCTGCAGTGGAAGAGAGGGAAGGAACCCCAAGTTGGGGAACCAGGGAGCGCCCAGGGTTGCCCTTCCTCGAAGCCAGAGCTGGGGGTAGGAAGTACCTAGACTCTCAGTTTGTACATTTTCCATTTTGGAATTTTGAGTTCCAATTGTAAAACTTAATTTCTCCCCAGTTTATATATATATATATATATATATATATATTTTTTAGAGTTGAGTTTTTATTTATTAAAAACAAAAAAGCCCAGCCCTGCCTTGGCCCCGGTGTCCCCTGAGGTAGCGTCCTCAGTCGGGTGGTCTCCGGGCCTGGGGTGGGTGGCCCGGCCACAGACTCTCGCTCTGACGCATGGACTCAAGAGGTGACAACACTTTGTGTGAATAAAGTACATACGGACACTTGAGAGCCATGGTCACTTCCTGTCTCCTCCTGTTCTTCGGTGGCAGCAGGGCTGCAGGGGCTGGTTTGGGGGTTGGGCAGCCCACTGCATTAGCCAGCCCGTTGCTGGCAGTCACCTGGGTGAACGGGCCAGGGGAGAATGGGGGGAAATGCAGAGGGCGTGGGGGTTGGGCTGCAAGCAAGGCCGTTTCCTGAGAATGCGGGCCAGGCGATGGGCCAGGAAGGCGGCACCAGGTGGATGTTGGGCCGCCCTGCGCCTTCTGTGGCCACCTGAGGTATGTATCTTGACCTCTAAAGGCCTGCCCGTTGGTGCAAGGAGTGGGCTTTTTGTGACCCGCCCTACCCTCAATCTGCCATAGGCTTCTGGGCAGACTGTTGATTCTGAAACCGGTCGTACGCGAAGACTCCGCCCCCCCCTCACCCCAGCCGAGCTGGCTTTCTGAGCTGTAGGCGAAGGAGGCACGTGCCGGAGGCCAGCCTCCGAGGGCGGAGGGGCAGAGCCTGTACGCCCGCCAGGGCCCCGTTCCCAGCCCGGCTCCAGTGCGCACCCCGCTGTCAGGCGGTCTGGACCGTCCGCTAGCCCTTCCCCGGCGGGACGGCAGGGCGGGCTGCTCCCGCAGGCCGGAAAAGGAACAGCGTGGGGGCCGCCCAAGGTCCTGGAAAGCGAGCTCCGCGACAGCTGCCGGAACCCAAAGTGTGAGGCCGCAGTCGCCGGAGGAATCGTGTTCACGCAGCGCCAGTCCCGCTTGACCGGCCCGCCGCTTCCGGCGCAGGAGGAAGATGTGGAGGACATGCAGGGCTCTCCAGACTTGCGCCGTTGTCTTGGCGCGGTCCCTGGGGACCCGGGCCTGCGGTGGGAGCGGGGGCGTCTCCTACACGCAGGGCCAGACCCCAGAGCCCCAGACGCGAGAGTATTTTTATTATGTGGATCATCAGGGCCAGGTGGGCCGGGAGCGGGGCCAGAGGGAGCACACCAGTAAAAGACGTGGGGCCAGAGAAGGCACCTTGGGGGGGGGGGCGGAGCCGGATGGATGGGCGGGGTCTCTAAGGTATGTAAACTTGGCTGCTGAGGTGGGACCGAGAGTTAGACAGACTGGGACGCCCGGTGTCAGCCCGAGAGGGGTCGGCGTCCCCAGCAGCCAATCTGCCACCCGTCGCTGCGTCTCGTGCACTCTGCATCCCCAGATCCTGCCCGGCCCTGCGGTCCCCAGCTTCGGGCCGCCTTGCCTGCTTTGCAAGCCCTGCCAGGGGCATTATCCAGCATATCCGGGAGGAAGCAAATCGGGGAGGCTCCGCGGAGGAGGTGGCATATCTGATTAGAAACTTTTAAGGAGGAAGGGAGAGGTACAGAGAAGGCATGACAGCTCAGGAATCCGCACGGCCCGGAGTGGGGGATAGATGCGGGAATGCTGGCAGGGTCCCCAGGTTTACTTGCCACTCGCCTCTCTGCACACGCACACGGTGTGCACAGACGCGCAAGGGAAGTGGACACTGGCCCCGGCTCAGGCCGGCCCAAGCCTCCCCGCCCTGGGGCCGACTCTATCGGACTTCCAATTGGGACTCATGGGCCACGGCCTGTCCCTCTATCTGCAGCTTTTCCTGGATGACTCCAAATTGAAGAACTTCATCACCTGCTTCAAAGGTACTGCTGCAACCTCTTCCCCACCTTCCTTCTCCCTTCGGCAAGGCTCTGGTGGGCTCTGCTCCCCAACCTGCCGGCTGGCCCGTCCGAGGCAGAGTACTGGGCGTCCTGTGCTCAGGAACCCTGCTGTCTAGAGTGTGACCAAGGTGGTGTATCGACAGCTGGCGCCAGCCCGTGGCATTGCCCAGGGCGCGCCGATTGCCTGGAGGAGTAGGGCTCCAGGTAGAGTGGCATGGTAAGCAACCGTGTCCTTCTCCTCCAGACCCACAGTTCCTGGTCACCTTCTTCTCCCGCCTGAGACCCAACCGCAGCGGTCGCTACGAGGCCACTTTCCCCTTCCTCTCGCTCTGCGGCAGGGAGCGCAATTTCCTGCGCTGCGAAGACCGGCCCGTGGTCTTCACGCACCTGCTGGCCTCGGGCCCTGGGACCCCGCGTCTCTCCTATTGCGGCGGCGGTGAGGCCCTGGCCGTGCCCTTCGAGCCGGCGCGTCTGCTACCGCTGGCCGCCAACGGGCGCCTCTACCACCCCGCGCCAGAGCGGGCGGGCGGCGTGGGCCTGGTGCGCTCGGCCCTAGCCTTCGAGCTTAGCGCCTGCTTCGAGTACCCGCCCGGCGCGCCCGCGCTGCCTTCACACGTGCGCTGGCAAGGCCGCCGCCTCGCCCTCACCATGGACCTTGCCCCGCTGCTGCTTGCCGCCCCGCGGCGCTGAGCTGCAGGCTGGAGGGAGGGCTGGCGGCCATAGGTGCCCCTGGCCCCACCGAGGTTCCGCCCCCTCTCCCACCACCGCCGCGGTCCAGGCCGCGCATCGCTGCGCACGCGCCACCCGAATAGCGCGCCGGCTGAATGCGCGTGCGCGCCAGAGGTGCACCGCGGCCCCCTTGTGCTGGCGCTGTCCGAGGTGCTGCCGCGGCCTCGACCGCGAGGAGGGGCAGGGTAGCGGGCCCTTCTACTTCCCCCCTCCCCTCCAACACCTCGGGCCTGGGGCCTCCTTTGGTTCTGCCCTCGCTCACAGGGGCAGGCCCTGGCGGCGCGGCTGGAGGCGCGGGGGCTCCGGTACGCGTGCGCGAGCGGCGCCCGCCCCTCCCCCGCCCAGCACTGCTTGGTGGGCCTGGGCGCCGCGGGCTCAGCGGGGGAGCCGCGCCGCGGGAGTGTCAGGTGAGAGGGCGCCAGACCCGAGGTCCGTGGGCATGGGGGCGGGATCGGGGGCCTTCCCGGCTCAGTCCCCAACGTGCATCGTGATGGGGAGGCGACTTGGCAGGGACCACGCCCTGCCCTGAACTGCCCCGGGACAGACCCACGCTGGAGGGGGTGCAGGTGACACCGTGGGGGATCGAGGCACGCGACTTGGGCTTCGCACTGCTCCCGAGGGGGTCGCAGGGCTTCGTCGCCCCTCCAGTCCCCGCACAGATGGGCGCCCTGGAGACGGTGACAGCCATCGCAGAATCCTGTGCGTGACGCCCCGCCCCCTGCCCAACCGGATTAGAGGGCTGTTCGCTGGGTGAAAGGATTTCTGGGCCGGCCTCCTCTGCTCTTCCCGCCTGGGCCGTCATCCCTGCTCAGGCCGGCCCTTTTATTCTGATCAGCGTCTAGGGGGTGTCCCTGTGAACAGTGTCTTGAATCCTGAGGAGGAAGCCAAGAAGCCCCTCTACTTAAGAGGACTGGCTGCTGGAGGCTGATTGGGCAAGACCTGAACCAGCCCTTATGCTCAGGGAAATGGATCCCAGGAGCCCAGAGTATGCCTTCAGGTTCTTGAGGTTCACACACATCCTGAGATACCTGGGAACTGCCTCTGCCTGAGCCAAAGCTATTCCATTAAAACTTTTGCTGTGCCTACCTCATTTCTAGTGACTTTACATAATCATGTGAGTTACAATTTAGAGCAAGATTCGAACAGACATCAAGGGCACTTGGTACCTTTCCACATGACTCCTCTTCCTAGCAGGGAGACTTGGAAAACCGGCAGGTGTTCAACGCAGGGACCATTTGAGGAAGGGCTGGAGGCTACATGACAGCACACCCTCAGCTTTGCTGTCCCTGAGTTCAGACTAACTGGCTTCTCAGCCTATGTCCCCACGATTAAAACTGCACTCACTGTCCCTGGAACTAGACCCAGATCTTCCCATCTTTCTAGGATCACCGGTGCATGTGCATAAATCCCCAACACACTATATATTCCTCTACAATCCAGGAGGTCACTGCTCCCAAAGCCCACTTGGGAACTACCCTAGGAACCCAGTTGGTGGCCCAAGACCCCTCCTTCACAATCCAGCTGTTCCAGGGCCCCACCTACTCCCCAAAACAGAAGTACCTTTCTGGGAACCAGCAGAGAGAACACAGGCCATGGCTTCTGAATGGACTTTCCTATTGTGTGTCACATCCCCCAAATTCTCTAACAAGTTCCTGAGAAATAATCCTAGTTCTGTGTAAGCTGTTCCACCCACCCTCACCCCCAGAAGGGCTGGGGCAGGGGCTGGCCAAGCTATGCTTGCATTTTCCTGTGGCTGGTGGCCAGGATCAGTTCTACCCATGTTCCCCATCAAGATTCATCAGGTGGGTCCCAGGGTTAGGAGACAGAGCGTGAGTTTTAAGGATAAAAGGACTAGACTTAATGCTGGGTCAGGGTCAAGTGAAGACAAGGACGCTTGTGGCGTGGGGCCTTGGGCTTCGTCTAGGGGGCAGAAGACTTCTGCTCTTCGCTCTTTTGGACATCACCATGTGGACAAGGGGAGATGTCTTCCTAGAGCCTCTTTCCCTTCTAGCCTGTGCTTGGGTAACTGGGCCCTGGACTTCACCGCGTACATGCTCCCAAGCCCACACATTGCACCAGCCTCGTCTACCTTAGAGTCAAGGAGTGGCTAGTTGCTAGAATGTAGAGGGAAGCCAGATCCAGACATCCACATGCATGAGCGCAAACCCCCTTACAGTGCCAGATGGAAGTAGATAAGAGAAAGGGGGCTGGGCAGTGTTGGCTCTCCCCACGTGGCCGGTGTGGTAAGACTAAGAACTCTGGCAATTCTAAACTGGAACCCGATGCTCCAAATCTTCATGACTGTGTTTTTGTACAGGAAGAAAATCAACTTTTGTTTTTGTTTGTTTTGTTTTGTTTATCGGTTGCTTGAACTGATTTATAACTTTTCAGAAATTAGACACAGGGTGTGGGCCTCCATCCATGTTCTTCACTGGCTCTCAAGTGTTAGGGGCAGGCCTGCCAACCTGTGTTTCAGGAGGCACATCACATCCAGGGTGGACTATAAGGAGGCCCGTCAGGAGGCTGCAGCTTCGTGGTCCGCGGCCGGGCCCGCGGGAGATGGCCCCGGGGGCGCCCACATTGCTGCTGCTGTGGCTGCTGTGGCTGCTGTGGTTCCCTGGCTTCCCGCCCCGCGCCTCCGGCTGCCCAGCCGCCTGCCGCTGCTACAGCGCCACGGTGGAGTGCGGCGCCCTGCGGCTTCGCGTCGTCCCGCCCGGAATTCCACCCGGGACGCAGGTGGGCACCGCTTGGGGCCAGTGGGCCGCGGGCTAGAGGTGCCCGCGACACGGAGGGAGGGGTGTGTGAATATCCCTGCGGGTGCTGGAGAGCCCCGGGGAAGAGGGAGACTCCCTCAGCGGGGTAAACACCCTCCCACCCTCCCTCCGGCCCGCAGACGCTGTTCCTGCAGGACAACAGCATCGCGCGCCTGGAACCGGGCGTACTGGCGCCTCTCGCCGCGCTGCGCCGCCTCTACCTGCACAATAACAGCCTGCGCGCCCTGGAGCCAGGCGCCTTCCGCGCGCAGTCACACCTGCTAGAGCTAGCGCTCACCGGCAACCGGCTGCGCGGCTTGCGAGTTGGCGCTTTCGCGGGCCTGGCCCAGCTGCGTGCACTCTACCTGGCTGGTAACCAGCTAGTGCAGTTGCTGGATTTCACCTTCCTGCACCTACCGGTGAGGGGGGGAAGGTGGGCAAGGGCAAGGGTCCTCCGATACCCCCACCTGCCCTGTGGGGCTAGAGTAGTGAAAGGGAGAAAAGTCAACCCAGTTTAGCCTGGTAAGAAGGGGACCTGTCTGCCAGGGCCCCTTCCCCTGATGATGTGCTGTCCTTCCTTCAGCGACTGCAGGAGCTGCACCTGCAGGAAAACAGCATTGAGCTGCTGGAGGACCAGGCCCTGGCAGGGCTCTCCTCACTAGCACTGCTGGACCTCAGCAGGAACCAACTGGGCACCATCAGTCGGGAGGCCCTACAGCCCCTGGCCAGCCTGCAGGTCCTGCGCCTCACAGGTACCTCCTGGGGGAAAGGGGTCTCATGCAAAGGTATCTTCCCTGGCAGTGGGAAGCAAGCCCAGACGTGGAGTGGGCTTCGACGGCAGTGGCTTTAAATCGCAGGCCATCCAGGAGCGCTCTGCAGGGTCATCCCATCCCCATCACCTGCACCCATGGGAGGCTGAGAGGAGTGGGGGTGCTGGGAGGGACAAAGTTCAGGGACCTTGCCTAAGGAAGATAGAAAAGGTAGAAATCCCTTGACAGAGTTGAGGGACTTGCACACTTTGGGGCGATCAGGGGGCAGACAGGCAGAAACTGGAAAGACGAAACCAGGGCTGGCATTTCCCGGACACACCACCTGAAGACAAGGCTGACAGGATTTGTGAGGTCTTAGTGCTGTGGGATGCCTATGGGGACACCGAGTTCCCCCCAGTGGGACGTGCTGAAGGGAGAGGCTTCAAAGGGTTTCTTAGAAATTAGTGAATGGGAACGTGCAGCACAGAACTGCAGGGGGACGGAAGGGCTTGCCCACACTCCAGGGAGCTTGAGGTCAGAGAAGAGGTGGCAGGGCCCCTCTGTGGGAGGTGGGAAAGGGGTTCCTGTCCTGGCCAGCAGAAGCCCAACCGCACAGGTTGTTCTAGGACCATCCCTGAGCTCCCCATTCGCCACTGCTCTGTCCACAGAGAACCCATGGCGCTGTGACTGTGCCCTGCACTGGCTGGGAGCGTGGATCAAGGAGGGGGGCCAGCGGCTGCTCAGCTCCAGAGACAAGAACATTATGTGTGCAGAGCCCCCGCGTCTGGCACTTCAAAGCCTCCTGGACATATCCGGCAGTAGCCTCATCTGTATCCCGCCTTCCGTCCACGTGGAGCCGCTGGAGGTGACGGCCAACCTGGGTGAGGACCTGCGGGTTGCCTGCCAGGCTTCCGGCTACCCGCAGCCCCTGGTGACCTGGAGAAAGGTGGCCCAGCCTCGGGAAGGACAGCCAAGGGCCCAGGTCCAGCCAGAAGGCGGGGCACCGCGCCCCGGCGGGCCCGGCGCCTCTGACACGGGCAGCGGCATGCTCTTCCTCACCAACATCACCGTGGCCCACGCTGGCAAGTACGAGTGCGAGGCCTCCAACGCCGGCGGCGCCGCCCGCGTGCCCTTCCAGCTCCTGGTCAACCTGTCCCAGCAGCAGCAACTGCAGCTGGAGCCCCCGCCGCCTCCGGCCGCTGGCCCCGTCAGCCACGAGCCCCTGCAGGAGGCCGGCAGCATGGCCTTCCGCGCCCTGGGCCTGGCCACCCAGACAGCCATCGCGGCCGCGATCGCGCTCCTCACGCTCACGGCGCTGCTGCTGGCGACCATGATCTGCCGCCGGCGGCGCAAGAGGAAAAAGGCGTCGGGACCGCCGGGAGAAGGCGCGCTGTTTGTCAACGACTATTCGGACGGGCCCTGCACCTTCGCGCAGCTCGAGGAGTTCCGCGACGAGCGAGGCCACGAGATGTTCGTCATCGACCGTTCCAAGCCGCTCTTCGCTGAGGGCCCGACGGAGGCGGTCGACGGCGCGGCAGCCGGGCCGGCACAGGGCCTCCCGCTGCAGCCGCCCGCAGCCTACGAGATCCACTGCTGAAGAGCGCGGCCCAGAGGGGCGGGCGGGCGGGCGCGCGCGTTGATGACGTCGTCCTTGCGGATTGGCAGGCCCACGGGCCCGCCCCGCGCATGCTCCGGCGCAGTCAGTAAAGGGTAGAAGCTGCGCAGTGTGCGGCGAGCCGTGTGTGGGAGCTGGGGACCCGAGGGCGGGGCGCAGGCACCTGCGGACCCCCAGCTCTGCGGACAGAAGCCCTAAGGTGTGAAGGGACGGTGGCCGAGGGGGCTCCACGCCCCTACTGAAGCCCTTCAGAAAAGATCCCTCCCAGCATCACCCTAATCTCTAGCTCTGCAGGTCAGGCCACTGGCCCGCCAGCCCGCTGGAGGACCTGAGGCCTCCCCAAGGTGGGAGAGGCGAAGGGACGGTGGGATGCCCAGGGAAGGGGGAGGGGAGCAGCATACCGGAAGACAGCTGTTAGCCAGTGGCCATGCTGAAGGGGGCAGCAGAGCCAGTGACATGTCATTCTGACCACTTAGGACAGAAAAAAACACCACAAATTTAAGTTCCAAACACACTGCACGTTTGTACCTTAATGACACCCTCTGGCTCCAAAGCCCAGTCAGGTGGTCTCCCGGGTGCCAGGGCAGGGAGAACCAGTAAAGGCCCGAGTGCATGGGAACCCAACCCCCCTTGAAGCAGGTCCCTGTTCCAACTTCAACCCTAGAGCAGTCTGTTCTTGGGAGGGGCTCAGACAGAACACCCTCTCAGCTCACAGCTGGGACCCCAGAAACATTCCGAAGAGAGGACCAGGACACCGGAGGGCAGCCAAGTGTACCCAAACCAAGCCTGGCCTTACAGGCCTGCAATCCAGCCCGTAAGCCCACAGTCAGCCAGTCAGGGGAAAACGTACAGGGCGAACCTTGCATGGTGCTGCACAAAGCACAGGAAGGCTCCAAGTGCCCAGGAGCAAGGAAACCAGAGACCACTGCCTCTGTGTCAGGCCTCTAACAGTGTCCCAGCAAAGGCTCTGTCTACCTAAGGCAGGGAGGGGTCTCCAGCAGCCCCGAACACCAGGACAGCCTGAAGGTCACAGGCTGAAGTAGTCCGCGGCCAGGCGCCCATAGATGTCTGTGGTCCAGAGCACATGGGCGCGGCCTGAGGCCAGGAGCAGCTGGTGCAACTCCGCCTCCACGCGAGCAAACTTCTCCTCATTGATGGAAGCTTCCAGCAGGACAGAGGCAGGCGGTGGCCAGGGCAAACCCTCATAGCAGTCCACAGGGAAGGGGTGCACCACCGTGCGTAACTCAGCCTGCACTACCGAATCCCGGAGGAGCTCCTTGAGACCTGCCATGGACAGTGGGTTGCCATAGAGACCGAGGTAGCGGAGGCTGGTACAGCGTGTCAACACAGGGAGCGTGGCCAGCAGCTGAGTATCAGCAAGCTGGCACTCAGTCAGCTCAAGGTGCAGCAGGGTGGCTGCTGCCGCCTGTAGCAGACCCTGGAAAGGCTCCAGTTGGCTGCCGGACAGGTCGTTGCCACTAAGGTCCAACTTCTTGAGGTGGACAGCATGGGGGCTCCGTGCCAGGAAGCGCAGATCCTCAGGCAACAGGGCACAGAAGGCCAGCTCCAGGCTCTCCAAGGGGCTCTGCAGGGTGCTATAGGGGACACGGGGTCACAACCAGGTAGGGCCAGGGAAGGGGAGAGGGGAAAAGGACAGGGCAGTAGTGGGGCTTGCTCACCTGAGCAGCTGGTCCAGCCGCCCCGAGAGAAGAGAGGAGCCCATGCTGAGCTCCCGCAGACAAGTGAAGCGGCCCATCTGGGCCAGGAAGTAACGAAAGTTGTCCTCGCCATCCACAGAGGGCTGCCTCGAATCCCCATGCACATAGTGCAGCCGCAGGCTGGCCAGGTGCTGGAACCGGGCCACGTGTGGGATGATAACAGACAGGCCACGCAGGCCCAAGTTGTTAAAGCGCAGGTCCACGCGGCGCAGGCAGCCCGCATCCAGCAGCTGCAGCAAAGCCACGGTGTTGCGCATGGGCAGGTCCTCGGCCCGCAGGTCCCGGCAGCAGAGCCGCAGGGGACTGCCCACGCTGCTCCGGAGTGCCTCCCGCAGGAACGCGTAAGAAGCCCGGTTCACCCGCAGGTCCACACGAACCTCCACAGGAACGGGGGCCGGCCCAGGATCCGCAGCCCCGCCCTGCTGCTGTGCTATGCAGGTGCGGGCCACAGCTGCTGTGCAGTCCCACATGCTCATGGTGCCAGGGTCCTGCTCCACGCCGTCATCCAGTAGGCCCGTCATGTCCAGCACCCGCAGAGCATGCTTCCTGGGAGCACGGGTAGGCTGAAGCAGGAGACAAGGAAGCAGAACCCACACCCACTCCCAGCCACCTTGGGACAGAAGCGACATGCCTGTTTCTGCACTGAGGTCTTGCACTGGCCTGGAACTTCACGGGGGACCCTCTCTGCGCCCCCCAGGCCTGAGAGCCCCTCGGGTGTGCCCATACCTGCAGAGAGGCTGTGTGCCAGCCTCGGTCTCTGGGGTGTGGAGCCGGGCTGTCAGCCCCAGGATCACAGCCTGCATGCTCTCTGTGCTGGGGCGCTCTTGCAGCAAGGCCCGGCTGCAGTGAGCACATTCCTGCAACAGCTGCTGGAAGCTGAGCAGCGGGAAGGGCCACGTGTGCACCAGCTCGCGAAGCACGACAGTCTTCTTGTCCATGAAGGCCACCTTGAACAGCAGGGGGAAGAGCTCTCGAGGCAGCAGGGGCAGGGCCTGGCAGGCAGCTGGCTGGCACTGGAGCACCTGCCGCGTGCTCAGGAACACAAGCGTGTGCATGGCGCCGGGCCAGGCAGGAAGCCACCTGCAGGGAAGGGCCCTTCAGCGGGGAGGACAGACCCCAGGCCACCGCCCAGCCATAGCCTCCTCCATCACTGGTGATGGGAAAACCCGGCATGGTGCTTGGCACAGAGCTGGCACTCAATGGAGGGCTGTGGCACCAAAAAGCAAGGGTTAGGTGCCTAAGAATGGGCTGAACTAAATGGAAACAGGAACGAGGCCACCCCCAGTTCCCTACCTCCAGAAGCATGGTGCCACTTTAGGAAAACATAGGCATCAAACACTACATAAACAGCACAACACCAAAAATGACCACTTGCCTGGCTGTGCTTTTGACGGCTATTGCTCTGCAGGCACCCCCCCCCCGCATCTGTACTTCAGGCCTCCCAAATCACAAAGCTGCTTATCAGAGATCCTCTTTTTTCAAAGTAGAATAAACCTCACAAAGCACACAAACACTAGAGGGAGTAAGATACTCCCTGGAACCTGCCCCTCCTCCTCCGGCTCTTGCAGGTGACCCTTAGACAGGACCTGGAGACACTGCAGCTTAACAAATACCAGTACAGGTAAAAACAACGGGCAGCCAGGGAACATCGAGTCCAGACAGCCTGAGTAACCCAAGCCTTCAGCATGACCCTCAATCCTAACTACTATGGTCCAGTAGCACTGCCGAGCATGGAGACCCTTGCAGATTTACAGAAAATCAGAAAGCAAATCTCATCCACCAAAGTTCTGGCCACTTGTCTAAACACCTCCCCTTTCTCTAGGGAACCACAGTGAGAAACCAACTCTCACACCCACGGGATGCATGAGGCCCCAGGCCAGGAATTGCTCAGATGGGTAAAGGCAGCAGCAGAAGGGGCATCCAAGTTAACAAGGGGCATCCAAAAAAGGCCTGAGACCCCGGGGATACCTAGGTATCAGCTCTGTTACTGACTTCAGCAGCAGCTGCAGTCCGTGGACTCACTGCAGGCCAAACATCTCATCCTCGAAACTGCTTCCCAGTCATCCCCCCCAGAAACAGATTAGAAAACTAAGACCTAAACCTTGCCCGACCAAGGTCACAGCCTGGGCGATGAGCTCAGGGAAGAGGGAGCAGTCTGGCCCCAGAGTCCCTGCTCTTCCGGACCCCATACACAACGAAAGTCCTTAGGACACTGGTTCTTGAGAAGCCCCGAACGCCAACCCTCGGCCTTGCTCTGCCTGTAGACAATTCTCGCGAGGACGACTCATACCTCGCTGTGACAGGACAGACCAACCGAGCACCTGTCACGAGAGGAAACGAAAGCAGCCAGTGTGGTCACCGTGGGAGGAGCCTCTGTGTGGTGGCTGCCGCCCCCTCCCGCCGGCCCGCGGCTCCCGGCGTTTGTCCCAAGACGCCCCCGCCCGGCTTCTCTCGGGCTCGAGCCGAGGGACGCCCTCAATGCGACGCCCTCCGCCTCCCGGACAGGATCTGCCCCTCGAAACCGGTGCGTCGCCCCCCGGCCCGAGGTCGCTCTGCCCAACGCAGGGCTCCAGATCCTTCCCCACCCCGCGAACGAACCGCCCGACACCCGCTCCCGCCTCCCGGGCGGCGCCGCCCCGAGCGCCTGCTTCGTGCCGTCAGGCAGGGCCGGGGGCGCGCGCCGCCCCGCTCCATCCCCAGCCGGCCGCCCGCGCTCACCGGCCCCACAGCCGCTACCACCGCCAGCGGCCCCGCCTCACGGTCCGCCGCGCCCCGCCCAGCGCCTCCGCGCACCGCGATGACGTACCCGCCACCCATTGGTCTCCCCACGAGGGTCCCACTGATTGGCTGTCCCGGCAGCGGCTGCCCAGCTGCCCCGCCTCCGACCCTGCGGGGCGCCCCCATTGGCTGGCGGCCGGCGTCGCCTTTGCGGCGGGAGATTCGCGGGGTCCGCGGCCGCGCGCCATGGAGCGGCTGCGGGACGTGCGGGAGCGGCTGCAGGCTTGGGAGAGCGCGTTCCGGCGGCGTCGCGGGCGGCGGCCGGGCCAGGTGCGGGCTGTCCGGGGGCGGGGGGTTGAGGATGCGGCCTCCGGCTGACGCGTTCCCTTCACAGGAGGACGTGAAAGAGGCGCCTGAGGAGACCCGCGGTGAGCGCGCGGACTCGGGGCGGAAGGAGGGGCGCAGGGCGGGCGGGGGGACCGGCGGCCCCCCGTGACTTTTCACACACCCCGACCCAGCGCTCTACCGGGAGTACCGCGTCCTGAAGGAGGCCCTGGGCCAGGCCGGAGGCATCGGACCCCGCGGCCCCAAGCAGTCGCTTCCCGCGCCGGCAGAGGAGGTACCCAGGCCTTGACGCCCCAGCCTCCCGGCCGTGTTCCTGCGTGGCAGAGCCCAGAGGGGCCGTGACCGAGCCTCTGTGGGGCACAGAATATTGGGGGAGGACTGGACGTGGTGGAGGAGGGCCAGGCAGTGGGGAAGAGGGCCGGAGACACCTCTGCCCCGCCACCAGCCTTTCTCCGGCGCGGACTCCCGCTGCCCCTTCTTGCAGGTGCCGGAGCCCAGCTGCTGGGGGCCCCACTTGAATCGGGCCGCGACCCAGAGTCCACATCCTCCTCTTTCTGGGCCAAGCCCTCTGGGGTCTGTGCGGGACTACGGGGAGAGGCTTAAGGCCAACCTAAAGGGCACCCTGCAGGTGAGAGTCGAGAGCCAGGCGGACAGTGCGTCCACCCTGGATCAGAGCTGCTGTCCACCCAGACACCCTTTTCCGGCAACCCTTCCGCGCACACGCGCCTGACAATCGCGCACATGGGCGCCCCTGCAGCGCTCGTTAGGCGGAAACTTCTGAGAGATCAGAGCCAACCTCAGGGTGGAGATTTGGGCAGGTTTCAGAGTCCGAGGCAGCCCCGAGACCTGACTTCCTGCTTGTTGGTCTGTCCCCCGCACCCCCGCTCCCCTCCCAACCAGGCTGGGACAGCCCTGAGCCGCATACCCCGGACTCCTCGGAGACCCTCGTCCAAGATGCCCAACCCAGGGCCACCGGGTGCAGGGGCTGCCCCCATCTCTCCAGAAGCCAGTGAGATGCCGCCCCAGCCTCCTGGGCCCCAGCTGAGGCCAGGCCGCCTCCAGCAGCTGCAGACATCCCTAAGCCTGCGACTGGGCTCCCTGGACCCTGGCTGGCTAGAGCGCTGTCACAGTGGGACTCCAGATTTTCTGGGAGCTTCCAAGGCCTGCCAGCCTAACTTGAGTGTAGGGCAGTCACAGCCTCTGACTTCAGGTGTCCTATCTGTCCTTGGTCCCAGCACTAGCCCTGAGTCTCAAGCCCTACAGACAGCTGGAGTCAGTGCAGGGAGCCCCCAACCCGGCAACAGTCCAGTCAAGAAGCGGAGACGGGATAGGGAGCCAGAGGGGAGCCCTGCACAGGCCCAGCAAGACAGTAGCCGAACAGGAGCCGTGCCTGAGGAAGCCGGGACTGCACAACACACAGAAGACCCTTCGGGCAAACAGCTGCAGGCACAGGCTCCCAGTGGTGCCACGGCCTCCAGGTACCACAGCGTCAGCCTCCCAGTAGGGTCACTTTAAGTCCAGCCAGGTTGGGGCAGGCTTGGGGCACGACCCACTGGTACATCCTTTCTAGAGCAGCCGTGCGGAATGGAGGGAACTACGTACGGCTCAACATGAAGCAGAAACGCTACGTGCGGGGCCCAGCGCTCCGTGGAAGGCTCCTCCGCAAGCAGGTGAGGTGTTGGCTGGCACTCCCTTCACTCCCACTGCCTCTGGCCGCATGACCCTCTTTTATGGCCCCCAGATGTGGAAGCAGAAGTGGCAGAAGAAAAAGGAGCATTTTGGAGGTGGTCAGCCCAGAGCCGCAGTCAAGAATGCTTGCTTCCGGTGTGGGCAGCTAGGCCACTGGTCTTCCCAGTGCCCCCAAACAGGCGAGACCTCTGCTCTGGGTGGTGGGTTGGGCTGAGGCATTTGGAGAGGATTTATGCTCTTGGGGAGAATAGGGGGGAGCCCTTATCGCTCAAGCAAAAGACTCTACCTCCTCCTCCTACCTGACCCAGAGTGTACCCCGGTCCCCCAGAAGAAAGGTGGTGAGGATGAAGATGCCACGCAGACCCCGCTCACTGTGGAGGAAGTAGTCCAGAAGACAGGCACGGCCAGACTCCCTGGTGAATGGAAGGGTGGAGGACAGGCTGTGGCTCGCTGTGTTTCTGCTAGGACGAGCCCAGCCCAGCCTGGAGTTCCCACACCACCCTTTTCTTTGTGTTCCCAGTGAGTGAGAAAGATCCAGAGCCTGCTGGGCCTGAGCTGTTGGTCACCGTGGAACAGCCTGTGCCCCAGGCACCCTGCCTGCCCCCTCCTGTGCCACCACTTTACCCACCAGGGCCCTCTGGGCAAGTGGCAGGTGAGCAGATCCTTTCCAGCCGAGAGCCTTTACTGGGGGGTGGGGCAACCTGAGGCCATGCTGACCAACACCTGTGTCCACAGAGACGCCAGCTGAGGTGTTCCAGGCCCTGGAGCAGCTAGGGCACCGTGCCTTCCGCCCCGGACAGGAGCGTGTGGTCATGCGGATCCTCTCTGGTGAGCTTGCTGCTGGGGGATGAGGCAGGGCCAAGGCCGGGCCACAGGACAGCACACTGACCCTTGTTCCCACCAGGCATATCCACGTTGCTGGTGTTGCCCACCGGTGCCGGCAAGTCCTTGTGCTACCAGCTCCCCGCGCTGCTTTATGCCCGGCGGAGCCCCTGCCTCACGCTGGTCATTTCTCCTCTCCTGTCTCTCATGGACGACCAGGTGCGCAGACAGGACCCCTCGGGCACACGCAGAAGGCAGGAACCTGTGCCCGTGGCTCTCCTGACCCTTTGAGCTGCTGCCTGTCATCTGACCAGAACTGTGAAGACCTCAGCTATTGTCAGCCTGCCGGTTCTGTCCATGGCCCCAGCCCTGGCAATGGTCCAAGGGCAGCAGGGACACGGCTAGCCAGACCTGGGTCCACCCCCAAGAGAAATAGCACTAGGAAGGGAGGACGTCCCCAGTGGGGCCGGTCTGCTCTTGGCACTGCTGAGCCAAGGCTCACAGGGGGCTCTGAATCCTTTGTCACAGGATCTGTGATCTGGGTTTTTTCTCCCTGGGGAGTCCAAGTTGGAAGATGGCAGCAGCTGTCAGGCCGAGCGCCGCTGAGAGCCGTTTGAGGAAGAGCTGAGGAAAGGTGGCTTGCAACTGGTTGTCCTTTTGTACCCACAGGTGTCCGGCCTGCCCCCGTGCCTGAAGGCAGCCTGTATCCATTCAGGCATGACCAGGAAGCAGCGGGACTCGGCACTGAAGAAGGTGAGGGAAGGGCCTTACACAGCAAGATGGGCAGGGGACAAAAGGCAGGCCCTCGATGATGCTCCTGACCTTGCCGTCCTCAGGTTCAGGCGGCCCAAGTGCACATTCTGATCCTGTCACCCGAGGCACTGGTTGGGGCTGGGGCGGGGACCCTCGGCTGCCTCCCTCGGCTGCCTCCCGTTGCCTTTGCCTGTGTCGATGAGGCCCACTGCCTGTCCCAGTGGTCCCACAACTTCCGGCCCTGCTACCTGCGTGTCTGCAAGGTGAGCCGCCTTTGGGGTACCAGCAGACGGGCCGGGGAGTGGGTGGGGGGCATCTTCACTGGCTCCTCTCCCACCCAGGTGCTGCGGAGACGCATGGGCGTCCGCTGCTTCCTGGGTCTCACGGCCACGGCTACACGCAGCACCTCGAGGGATGTGGCCCAGCATCTAGGCGTGGCCGAGGAGCTCGTCCTCAGAGGGCCAGTCACCATCCCCGCCAACCTGTACCTCTCTGTGTCCATAGACAGGGACCCAGACCAGGTGAGTGGACACGCCCGGGCCTGGCAGAGGCACTGCTTTCTGACAGCCCGTGCTGACAGCTGTCACCCGCCAGGCTCTGGTGACACTGCTGCAAAGTGATCGTTTTCGTGACCTGAACTCTGTCATTGTCTACTGCAACAGACGTGAAGACACGGAGCGCGTTGCTGCACTGCTCCGCACCTGCCTGCGTGAGGCCTGGGGCCCGGGCCCTAGAGGGGAGGTCAGCAGGGCTGTGCCCCGTGGACTTGCCCCAGGAACACGCTCCACCCAACTGTGTGTCTTCCCTGCAGATCCGGCTCCCGACGCCGTGGCCGAAGCCTACCACGCCGGCGTGTGTGGCCGGGAGCGGCGGAGGGTGCAGCGGGCCTTCATGGAGGGCCGGCTGCGGGTGGTGGTGGCCACAGTGGCCTTCGGGATGGGGCTGGACCGGCCAGACGTGCGGGCCGTGCTGCACCTGGGGCTGCCCCCGAGCTTTGAGAGCTACGTGCAGGCTGTGGGCCGGGCCGGACGGGACGGCCAGCCCGCACACTGCCACCTCTTCCTACAGCCCCAGGTTCTTACCTGCCCTACTTGAGCTCTCCCACCCCACCACACGCCACAGCCCCACGTTCACAGCTGTTCTGTCGCAGGGTCAGGACCTGCAGGAGTTGCGTAGACATGTGTACGCCGAAGCCACCGACTTCCTCGCCGTGAAGAAGCTGGTACAGTGCTCGTTCCCTCCCTGCACCTGCACCCGTGCCCACGTCCAATGGCCCCCAGAGCAGGAGGGAGCCAAGAGCCAAGAGAGGCCTGTGGCCGTGTCCCTGAGGGAGGCCGAGCAACCCAGCAGTAAACACACAACCCAGTGCCTGGGTCATGAGCGGGCACTCCCAGTACAGCCGCTGGTGCAGGCCCTGGACATGCCTGAGGAAGGTGAGGGAGTGGGGGCAGGAGTGGGTGCACCCCCACGTCCCTGCGTCCCCTAAGCCCCACTGTGCTTCCAGCCATTGAGACCCTGCTGTGCTACATGGAACTACACCCACAGCGCTGGCTGGAGCTGCTGGCACCCACTTATGCCCACTGCCACCTGCACTGCCCTGGGGGCCTCCCCCAGCTCCAGGCCCTGGCCCACAGGTGAGCACACATCCCACTCCAGGCTGGAGCCAGGAACACAGGACCAAGGCTGCTATCACATATCCCTTTCCCTGGAACAGGTGTCCTCCACTGGCTGTCTGGTTAGCCCGGCAGCCACCTGAGAACATAGGTGAAGGAAGCTATTCCGTAAAGCTTGACGTGGTTACGCTGGCTGACTCAATGGGCTGGAAGCTGGCGCCTGCAAAGCAGGCTCTCTGTCAACTGCAGTGGGACCCCGAGCCCGGGACAGGTGAGCCCTGCCCCCGGCCCTGCTTGGAACCAGCCCTGCTTGCCACCCTCCCTCTTGTGTCTGACGAGCTCTCTGGCAGGTGCACCTCGGGACACAGGGGTGCTGGTGGAGTTCCGGGAACTTGCCTTCTGTCTGCACAGCCCTGGAGACTTGACAGCCCATGAGAAGGACCAGATCTGTGACTTCCTATATGGCCGCATACAAGCCCGTGAGCAGGAGGCCCTGGCCCGCCTGCGCCGTACCTTCCAGGCCTTTCACAGGTGCAGGAGGTGGGCGGGGCCCGAGGACACACACGCACACGCACATGCACACACGCATGTGCACACACACGCCCTCTTCCCCCCAGCTGACAAATTGCTCTCACCCCAGTGTAGCCTTCCCCAGCTGCGGGCCCTGCTTGGAGCAGCCTGATGAGGAGCGCAGTGCCAGGCTCAAGGCCCTGCTCAGCGGCTACTTTGAGGAAGAGGGGCCAGGAGGCACGGAAGACGAGCAGGGCCCAGAGCCAGGACAGGCCAGTGTGAGTGCCAGCCCCTCCTGGGGGGGTTAAAGAGAAGACACAGCCCTGCAGTGAGGTCAGGCAGCAAAGTGCGTGCACACTCACGCACTCCGTCTCCTGCCCTGCCCCATGGCGGGCTGTGTGGAACTTGGTACCTTACATGCCTGCCACCCACAGATCCAGGACTGGGAGGACCAGATTCGCCAGGACGTCCGCCACCTCCTGTCCTCGTGGCCAGACCAGCACTTCTCAGGCAGGGCTGTGGCCCGTATCTTCCATGGCATCGGTGAGGGCCTGGGAGGCTGGGCTTGGACATGGCCAGGGGCCGGGTCTGGCCCCGAGTCCTCAGGGCTGTGTCTCCCATTCCGTCACAGGGAGCCCCTGCTACCCGGCCCAGGTGTATGGGCGGGATCGGCGTTTCTGGAGAAAACACCTGCATCTGAACTTCCACGCGCTGGCACGTTTAGCCACGGAGGAGATCCTCCTGTGGGGCCGCTGACCACCCTGCCATCGGCGGGCCCTGCTCCCCTGGGTCACAGGCAGGCACGCACAGGGGGCTGCGTGGCCACAGCGTGGAGGGACTCAGGTGTGGCGGTTCATCAGGGAAGAGAGAAGGGACGTTGGTGGCCAAGACAGTGAAGGACTACCTGGGCAAAGCCTACCCCCAGAAGCGGGGCAAAGAGGCCCCAAAACGTGGAATAAAAAATGCTCAAGTCATTCTTAGGAACCCTCTTTTCTTATGAGGTAGCCCCCACAGTCTGAGGACAGCCTTGACCGTCACACATTCCAGACAGCTAGGCTGTGGGCACACTCAGCTTTATTAGGTGGGCCGGCCACCCAGCTCAGGCCAGGGCGCTGGGTGCCAGACCCAGATACAGGATGGGCATGCCTGAGAGAGCAAGGAAGAGGGAGAAGCAGAGATGCGGCCCCAGGCCGTCAGCCAGGGCTCCAGCCAGTGTGCCCAGGAACAGCTTCCCCAGCAGCTCCAGAGTGGCCAGGAGGCTGTAGTGTGTGGCCTGCAGGGGTGGGGTGGGTGGGGTGTGAGATTAAATGAGGGCTTGCTTGGACCCCAGCCCTGCAGCCCCTGGGCCTCCCAGCCACGCCGTCTTACCTGCAGGGCACCGGGTGCCAGCTGGCTGCAGCGCATCATCAGGGTGAACGTGGTGGTTGTAACCAGGCCCCCCAGGAAGTGTTGCAGACACAGACTCAGCAAGGCCACCCCTGGGAGGGCCAAGATCAGTAGCGCCCGGGGCTCTGGACTCCTCCCCTCCCATGGCCAGCTCCTCACCTCTCAGGACTGTGCTGGGGCCCAGCCTGACCCCTGGGGTGTCCAGGTGGAAGAGCAGGGTGGTCTGGCAGGCCAGACCGCCAAGACGGAACCAAAGCACAGACCTCAACAAGGGCAGTGGTTGCCTGAGGTGGGGAGGTGGGGAGATGGGGCAGGTCAGGGAGTGGGGGGCAGCGTAGGCGTGAGCAGGTGGGTGGGGCAGGCTGAGGAGGGCTCACCAGTGCCTGGCCAGCAGGGCCCCGCCTAGGGACGAGCCTACGATGGAGCAGACCACAGCACCCACACCGTTCCACAGGCCCAGTTCTGCAGTGGAGATGCCGCGGTCCAGCAAGAAGAGCGGAAACAAGCTGCTGGCGCCCTGCTCACCTGTGGGGAGAATGTGAGCAGGGAGGGGGCTGCCTACCTCCCTTCACCTGGGGCCTCAGTTGCCCTCCCTTACTCAGGCCCCTGCCCTGCCCCTGCCCTGCCCCTGTCCTGTGCCACAGGTGCCAGGAGACAGCTGGGACTGGGCATCAGCCAAGCTTAGGGTCAGCATGAAGCAGCATCTGAGAGACCCCGGGGGCTGTGGCTGGAGCTCACAGAAGCCGTGCAGCCAGAGCTGGAGAAGGACCAGAGGCAAAGCCCAGCTGAACAGCCGAGCTGGGCTCCAGCCTCCAGTTAATACCCCAGAAGGTGGCCACGAAACAGGTCCAGGGCTCTTGGGGATCCACCTGCAGGCTCCCGCCCCTGCGTTGCCTGACTCAAGGCCTCACTTACCCAGTTTGTAAGTGAGCACAAAGCCTGCTGTCCACAGAGTACCAGGCATGGCCAGCAAGTGCTGCAGAAGGTGCAGGATGCGGAGGGGTCGTTCTGAAGGCTGAGATGCAGGCAACTGTTGCAGGGCCGGCGCAGCCCAGACTAGGGCAGCAGCCAACCAATAGACAGCAGCCAAGAACAGAAAGAGCAGGGGCCAGGAGAGGGTGGGCACAAAGGCCAACAGGCCCCCTCCCGCCAGCACTGCCCCTAGCTTATAAGCGACCACCTGCACTGTGTTACCAGGCCCTAGCTCAGCTGGCTCCAAGAGCTGTACGGCCAGCGTGTCCAGGGCCACGTCCTGCACAGCCGCACCCAGGTTCAGCAGCAGAAGCAGCGCTGCCACAGAGACCGGCAGCCCGGCCTGGCCAGCTTCGGCAGGAGGCAGGGCTGCCA
Source organism: Paguma larvata (assembly GCA_030068075.1). NCBI lineage: Eukaryota > Metazoa > Chordata > Mammalia > Carnivora > Viverridae > Paguma > Paguma larvata. The sequence continues at coordinate 80,037,804 of CM057838.1, read as the reverse complement.
GTAGCCCACACACCAGGCCCAGAGCAGCCGTGCTGAGAGTCAGCCAGGCCCTCAGGGAGCCCTGCGTGTCCACCAGCGGGGCCCACACGAGTTTAAACAGCCACGGCAGGTACAGCACCTTGGCCAGTCCCACACGTGTCAGGGAGAGGCCACGGGCCCGCAGCAGCAAGGGCAGCAGGCCAGACTGAAGCCCATAGGGCAAGCCTTGCACCAGGTAGAGGCCGGCCAGCGGCAGGAGTTTCCCATGCATGGCCAGGAGCAAGGGGAGCCCTAGGGCGAGTGCTGGGGATCAGGGGCTGGGCCTAGGATCTGGTGGCTGGGGCCCGGTTCAAGGCCAGGTCAGAGCCTGGAGTGCAGAGTTCCGGCTTGGAGCAGGGGCAGGCAAAGGGGTTCCGGTTGGGGTCTGGTCCAGTCGGGATGAAGTCAGGAATCACACGGCAGCATGGCTTTTGGGCTGGGCCAATCAGGTCAGAGCTGTGCAGGCTGGAGCCGGGACTGGAACCCTCGGGTCCGGAGGCGGCGCGCACTCCAAAGACCGCTCTCTAGGCAGCCGCGAGAGGCTGCGGCCACAGAGCTCAAGCAGCGGGCCAGAGCGCCGGCCGCCCTCGGGCGCCCCCAGTGGCCACTCCGGGTGCGGCCGGGGATCCTTGAGCACCAGCCGCTAGCAGCCCGGCTGGCGTTGAGCCTCCGGCCCATATCGGTCCTTCCCAAGGTTGTCAGATCTGGCTCCCAGACCTCCTGGACCCACACCCTAACTCTTCAGGAGTGTTTGCTTCCTTGGTGTCTCACCTGGAGCCTGGTTGCTGCAGTGTCCACCAGGTCCTTTCAGCGACCCCCACAGTCTACTACTACTGCTTACTTCCACCACTGGAACCCTCACCTCCTATGGCTGTGCTTTCAGTGCCCTCCCCTAGCCAGTGGCCACGGAGGGCCATGAAAGGCAGGTTTGTGTGAAAGGTCTCTGCTGGAGGGATGCAGCCAGTTGCTCTCCGTGATGCCCTCTAGCGTCCAGTGACAAGGCCAGGAGCCGCAGGGCAGGCGGGCCCAAGTCCTGCCTGACTGACTCCAGCTGGCTCTGTGGAGGGAGGGGCCCATCAAGGGTTTCACGCTATCTCTCCCCTGCCCAGAGCTGCATCCCACAGGGCTCCCAAGGCCCAGAGGAGATAATGAATGTGGCCCAGGGTTAGGAACCACCTCCAGAGAAGACAGAGCTAGAGCGTGAGTACTGTCTCCCTGAAGCCAGCCCAAACCTGAAAGCAAGAGCTGGTACAGTCGCCTTGAGTGGGTCTCCTGTCACTTCACGTTTCCTCGTCTGTAAAAAGGGGCCTGCCATCCCTCCCTAAGAAGACGGCAGTGACCCACAGAGTGTGCACACTGCAGACACTAGTCCTTGTTCCAGAGGGCTGCACGCCCGCCTAGGCCTGGGTCTCTCCAGGGTGCCCCTTCATCAGCATTTTATGGGCTCTGTTCCCTGGCCCCTGCTGTTGGGAGCTTGGGCTTGGGAGGGGCCTCCGCCCTCTCTGCCTCCTGGCCCCAGGACTGCATTTGCGCTAGGATATCACATCTCACACATCAAACCCAATACAAACAAAGCAAGACTCACTTGTTCATTCTTCCTCCCCTCCCCACTCCCCTGCTCTTCATCAGCACCAGGCCATCTGCCCATTTAGGAGGAAAACCAAGACTTCCTCCCTTGAGTGCTGCCCACCCCTCCAGCCAACTCCAGCCTACAGCTCAGTGTGTCCCCTGTGCTGCCAGGAGAGAGGTGGACAGTATAGGAAGGGGAGCCAGGCCCGGCGACACACCTTTCTGTGTTTTCCTTAGGCTACTTTTTCCGACGTGGCCACCCTGGGACTCAGTTCCCATGTTTCTCTGTTCAGCCTCATCAGCAACCCTAACAGAAAAGCCTAGTGCCTTCCTTCACACCTCCTACTCTTTCTAATTTTTATGTGAAGTTTGCCACTCTCCACCTCAGGACCAGAGACCAGAAGTGGAAATGCAACTCATGAAAGGTACTGCATCTGTTGTAAGGTCACCTCCTGACCACCCCTCCTGAAGGGGGACAAATGTTCTGCCCAGCGCTGGCTCTCCAGGCCTGCACAGAACCCCGGCTCAGAAAGGAACTCAGGAGTGGACAAAGGCAGGGGAAGCGCACAAGTGTGCACACCTGAAGTAGACAGGCTGCTTCGTAGCTTTATTTGGGGCCTGCAGAAAGGCAGGGGCCCAGCCCCACAGGCAGCAGGAGCAAGTCCTGAGGGCTCCAGAGACCCCCAGTGCCCTGGGCATGGTAAGTCCACGGTCGGCCCTGCCGGCCCAGCCTGGCCCCAAAGCGGAGGGGGCGGGGGTGGTTAGGAGTACTCTCTGGTGAACTTGGCGTGGAACTGGCTTAGCTTCTCCAGCAGAGGTCGCAGCTTCTCCAAGGGGGGCAGAATGGTCATCCTAAAAAGCGGAGGGGGGTAAGCAAAGGTGTTGGGCGCTGCGGGGATGAGCCGCGCGGAGTCGGGCCTCACCGGAAGTGGTAGGTGCCTTCCCTCTGCCCGAAGCCACTCCCGGGCACCACGCAGATGCCGGTCTCCTCCAGCAGGCGCATGCAGAAGAACATGTCGGGAGCCAGGCCCAGCTCCTGAGGGCGGGCGGCGGGGGCGGAGCGGTCAGGACTCGGCGCCCAGACTCCGCCCTCCCCCGGGGGCCAGGCCCCGCCCCGCCCGCCCGCCAGTCCGGGCCCAGTACCTGAGCGCGCTGGACGGCGCGCGGGGGCAGCTGCACGCGAGGGAAGGAGTACATGGCACCCTGCACCGGGTTGCAGCGGATGCCGGGAGCCTCGTTGAAAACCTGCTCAGTGAGCTTGGCCTTCGCCGCCAGCTCGGCCAACACCGCCTGCCTCTCCTGCGGAGGGTGGGCCGATCAGGCCGAGCCGGGCCGGGGTCGCGCAGCCCCCTCGCCACCGCCCCCCTGGGCCCCTCCCGCTCACCGCCTGGAACTGCGCGAAGGAGGGGTCCGAGGGTGCGGGCGGGCTGACCACCAAGTCCAGCAGGACCTGGCCCGGCGTGGTCGGGCACAGCCGCACGCTCATCAGCTTCTGCATCTGCTGTTGCACCGCGGGGTCCATGTTCACCACCTCCACGTAGCCGCCGCGGAATCCGCACCTGCGAGGCGAGCACAGAGGTCGAGGCAGGGTCGGCGGGGGGGTGGAGGGGCAAGCCGAGGACGGAGGCCGCCAACCCCCGCCCGCCCGGCCTGCACTCACTCTCCCATGTAGCCTTTGGAGACCGAGTGGAAGGAGGCGAGCTCCTGCTGCGTCGCGTACGGAGGCCCCATCTCCGTGAGCACCTTCTTGAACGAGTGGAATTGCGAGCCCTCCGCGTACACGTTGTCCTGGTACACCTGGACGGGGGGGACGCGCGTCACGAGGGCAGCCGCTGCCGCCTTCCGACCCCAGGCCCCAGGCGAGCCCCTGCCGGCACCTCGTCAGCCATCAGGAAGAGGCGCTCCTCGAAGGCGAAGCGAATCACGGCCTCGATGCACTCGCGGGCTTGCACCTGCCCTGGGGCGCGGGAGATGCAGCGTGTCCGGTCAGACCCGGGGCGCTGAGCTCAGCGGGGCGGGGGAGCAGGGCAGGAAGGCTGACTGGCCCTGGCGGGGGATGGGGGGCGGAGAGCGGGAGGGCGGGGGGCGGGGGGGGGGAGGACGGGCGGCGCACCAGTGGGGTTGCCAGGGTTGATAACGCAGAGTGCGCGAGGGCGGCAATGATCCCGCGCCTGGCCCAGGGCGCGCCGCAGCTCAGCCACGTCGAGTGCCCACGCGCGCTCCTCATCCAGGTAGTAGTCCACCTGCACAGCGTTGAGCTCGGCCAGCGCAGCCGAGTAGAGCGGGTACTGAGGGATGGGGATGAGCACGCCCGTGCGCGTGCGACCCTCTCCCGCCACCAGCAGCTTCAGCACCGTCTGCAGGCCGGATGGGGAGGGGATAGGAAGGCAAGGTTGGTGAGGCCTGGGACTGCGCCTGTCCCCCGCCCCGCCTGGAACCAAGTGCCAGGGTGCCAGGAAGAGCAGGGTCCTCCCGGCCGCGCAGAAAGAGCCCCGCTGTCCTCCTGTCTTGGCCCTGGCCTACCACGATGGCGTCGCTGGCCCCAGTGGACAGGTAAATGTTATTGGGGTCCGCGGGAATGCCTCCGTCGCGCCACTCGATGTACCGCGCTACATCCTCCCGGATCAGCTGGATGCCTGAGCTGATGCTGTAGGCCCCTGGGCCGGGAGGCGGGCCGAACGGGAAGGAGGAGAGCACACGTGAGGTCCCTTAGCCGCCCACCCGAAGAGCTCCGCCCCTTCCAAGCGGGAGGGCGGGTCCACCCCTTCCCTGGGACAGCCTCCCTCCAACTCCTGCTCCTCCCTGGGGCTTTGGCTGGTTGGGGCACTGGCACTTACCCAGGCTGTGTCCCCCGCACGCCTGTAAAATGCGCTCAGCCCTTCTCTTGGCATCCTGGGGGAAGTCCGGGCTGTTCAGGAGTTCAGGGTGGACGCAGAGGGCCAGGACCTGGGAGGACCGAATGCTGAGGCCGGAGCACGTGGGCGGAGTGGGGAGCGGCGCCAGCGCAAGGGCAAGCCAGCCTCACCTGACGCAGGAAGGTGATGGGCTTCTGCCCCATGGCCTGTGCATCCCCGATGTTGGCGCGAATGACCTCGGTGAAGGGCTTCTTTACCCCCTAAGAGGGAGGGGGCACAGGCAGTGAGAACGGGCCTTTCTCACTCTGGCAGGTCCCTGTCCTACCTGATTCTGGGAAGGAATGGGGCGGACTCAGCTGCCCAGGTGGAGCCTGAAGGGCAATGGTGGGGTCCAGAGCCATACCTGGCGCAGTTCCTGCTCCAGCTCGAGGGCGCGCAGCACGATGGGACCTCGCACTGCATACTCCACCTTCCGAACACACGGGTTCATGGTGTCCAGAGTCAGCACCTTCTCCTTCAGCCCGTTCATTGCAACCTGGCTATGGTCACCTGCCCCCAAGGCCATGACCCTACTCAGACCAGGCAGGAAGGTCAGGATGCAGCAGGATTCCAAAGTGGGGATAAGGGTAGCTGGGTCTGGGCTCAGTGGGCTGGGGCTGGGAAGAGGGAGCCTTAGTAGGGGGGCTCAAGGGAAAGGGCACCCTCTTCACTGCAGCCTGCTGGCCCCACTGAAAGGGACAGAAAAGGCTGAAGAAGAAGCTGGGGCCACTGGGCCCCGCCCCACCAGTCTGGGCACAGTTCTGCCCCAGGGAGCCACAGGGAGTGCATGAGGAGGCAGGCGGGGCTTGGGGCGAGGCCCAGTGCCCGCCCAGTGTCCCCATGACAGGGGAGCAGGAGACCTACATGGGGGGTAGGGACAGACAGAAGGTTCAAGGAGCTCTAAGGGACTCAGCCCCGGGGGGGGGGAGGGGGGGCGGGGGAGGACGGGGCGGTGCGCTGAGTGCCCCGAGGGGTTGTCAGGGCTGGGCAGAGCTAAACCCCAAGGGGAAATGGAGCTAGGGCCTCTGAAGATTTACCCCAACAGGTAAGCTCAACCAAGGCTGAGCCCTCTCAGGCCCCCCATCTTTGCTTGGGCCAGCAGGCCTGTCTCCCTGGTAACTGAGCCAGGCCTCTATAGAATCCTGGGGTTATCGGGGGAGGAGAGTGAAAGCTCAGATGTGGGGTTCCATCTGGCGCCTCCCAGGCTGGCAACATGGCCCATAGGCTGCAAGAGCCCTGTGGTTGGACCTTGTTCCCAGATCAGCCACTGGTAGAGGCCAGAGTCTCTGGACTGGGGTGTTGGAGGAGGGGGCAGGGCAGCTCTGGGCCTTTGGAAGGCCCTCGGACACCTGGGACACTTCCACTGCTCTTGGTTGCTGTCCTGCCCTTTCACCAGGCCCCAGCCTGGAGCTGCCCTTGGGTCCGCACCACAAGCGAGTTGACCTGAGCTCCCCTTCCCTGTCGCTCCTGATTGGTAGAGACAGTGGGAAGCAAACAGTGATAGGCCCTCAGAGCCCCACCTCCTCAGGCCCTGAAGGGAGCTGATAGGCCATGCCCAGGGGTGGCTACCGAGCTGCTGACATCTGACAAGGTCAAGGAGCCAGCCCTCTGAGAGGGGCTGTGGGCAGCTGGTCAGGCTTGAAGGCAGCCTGGGCTCCTTGGCTCTTGCTGGCTGGAAAGGAAAGAACAGGATCCCCAAGCAGCCAGCTAGTGTCTTACCTCGCATCTCTCAGCTCTGTGCTACCTCAGCCCCCAGTGCGCAAGCCTGCCCCTCTAGGACCCAGCCCCAGGCAGAGCCGGCCCCCTCCCGCCCCTGGCAGCAAGGCCCAAGTGGCAGCCGTGTTAGCAGGTGGACCGTGGCAGCTGCACCGCCCCACACACTAAATTTAACCGGCAGCCTACCCACTGGCCCTCCCCAGCCCTGCTGAGGACACCCCTCCAACCACTGATGCTCGGGAAAGGGAGGGCCCTGCAGACACCAGGCTGACTGGGTCAGTATCCACTAGAGAGGAGAAGGTGACCTGAGCCCATGTCACCCAGCACTGGTGGCCATGAAAAGCTGCTCACCATGGACGGATGAGCTGGGAGTGCCCTCAGCCCTCCACTCGAGGCCCCTAAAGGGCCCCTGTCGCCCTGACACATTGTGCCCAGCCAGCTCAGAATCTGGGCGGCCAACAGCCGGCCCCCTCTGCCAGCCCAGGCAGAGGCTGGCGGCCAGGTCCCGGGATCAGGGCTACAGGCCAGGATCAGGGGACTCATCCCCCAGGGAGGTTGCTGACTCTGGCCTTGTACCGATTCTCCCCTCTGGGTGTGGCGCAAGAGCCTTGTGGAAACCCCCCTGCCCTTCCAAGCCCGGATCCCTGCCCCTCTGGCATGGATACCACTAGCAGTGACCCCCCTCCCCCAAGGAATGTCCTTCCAAAGCTCCCTACTCCTCTCAGGGAAGTAAAGAGTTACAGAAGAGACTCCAGGAGGCTGGGAGGCAGGGAGGAGGGTGTAGCACAGGCCCGGCTCTTTGCCCAGTGGCCGTGGGCCTCACCCCCACGCAGGGCCAGGAAGCCACAAGCACCTACAGGCCCCAAACAGAGACAGGCACACCCAGGACCGGCAACGCGGCAGCTCCCCACCCTCGGGACAGCAGCCCAGCTGACACACACGACAAGGCAGGTGGCAAAACAGCCCTTTATCAAGAGTCACAGGATGAAACTAGGTCTCTGCAGCCAGGACCCTCCAGAATGGCTTCTGATGCAGGTTCATCCCTGAGCAATGACGCTGGCATTCTAGATACGGGAACCAGGGAAGGCCCTGCAGCAGCTGCCCCCCAACAACAGCACCGAGCACACGCCGGGGCCTCCGGAGCGCGGGTCCTGAGGCAGCCTCCTGCTGGGCCTGGCGATGGGACCTTCGCCACTCTCAGGCCCGGCCCCTCACATGAGCAGGCAGCACGGCCTCTTCTCTGTGGGGGCCTCCTCTGAAGGTGCCGTGAGCTTAAGCAAGGGCGGGTCTCCGCCAGCCCTGGAGCTGTGCTCGGCCTGGGGGGTCTCGGCGTCCACAGGCAGGCCAGGCTCCGGGACCTCGGGCCCCTCAGGCGGGGGGCGCTGCAGCTTGGCGGCAGCTCGCTGGCGTTTCAGCTCCGCCAAGGTGTGGTGAGCCTTGGCCCGGACCAGAGCGTCAGGCGCCGTGCTGTCCAGCGGGCTCAGCTGGTAGGAGACACTCCGGTCCAGCCGCTTGGAGTACAGGTGCCGCCCTGGGGTGCCTCCGACTTGGCCGTTGTGTGGCCTGGCCAACTCAGGGTCCTCCTCCTGTTGGGGAAGCATGGGCCCCAGAGGCCATCAGGGAGGCCTTCTCTGGCCTCCCTTGGCCTTGGGCCCTAGGGTGCATGGTGGTCAGGGGGCAGAAACAAGAGTGGGGGCAGCAGACGCCCCTGTGGTGCACTGGCCCCGTTTATGGGCACAGGGTCAGCGCTCCCACCGACTCCGGAGGCACCGATGACACCGCCCAGAGGGCAGAGCCTAGGCCCAGAGCCGGCACGCTGGAGGTGGGCAGCGCAGGGCTTACCTCGCTGGACGTGGGTCGCAGCTCTGCATCCGTCTGGCCGTCTTCATCCTCCTCAGGTGGCTCTGGACTGGTAGGCGGTGGCTGTTGCCACACGATGGCCTCCTGGGCATGCTCCCGGCGGTACAGGCTGGTGCGCTGGGTCAGGCTCACCCTCCTCACCACCTTCCTGTGGGACGGTCAGGGGAAGGATGTCACTTGCCCCGCAGACTGCCCAGAGCTCCAGCTGGCACCTGAGCACCGCTGGCGGGGGCGGAGCGGGGGTCTGCCAGCAGGGGGTAGGACCCTGGGGTCAGCCGCGGGCGGGGTCAGCTGTGGACGGGGGGGTCAGCCGCAGATGGGGTCAGCCGAGGGCGCTCACCCCCGGCTGCCCGCGCTTGAGGTGCGGCGGCGCAACAGAGAGCGCTGGCGGCCCTGGGCGCGCAGGAGTGCATCGTGCTTGTGCTTCAGCTCCAGCAGCTTGGTCCTCACCTCCTCGTCCCCGCACACGTCTGAGGAGAAGTGGATGGTCACCGGTGCCCCCTCAGCCACCCTCTACAACTGGCAGAGGCTCCCCAGCTCACCAAGAGGCGTCTCGTCCATCAGAGACTTCCCATTCAGGTCGGCCCCGTGTGCCACGAGCAGCTCCACCAGGTGCACCTGAGGGCCGGCGAGTGCAGGCTGCTGAAGGCCTCAGAGCCAGGAGCCACCGGCCCAGGCCCGGCTGCCCCTGCCCGGCGCTCACCTGGCCCCAGTAGGCCGCCGCATGCAGCGGCTCCCAGCCGTCCTGGTCCTTGGCGCTCAGGCTGGCTCGGTGCTGCAGCAGCAGGGCAGCCGCCTCGCTGAACCCGTTGGCAGCAGCGATGTGAAGCTGCAGGCACACCGCCCAGCCTTGAGTCCCCGCCACGCCCCTCCAGCAGCGACCTCCCGACCTGCAACCCACGTGGCCCCATCGTCACCAGCGTGGCCCCGTGGTCCCGGGGGGCGTCGATGTCGGCCCCAGCCTGCAGCAGGCTTCGGATGTCGTCCAGCATGTGCAGCTCCGGCAAGGCCCGGGCTTCCTCGATGCCGTCCTGGGTGATGCCTGCAAGGAAGGCAGCGGGCTCAGAGCCGGCACCCGGGCTCCCTGGTGGGCGGGCGGGGCCGCACTCACCGCGGTCAGCCATGGCTGTCTCCAGGCAGTCCAGCGTCCTCTCGTCCTCACACAGATCGTAAGGCATGTTCCCATCAGTGTTGACAGCCAGGAGATCAGCACCACTGCAAGGAGAGTGGACAGGGTCTTTGGCCACAGAACACTTCTCCCCAACAAAGGCCTCTGGCCCACCCTCTGCAGAGGCCCTAGGCCCAGGGCTGCTCTCCAGGACGGTGTGGGCCGAATGTGGAGGAGGCCCGGGCCCCCGGTGCCCCTGGGACCATCTGGCTGTCCCTCAGCTCTGGATCCTGTACTCAAGCCAGGCAGGCCATCCCCAGTCTCCATCCAATGTCTGAGTTCCAGGTTCCTGACACCCATCTGCCCCATCCACCTGCACAATGGGCCCACCTACCAGGAGGGACTGCTGGGACTCTAGGAGCCTCAGGGAGCAAAAGACAGAGGGAAGAAAGCCCAGATGACAGAAGAAAGCTGCAGGGAACAGGGCTCAGGCAGGAACATGGCCCCAGGGGAAGACAGGGAGCTGAAGGGGAGCCCAGAACACAAAGGTGGGTGCTCACTGTGGAGAGGAGCAGAGTGGGGGTGGGAACTGTCTGTACACCCATCCCTCCTTCTCCGAGGCATCTGTATGAAGGGCAGAGACTGCCACCCGCCCACACACCCCCCATCAGCACCTAGACCACTACGAGGGCAGCCTGCGCCCCTGGCCATCTGTTCTACTACAGGGGTCAGAGTTGAGGGACCATGTCGGTGGGGCGGATTCCTGGATCCTGGTGAAGCAGACCCCGCCTTCCTGTTCACCAAGGCCTGTGTCCAGAGCAGCTCTGCCTTGCTCCGCCCTCCTCGTCAAAGGCCCGACCTCAGTCTTCGCCATCACCATCATTCTGCTCAGAGTGGTCTTTCTCTGGACAGACCCCAGAAAGGACCAGAGCTAGAGGTCAAGGCCTGCCCTCAAGGAGTTCCCAAACCCCCAAGAGTGCTTGGCAGGAGGGTGCGCCCACGCCGACAGCCTGGCGGGCAGACAACCACACTGCTCTGAGCACACACTTGTCCCTTTGATGTGTCTGCAGCCTCTGCCCAAGCCCTGATCTCCATGCCAGCATGAAGTCAGGGTAAGCAAGGCTGCAAGGCTTCTGTCTCTGGATGCACTACTGTCTGCAGGGAAGGCCCTGCCTGCCCTGGCCTGGCTGTGACCCCTCCCCAACTCTGGCCACAACAGCAGGGCCCTACCGGGCTATAAGCAGCTCCGCCAGGTGCAGGTGACCACAAGTGGCCGCAGCGTGCAGGGGTGTCCAGCTTTCACTGTCACGGGCATTGACCTGGGCCCCGGCGTCCAGGAGCTGCCGCACCATCTCCCGGAAGTCATCGATGCAGCTCTACAAAGCACACGACCTGAGTGCCAGAGCCCCGGGCCAGTGCCCCTTCCTCTCCCATCCCACCCTCAGCATGGCTGACCTGGTGCAGGGCCGTCAGGCCATCCTCGTTGGCCAGGTCAGGGCTGACCCCACTCTCGAGGAACTGGCGGACTGTGAGAAGGGGGGCGGGAAGCGAGGTCAGGACGCAGGGCTAGGGGTCCTGCCAGGCCAACACTGTTTAGTCTGGGTGCCAGAAACCTGGACTGACCGTTGTGCCGCAGCCGGGAGCAGAGAGTGGTGAGGAAGACAGAGGTGTGGGTGGCAAGAGGGACTGGCTCAGCCCAGGCCGAGGGCTCAAGAGTCAGAGCACTGGGTATCTGTCAGCACCAGGTGGGCACGCACAGCAGCCCTCTGCCCCCAGCACCCAGCGGGACCCACCCCTCCTGAATCAGGGCACTCTGGCCTTCAGGCTCCTGTGAGGGAGCCTGGGGCCCGGCCCATTCACCAAGGTCATCCCGGACCTCCTTGCTGGCCTGGCCCTCTCAGACTATGCTCCGTGGGCAGCAGGGCGACTCACCCTCCTTCCCACAGTTCCCTGAGCCTGGGCCAGCGGCACACCCACCACACCCTCCTCTACCTCCCCTGCCTTGAGGCACTGCCTGCCTCTCCTTGCCCTCTGCACCCCAGCCTCTGCCCTGGAGGAAGGCAGGATGAGCCTTCAGGAGACCTTCGGGGAGAGTGGAGGGGCCGTGAGCACATGGGGTGCAGGGAAGGAATGAGGAGCCTCCCAAAAAGTTCAGCCTGTCATCTAGCCAGGAAGGTCCTGATGGGGAGGAAGAAGTCAAAGATAGGGACCAAGGCAGGTATTAAGGGGGCTGGCCTGTGGGGACCCCTGCCCCCCACACGCTAACCTGCTGAGGTGGGCACTGCCACCCTCCATTACAGAGGTGGAGACAGATGGCCTCTCCTGGCCATTGCCCAGCACCCTGGCCAGAGGCAGTGAAGATGGGCCACTCTCGGCCCGCCTCGGCCGAGCCCTGGGCACTGTTCCATGCTCCTGTGGGCTCCCCAAAGCACCCGCCCAACCCTATCAGCCTCACCCCTACAGCAGCAGCACCCTGGTGTGCTGCCCCATCACTGGTGAGCCTCAGGCAGCTGACCACTTAGAGCAAGTGACGAGGATGCCAGGCCAGCCCCGGGGCCTCCGAAGGACGGCACTGTGCCCTCCACGGCTCTCTCTGGGGCTGAGAAGGGGACAGGGCCTGCCCTCAGGCTCAGCCACGCTCACCTTCCTCCAGGTCATTTCGGGCAGCAGCCTCCAGAAGGGTGACACTGGGAGGGAAGAGGACCCGCTTCTGTGGCCTGCCGCTGGCTGCCTCCTTCCACGGCCGAGGCTGCTCCCGATGGCCCTTCTTGCCCTGGGCCTCCTTCTCAGCCTGGGCCCACATCTTCACCTGCTGGGCACGTCGCTTCTGGGCATGCTTCAGCCGCTCCTGTGTGCTCATCCTGCCCACCATGGGCATCTCTGCCAGCAGCTCCAGGTGCTCGGCCATGGCAGGGGCCGCCTGCCCGGGGGGCTGCTCGGGGCACCAGATGGGGGAGCACTGGGGCCAGACTGGGCCTGAGGGGTGGGGCAGCTGGCTGGACTGGCACCCTTGGGGGCATCCCCTCCCCAAGGCTCAGTGGTGCCCTCCGCCCCTGGCAAGGCTGGGTCACGAGGCCCCACACCGTGACCAGGCCCAGGCAGAAAGGGCAGGGTGGGAGGGCACCTGCAGCCTGCCTCTCAAGAGTCCTGGCACCTAGGCTGCTCGACGGCAGAGCCTCACCTCCCTCTTGGGGTCAGGGTGCACAGCCTGTGGGAAGCAGCCCAGGACCTGGCCAGCCTCAGTCCAGGGTCTGAAGCTAATTACCTAGATAACAGAGTTGCAGTGTCCTGGCACTTCGATGAGGGTGAAGGGAGGGCAGGGCAATGGGCAGAGGCCCCTGGGAGTTTCAGAAGCCCCCTCACCTTCCGGGCCTCAGGGGCCTGGGTGGGGCCTGGGAGCAGCCATGGCCTGGCCTTCCCTCCCCTCTCCCTTCAGTCTTCCAGGGTCAGCAGTGCTAACAGGGAGGTGTGGCCAGAGGGCAGGCCCCACAGCCACAGAGAGGCCAGGGCAGGGCGTGCCCTCAGAGTCCGGGGGTCTCGGTCCCCAGTGCCCAGGAGTGAGACTGTCTAAGCAGCCAGGGTAACAAGGGCACGGCAGGCCTGGCGACTACGTCTGCAGGAGGGCCTCCTTTTGGAAGAGCAGTAGGTGAGGCTGCAGACCCCAGGTGGCAGCCACCAGCCTGTGGAGGAGAAACAGGAAACAAACAGGTCGGGCTGGCTCCAGGTGGGGCAGGCCAGCAGGGAAGAACACTAGCCTTGCCCTGTCCCAGTTGGCACCTTGGGACAGCATTCCTGGCTGGGGGCTCACGCGGAGTTCCCAGAAAGGGAGGCACAGCTGAGAGCAGAGAGCAAGGAGGGCTGTGCTGGAGCTGGAAGAGGGCTTCCCCACGAGGCTGCCTTCCAGGGCGCTGCTGCCTACAAGTCCTCGAGGCCCCAGGCTCGGCGCCCACAGCCACACTGACCTGTCTGCCCCAGGCTGGACTACACAAGGTCACCTTCTCCTTGGGCTCTCCTGGACGTGTCCCGAGGGCTGTGCAGGCTACAAACCAGGGGGAGCGCCTGTCCTATTTGAGATTCTCCTTCCCTCCTGGCCACTCAACAGCCCCCTCCCCTCATGCTCCCTCCACCCCGAGGAAGCAGGCCACCCCACACACACTTGCCCACAGGGTGTGACCTTCACCTCTCTGGGCCTTCCAGGGAAGCTGACCTGAAAAGCCTACCTTAAGGGACCATGAGCAAGGAGCAAGGAAGGGGAGGGGGCCCACAGAGGATGTGACGATGCCCCACCCACAAGGAAGGAGGCCCCCCCTACAGGCCTCACAGGGCTGCAGGGGCCAGGTTCGCTTCTCAAAGACGAGGACAGGCGCCAGTCCCAGAGCCACCACCCGACTGCTAAGTTTAGCAAGATTTAGAAGGTGTCATCCACCCCATCCCTCTATAGACAAAAAGATTCTGACGCCCGTGTCCTACAGAAAACCAAGAAGAGCCATCAGCTATTCAAACTGAGTGTATGCCTTCTGGCTTATTCATTCTGAAGACCAACCGTGAGAACTTCTCACAGAGCAGGATCTGGAGAGCACCGCCTTCCCCCAACCGAGTCACAGCATTAGAGCCCCGACTCTGGTGGGCCCAGCCTCCTGAAGCCCTGGTGTGTGGGGGCCCCTCTGGCCGTGCTCCTGGCTGTTGGATGCCTGAGGGCAGGTCCTCGGGCTGACGACTATCTCCTCTGAGCCCCAAGTGACCCTAAGGTGAGCCCGGGAGTCCCAGGGAAACACTGCAGTGGGTGCTGGACCCCAGGATGGTCTCCCTCAAAGGGTGACACAGTGCCCAGTGCCTGGCCCCTCCAGGCTCAGCCCTAAGCTTTCTGGCCCCCAGCCCCCCTCCCAGCCAGAGTCCAGGAACAGCCACCACAAGTGGAAGAATGGACCCTCAGCTGAGCCACCAGGGCCAGGATGGCTTAGTGGAGTTCCATGGAATAGCCACTATGCCACACCCAGGCCTGGGGAGGGGGGTAAGCAAGGCCTCTCCTGCTTTGTCTACAAATCTTCCCCCAAGTCTCTCTGGAATGTCAGAGGTAATCTGGGTGATTTTTTTCCAGGTCTCAGCTCTGTGCCCAGGTAAGCTGCACAAGAGTGTGAGACCACGATGGGGCACCTCTCAGCCCACACCACTGAGCCATCCCCAAAGACCGTGCGGAAGGCACAGGACCCAGAACCCAGCCCGGTGTGAACAGACCCATGCTGGCCTGAGTGTCTCCGCAGCCGTGCCATATCCACCCCCACAGTCCCTCCAGCAGGCCCCTGTCATTATCTCCATTTGCTACGCAGGGAAACTGAGGCCATGCCTACACGCCAAGTCCCCTGATGACCACTCCACCACGTCACCCCTCTCAGCATCTGTGTGAGGATTAGAGACGGTGGCTTTAGTCACCCAAGGCCTTGTTCAGAGAGGGGAAGAGATCGGGGATGGAGGCTGGAGGAGCCCAGGCTGCCTCAGGCCCAAGCTTGCCACCTGCCTTCCCGCTGGTTCTGGGGGCTTCCCATCCCCGACATGTGAATTTGTGGCTGGCTTCCAATAGCTTGCAATCAAAAGAGTTGGTAAAATAGCAAAAAATGGGAAATTCTCTAGAAACCCTCACTCTGGGAAAGTAAAGTACATGTTGCCATTCTGCAGAATCACAAAGAAAGGGCATCTGAACGTTGTGGGCAAGGCCCTGTGACCGTTCCCCAGAGACCCAGATGTAGAGCTGACACTGTCCTGGTTAAGGTGGGCAGCACGGAGACACAGGTTTGTCTGTCTGTGCAAGTGGAGGGAGAGGCGGAGCTCCCACGCGGCAAGGGCGCCTGCAGCCCCCGCCCCTCACTCCAGGGCAGACCCCCCGCACCCTCCCCCTCCAGGCCTGGCTCACGTTGGAAGGCTCTCATCCCACCAATGATCCTCGCAAGCACAAGAGCCCCACCAGTGGTCCTCACGGGCACGAGAGCCCCACAGCAGCTCCCTGAGGCTGGATGCTGGACACGGGACACCAGACACAAGGGCACGATTAGTCCCGGCCTGTCTCCTCCACTAAAGGACAACCTTGTTGAGGGCTCACTCCCTGTCCATCTCCTTAGCCACGTGCTGGCACCTGCAAAGTGGGGCCTTTGGTCAGTGTCTGGAAAGGGCTGAGGGAACCAGGCCTGGCACACTCAGGGCAGCTAACGAGCGGACAAGCTCAGCCCGAGGTGCCCTATGGCTGACACCATCCAGTCAGGGAAGCACCAGATGTCTGAAGACCCTAAACCGTGACAGCAGCAGGTTCTGAAGAGGCGTCCCAGCCCACCGCAGGGGAGAGCGGGGCATTCTTCACGACGGCACTTGACTGGTGTGCGTGCTCTGGTCACTCAACAAGCTCTCCTCACTCCCACCTCCCTTGCTCTACTCGGCTCTGCACTGGGGAGGGAGACAAGGGGTCAAGAGGGACTGAGGACAGCCCTCCCCCTCAGCAGAGGAGCAGGGTGTGTGTGTCCGTACAGAAGGCCTGGATGCCTGGGAGAAGGAAGCGTCTCAGGGAGCTCTGGCGGGGGAGGGGGGGGCGGGGGGGGGGGGACGGGGAGCTGGCCCATCACACAAACCGAGGGAGGAGCAGACCGCCAGGTGTGGTGACCGTCAAAAGAGCAGAGGGTCTGTCCCCAAGGTGTGCTCACCAGCCGTCAGGCCCCTGCTGCAACAGCCTTTGTCATGGAAAACACTGGGAACGACCTACCTGTCTATGAAAGGGTTTAGCTACACAAGACCCTGAGAGGTTTGTGAAGACGCGTACTGCACACTATCGTGGAAAGGTCGCTAGGAAATAGTGGTTGCTCGGTGAAGAAAAAAGGTACAAAATCTGTACACAATACGGTACCTTTTATGTAAAAAAGGAATAAAATAAAAACATACATTCATACGTATGTAGGAAACACAAGACAGACCCACACAAGGACTGGAAGTGGCCACGGTGGGGTGCAGAGGGGCAGGCCTGCACTTTGGGAACCTCCGCTGGACTTCTGAGCCACGCGAGGTAAACCGCTCCTCGGCACCTGGAAGTGCCCTGTTTCGGGAGAGCCGGGGTGAGCACTCCTGTGGGCGCCAGGCCGGCCCGGGGAGGAACGGCACACACCACAGCCCACGCCGGGAGCGTCTTCTGTCCCCCACTGAGGAGCCGGCCTCGGCCCACAGGCTGTGGGAACCACAGAAGCTTTCACACAAATGAGTCACGTGGAGTCGCGGGGTCAGGTGGGGGGGGGGGGAGCGGAGCCTCGCAGAAGAGGCACCAGGACCCACACACCTGCCCAGGAGGGAGTGGACAGGAGAAGACAAGGGCAGGATGAGCACGGGACACGTTGTCGGATGCAGGGGCAGCGCCAGTGAGGGGCACATGGAGGAAGGAGGGCCCTGAGGAGTGGCTCTGAGCAGCGTCCAGGGCGAACTGGCACCAGGAAGCGCAAGACAGAGCACCCAGGAGCAAGGGGTCAGCAGAGATGCAGACGGGAGGACCGGGAGGGCCCCGCAGGGACCATGGGAGGGCCACACAGCGCTAATGCGGGGGAGGAGAGCGGCCTTCAACACAGAGCCACGGAAGGCAGGACCCACCTCTTTCCTCACACCAAAATTGACTCCAGACTCCTCAGAGAAAAAGCCCCAAGGAAAACTAAAGCCACAGAAATACGAGAAGGAAGAAAGGAAGAGTGTCTGTGTGATCCCAGCAAAGGGAAAAGCCTTTCTAAACTGGACACAAAACCCAGAAACAAAAAAAAAAAAAGAAAACTGATAAATCTAGTTGCACTAGACCTTCAAAATGTCTGGACTGAAAAACAAAGCAAATCAAAGCAAAACTTACAGGGGCTCCTGCGGGGCTCAGCCGGTCAAGCATCTGACTCTTGACTTCAGCTCAGGTCACGATCTCACAGTCGGTGAGTTCGAGCCCCATGTTGGGCTCTGTGCTGACAGCTCAGAGCCTGCTTGGAATTCTCTCTTTGTCCCTCCCCCACTCTTACACACACTCTCTCTCAAAATAAATAAACTTAAAAAAAAATTACAAAACCAGAAAACAGTCAACTGGCCAAAACATTTACAATAAACAGGACGAAGTGATCCTCAAGTCAGTCGTGATGGGGCAAAGTGCAAGACAGTTCACGGGACAAAGGACACAGATCTCATTGGAAACATCCAGTCAGATACTCAACTCCCTAATAATTAACAGTAGGACACGAGCTTGGACAGAAGACATGGCCGGACCACAGAGGCCAAGGGTGACCTGAGGCATCTAGGGAGATGTACAAGGCCTTAGACCAAACACACTACTTCAAGACACTGCCCTGCAGACATCCCTGCCACTGCGCAGGGCATCCTGCTCAGAAAAGAGAATGAGGAAACCGCTGCCAGCTCAGAACTGGCAAGGATACGGTGGGCGCTCCACCTCCTGAGAGCTCGACTGAGACGGGAGGCGGGGGGAGACAGGCTTGGTGAGGGAAGCAGCATCGAGGAGGGGGCTTCTGACCCTGCTCTCAACCCCTCAGTCCTGTAACTCCCCCGCCACCAACGACCTCAGCCCTGTTGCTGGGCCTTCGCTCTCTCTTGGGAGCCCCAGGTCCCCTCCACCCTGCTCCTTTCCCGCCGGCCTTCTCTCCCCACCTCAGCCCCCATTCCTCCTCCCTGTGGCCTGCGGCCCCCTCCCCACTCCTCTCCGTAAGAGTCCTAGCTGGTGTGTCATCAGCTGTGCCAGCCACTCACACCAGCCCTTGCTGTGGGCATCGCCCCATCGCCGCCCCAGGTCTGAATTCCTGGTGGTCTCAACATTCTTGTGACCATCTTCAATGCCTGCTCCTTCAGTCTTGACCTCTTCCTCCTGTCAATGGCCTGGTCCTCTGCCCCAATTATGTCCTCAACCCTGTCACCACGAGGAACTGTCCTCCTAACCCCAACTCCGCATTTCATCTCAACACCCCCTTCTCAGACCATCACCTGCCCCAGCCCAGTCCTGCTGACCCCAGTACTCCAGAGACCCCACGTCCTCACCTTCAGCTTCAAGCTCTACTCAACCATCACATGCTCTCCGGCCCTCCGGACTTACAGTGCACAGATGGGAACCCTGGCCTGTCCGGCGTCAGCCCCAGCTCTGAACGAACCAGCAGAGCCGCAGACTGAAGGCCACACCTCAGACAAGTAAGTGCAGGGCCCACTCTGTAGAGGCTGCTGTCAGGCGGCAGGCCTGAGCAATGGAAACCTAAGTAGAGGCGCTCACAGCGACCACCCACCGGGCTGAATACAAACAGGCCCATCAGACGACCCACCTGAAAGCAACCATGGGCCCTCGCTGACCTACCAGTGGGCTACTGACAACCCAACAGTTACCAAGAAGGAATATTCTATAGTTTCCATACCTCCTCACTCCCCGACTTAGCTACAGCTTCCCCCGGCCCCCTGCCTCCTGACAGATAGTCTCTGCTTTGCCATCCTGTCCCTTGAAGTGTGTTCGATAAACTTCTGTCCTTTGTTCTCTCTTGGATGAATTCTGTCACCGTCCAGGTGGCCAGCCTCCACCCAACTGGATCGCCTCACATTTGGGGGCCGCCTACCCATCAGGAGACCCCACACTCGATGGCACTAATTCTTCCAGAAATCTCACAGCTTCCCTGCCTCTTCTCCTTTATTTTCATGCTCAGCTCTTGACATGTTTCATGAGAAGACAGAAGCCTTCAGACAGTGATGTCCGCCTAGTCCAACAACCCGCCTGCCGCGGGTCCCCCGCCACAGTGCTTCATCCCACTGCAAAGACCCGGACCCATGCCCACAGGACCCCTCCAGGCCCCGACTTCCAACATCAGCTCCCTCCTGCCTCTGGGTCCTGTCCATCAGCATGCTGATTATCCCAGCAAACCTACTGGATGAGACAAAGACGTTTGTATCACTGCTTCCAGTCATCTTTGTACTAAAGTTCTAGCTAGTGCGACTGGGCGCAAAAAAAGAAATAAGTGAAATAAGGATAGGAAGGGTAGAAAAAACTCATTATCTGCAAATGACATTTTGTAGGATAAAAACCTGAAAGATCCTTTCCTTTTTTAAATGTTGGTTTACTTACTTTGAGAAAGAACCAGAGCACACATGAGCAGGGAGAGGGGCGGGGAGGGAGAGGGAGAGAGAGAGTCCCAAGCAGGCTCCGTGCTTCAGAGCAGAGTCCGATGTGAGGCTCGTTCTCACGAACTGGGAGATCATGAACCTGAGCTGAAATCAAGAGACAGGTGCTCAACAGACGCGCCACCCAGATGCCCTGAAAGATCCTTTAGAAAAACTTCTGAAATTAATTAAAACAGAATAATATAGGTAAATACAAGATTAACGTAAAAAATAATTGCATTGGGGTGTCTGGGTGACTCAGTCAGTGAGTGCCCGACTCTTGATTTCAGTTCAGATCATAATCCCAGGGTCATGGGATGGAGCCCCTTGTCAGGCTCCATGCTGAGCTTGAGATTCTCTCTCTCTCTCTTTCTCTCTCTCTCTCTCTCTCTCTCTCTCCTCCACCTGCTCTGCCCCTCTCTCCCACTTGCACTCTCGAAAATAAAATTAAAAATTTTTAAAAGAAAGAAAATGGGCAAAAGGTACGAACAGACGTTTCACTGAAGGGAACATACGGATGGCAAAGAAGCCTGTGAGAAGATCCCCAACAGCACTACTCATCAGGAAGACGCAAATTAAAACCACAGTGAGATACCGCCGCATGTCAATCAGAACGGCAAGGGTGTACAGAAGGTGGGTCTCACACGCGGCTGATGGCCGTGTGAAATGGCACAGCCACTCTGGAAAACAGTTCGGCAGTTCCTTAAAAAAAGGAAATGTGGGGCGCCTGGGTGGCTCAGTCGGTTAAGTGTCCGACTTCGGCTCAGGTCATGATCTCACGGTCTGTGAGTTCAAGCCCCGCATCGGGCTCTGTGCTGACGGCTCAGAGCCTGGAGCCTGCTCTGATTCTGTGTCTCCCTCTCTCTCTGCCCCTCCCCTGCTCATGCTTTATCTCTCCTGCTCTCAAAAATAAATAAAACATTAAAAAAAATTAAAAAAAAAAAAAAAAGGGAGTGCGTGCTCACCGTAGGGTCCAGCAGCTGCACTCTTGGGCATCTGTCCCAGAGAAACGAACATTCAAGTTTACACAAACACTTGAACTTCACAGCAACGTTATTCATAATAGCCCCAAACTGGAAACCTCCCAGTCCTTCAATGGGTGAATGGTTCACTGAACTCTGGTCTACCCGCATCACGGAGCGCTCTTCAGCAGTGAAAAGGGTCCAACTACGGATGCAAAGAGCCTGCGTGGGTCTCAAGGACACTGGGTGCCTCTCTAACAGTCACACCTCTTGTGATCCCACTCATAAAATATCCTTGATACGGTCAGATCCTAGGGCGTGGGCAGGGCTGAGGAAGAAGGTAGCCGTGGCTATCCAGGCAGCACAGGGTCCTTGTCACGCAGTCACTCTGCGCCTGAATTCTGGTGATCACACAAACCCACACGTGTGACAAGACTGTGCAGAAGTAAAACGTATGTGCACGTGTACAGGTGACATGAAACTGGAAAAGTCAGTGCGGATGCCGAAGTCTTCAGGGGACGCGTGCAAGTGGGTCTGTCTCTCTGAACTGTTTCCTACAACTGACGTAAACCTGCAGTGACCTCAAAACGATGTTTCCAAATAAAAAGAGTGAAAAAAGGATAGCCTGGCGTAGGAAATGGCATTGTCAAGTCACAACCAGCAATTGACAGAACTACTAAAAAACAAAAGGAAACCTTCCACCAAATAGGGAAATGGGCCGAAGACCCTCCACGGCCACCTCACATCATCCACGGAAGGTGCCCCCAAGCCATCAGCCACCAGGGAGACATATAACCCAGTACACTCCCTTGAGAGAGAAGACCAGTGCTGGGGAAGGCACGGGGATACTGTGGCGGTCCTGGAATGGTAGCCCTCACACAGCCGTCCTGCTGCAGGCGCTGCCCTAAAAGAAGCATGCCCGGATCCTACACGGAACCTGCTCCGGGGGCATGGCTATACAGGACATTCCCAGGACAGCCGGCCAACTGGGACCACACCAAGCTGTGGGCTCAAATGCTCAATTGATGCCTAGCTCCCTGAAGCTTCAGGAAATGCATGCTCAAGGGTCAAGCGCGCGCAGGGCTCCCGGAGCACCTGGCCTCGTCGGCGGCGGGGAATCCCCAGGATCGTTCCCACAGAACTCACGCCTGTCGCAGGCATCAGAGACCTGCCCGGTGAAGCTGGGGGGTTGTTCTCCTTGCTCGCGGCCCAGGCGCCAGAGGCTTCTCAGGGGAGGAGCCACGTCCACACTGTTCCACGACCGCTAGACACGCTCAGCTGTCATTCTGGGCTCAAAAGTATCTCAAAACCAACACAGGAATGGGGCTAACGGCCTCCAACTCCAAACAGGTCCTTCTCCCATGTCTCAGAGTGCCATAAGCCTGTTCCTCTGTCCTTCTGCCTGTCTCCCAACACAGGGTCTCAGGGACCCATTATGGGCAACCCCTTGGTGGACCTGATTCCAATTCTGCCTGTGCTACTGCCTGGGGCCCAGAACCTCCTCCGGTCCCTCCAACTCCCCTGGTCCCAGCCTCACCACCCAGGAGAATCCCAGGAAGGGAGTGCCTGCTCTGGAAACGTCCTTGGCACTAGCCACCATGGTTAGTGACCCTGCCACCACAACGGTTACCAAGGCAGACCTGGGCTCCAGAAAGGCCACGTCCCCTGCTCATTCTTTCATCTCTTCCACAAGCAGCAGTCACAGCACCTGCCCCTCCAGGCTGGCATTCAAGGGAAGGGCGGTAGCTGACTGACCACCAACCTGAGGTGCCATCTCATGGGCAGGAAGGAACAACCAGTCTGAGGGAAGGGTCAGTGCAAAGGCCCAGAGAGAAGACCCCTGGCGAGTTTGAGAACTGGGAAGCAGGCAACAGCAGGAGTGGGGAGGCCCACAGCACGGCCGGACCCTCTTGCCAGGGAGGGGAAGGGAGGGGAGGCCCCAAGAGGCAAGGCGAAGCTGCCCTTGGGCCCGGGCTCCCACTGGGTCTGCATCTCTCACAGGCTCAACTGCTGCCTGCTCCCAGCTGGGGCTCCAGCCTGTCTCCACACTGCAGCCCCAGGGCATTGAAAATGCGAGCCTCAACCCCTCACCTCTGCGTGAAACACCCCCAGGGTCCTGACAGCCCCACAGAAGGCCAGAGTCCAGACACACAGCCCAGACGCCCTGGGCCCCAGGCCTGCCCGGATTTCTGCCCCACCACTCAGCAGCCCCGTTTGTCACCCCAGCGGGACCCCTTCCCACCACTGTGTGGCCGGCCTGGATCTCATGGCAGTCATGCATGCCTGGGCCTGGGATGAACGGGTTCCACACGTCTCCCCCAGTGTTGGCGTCCTCTTTGAAAAATCTTCTTTACTGTGAAGTGTGATACAAATACAGAAAGTACCTAACACACACCTAAACTGGACACAGAACCACGCAGGCGCCACCCCACCAAGACAGTGAGCAGGACCGGGGCCTTCCCTCACTCTGCCAGCAATCGGTAGTTTTTCTACCTGTGTGTCCACGCGCACCTTCCAGACACAGGGCACCGACACACCCCTCGGAGCTCTGCGGCTCAAAGGGTCTGGCCTCTTATGACTGTAACAGTCCATCAAGAGACCATACAGGCTCCGATTCATTTTTCTTCCATACGGACATCCAGCATTGTCCCAGCATCGTTTGTTTAAAAGCTGCTTCTCCGCACACTGCTCTGCGGTGCCACCTTGGACGTAAAGCAAGTTCCCATGTATCTGAGGCTGTTCTAGATTCTCGACTCTCTTCCACTTGTCCATTTATTGATCCCTGAGCCTGTATGAGGTGTCCGACATGCTGTGGCTCTATAACCAGTCTCCTCTCTGGCTCCCCAACCTCCCATCAAGGACTAACTCACCTGGTCTCCCCTTCCTCTGAGACCCTCGCAAAGGGCCTACGTCCTTTCTCAGTGGCCTCCACGCTCCTCAGACCCCCTACTATGACACAGACCTACAGAGCCAGATGAAATGCAAGCTATCCCAGTTTCTAACCTACAAAATGAAATTTCACTCGACTCAGTCACAAGCACCGTATGACAATCCTGAGGGATCCTGAGAGTGAGGCCCTGGGGGTCAAAGCAGGCTTTGGACACAGGCAGGGAGCACAGCGAGCTCTGGCAGCAGTGCCCATGAGGGGCCCGAGTCTGGTAGGCCTCTCCCCAGAAACCAGAAGGCTCCAAACCTCCCTCTCCCCATTTCCTCGCCCTTTGCCACCCAGCTCCAAAGTAAGTCCAATAAACTAATAGTAAGGTGTCAGGGGCCTAGATGCCCTAATGAAAGAAATTTGGCTGGAGGCATCTGCACTTGAAAAGAGGCTCACTGAGACTGAAGAGAAAAGCCAGCTCTCGGCTAGAAGGAAGCTCCAGATCACCTGGAGGCCAGCACATGCCCCACTCCCTCAGCAGCCACGCTGCCCCATTTGGCCTCAGCCTAGTCGCTCCAATGGGCCGGGACCCCATCACGTAGATTTGGAAAGTAAAGTCTGTCAGATACGCTATAACCCTGGGTCTGCTCTGACTCAAACCTCTCTCCCCGACAGACAATGACCTTGTGCCCCAGAAGCAGTGGTAAGGGAAGCTGGAGGGGTGGGGGGTGGATGAGGCATGGGGGCCGCACAGCCTTAGAACAAGAGATGTGCGAATCTAGATGACCAACTGAGCACACGCGTACCCACCGTGAGACGGCCCATGAATCCAGTGGGAGAACTAGAGGGACATCAGAAAGGGAGTTCATGATTAGTATACGGATTCTTGGAAGCTGGAGGCAAGAATGGTGAACAGAGAGGAGGGCGAGGGGGGGTGTGTCCACACAACAATGAAGGTCAGAAAAACTCAAGGACGTGATACAGGGGACAGGTGACACATAAAACAGCAGAATCCCCGTGAACCTGAAGCCAGCCAAGAACGCTGTTCTTCTAGGGGTGCAGGACCTGGGTGCCGGGATGCCGGGACACGCAGACGAAAAAGCACAGCTCTGCACCAGGCCTAACTCTGCAAACAGAAAGACTGACATCGTTTCCAACTTTTGCAACACAAGATTATGAACAATGGAACAATGTAACTTCTATCACACTTGCCTTGTACAAGTGGCAGCATATTCCACTTCAGGACATATACACAAAAGAACTGAGGACAGGGACGCAGATATCTGTGCACCAATGTTCACAGCAACATTATTCACAATAGCTAAAGAGCAGAGACAAGTCAAGTGTCCACTGACAAAACAAAAGATAAAATGTAGTATACACACAAGGCAATATTCAGTCCTAAAAAAGAAAGAGAATCTGATACACGCTACAAAAGTGTCTGACAAAAGGACCCACAGGATTCCTCTTACAGGAAGCACAGGGACGAGGTAAATTCACAGAGACAGAAAGAATGGTGGTTGTCAGGCTGGCAGACAGGGGTGGGAATTGTTTAAAAAGGACAGAGTTTCAGGTGGTTAAAAAGTTCCAGAAATGGATATTGATGATGACCACACAATATTGTACATGCACTTAATGCTACTGAATTATTCCTAAAAATGGTTACAATGTTAAATTTTATGTTACTTACATTTTACCACAATTAAGGGAAAAGAAGGAGGGGCGCCTGGGTGGCCTAGTTGGTTAAGCATCCAACTTTGGCTCAGGTCATGATCTCAGGGTTCATAAGTTCGAGCCCCACATGGGGCTCTGTGCTGTCAGTGCAGAGCCCACTTTGAGTCCTCTGTCTTCCTCTCTCTGCTCTTCTCCTGCTTGCGTGCCCTCTGTCTCCCTTCTCAAAACATTTATTTATTTTTAAGAGAGAGAAAAAGAGCAAGTGTGAGTGGGATAGGGGGAGAGAGAAGGAGACAAAGGATCCGAAGCGGGCTCTATACCATCTGCGCAGAGCACAATGCGGGGGGCTGGGGGGGGCGCTCAACTCACTACCTTGAGACCATGACCTGAGGCCAAATCAAGAGTCGGCCACTTAACCCACTGCACCCAGGTGCCTCACATTAAAACAAACAAACAAACAAACAAATGAACAAACAAACAAAGTAAAAGGCACCTGGGACTAGAGGAAGAGGGGGAAAAGGATGCCGGCTCCAAATCCTCCCCTGCACGAGGCAGGCCAGGCTGCTGAGGCTACAGGAACAGGGACGCAGGTTCCTGGCAGTGGGAAATTACCAAAGCGGCCTGTTTTCAACAATCATGTGACTGGCAGTGAAGCTGGTGTTTTTACCCTAAGATCAGCCTAGGCTTATTGTGGGATGCAACAGATACGTAGTCTCACTTAACACTTGCAATATAACAATTCCGTCAGCCTGGCTCATGGAGAACCAAGATTCTTGGCATGAGAGATACAAATGTAAGAGTAAGGAGGTAAAGTAAAATTCCTCTGGTCCTAAATATGACCTGCAAGTACCCACACAAACTTGTAATGCGGCGGCACCTGGGTGGCTCAGTCAGCTAAGCCTTGATTTCACCTCTAGTCACGATCTCACGATTTGTTGGACTCTGTGGTGACAGCACGAAGCCTGCTTGGGATTCTTCTTTCCCTCTCTCTCTGCATGCATGTTCTCTCTCAAAATAAGTAAAAACTTTAAAAAAAAAAAAGTTTTCTTTCTACAAATAGATACGAAAATATTTACAAATAGATACAAAAATATGTATCTACAGATACAAAAATAATATGCTTAACATATTTGAGATTTGCTTCAAAATAACATAAAAGGTTTAAGTGAAACAAAACTGCCATGACTTGATAATTGTTGAAGTTGGGTAACGAATATGTGGGGACCATTCTATTCTCTCTACTTACATGGATGTTTGAAATTTTCCAATAATAAAAGCTAAATTTCTTTTTTTATTTCACCAGAGTAGATCATATGCTGGGACATAATCCAAAATTAAGCAGATTTATAAGGAAGAAAGCATACAGAGTATGTTCACCAACCACAATGGAATTAGGAGTCAATAACAAAAATATATCTGGAAAAATTCCCAAATATTTGGAACCTGAAAAGTATATTTCTAAATAACCTACAAGCTAAGGTAGAAATCAAAATGGAAATCAGAACACATTTTGAGCTGAATGAAAATGTAAACATAACATATCAAAATATGTGAGATGTAGTTAAAGCAGTGCTTAGAAGGAAATGTTGACCTTTGAATGCTTAAATAAGAAGGTCAAAGCAATGACCTAAGCTTCCACTGAAGAAGCTAGAAAAGGAGGGGAAAATTGGGGCCCCTGGGTGGCTCAGTCAGTTAAATGACAGACTCTCAATCTCAGCTCAGGTCTTGATCTCAGGGTTGTGAGTTCAAGCCCATTGTTGGGCTCCACATTTTGGGTGTGAAGCTTACTTAAAACAAACAAAAGTAATAATAATTAATAATTAATAACAATAGAGGGAAATTAAACCCAAAGTCAGTAAAATACAATACTAATATGACCAAAAATAATGAAATAGAAAATAGACAAATTGAGGGGCGCCTGGGTGGCTCAGTCGGTTGAGCGTCCGACTTCGGCTCAGGTCATGATCTCGCGGTCTGTGAGTTCGAGCCCCGCGTCGGGCTCTGTGCTGACAGCTCAGAGCCTGGAGCCTGCTTCGGATTCTGTGTCTCCCTCTCTCTCTGCCCCGCCCCCACTCGTGCTCTGTCTCTCTCTGTCTCAAAAATAAATAAAAACATTAAAAAAAAAAAAAATAGACAAATTGAGGAAAATATTGACAGTAAAAGCTGTTTCTTTGAAAATCTCAATAAAATTGATAAACTATTACTAAACTGATCAAGAAAGGAAAAGATAAAAACTACCAATATGTATGAAAAAGTGGACATCACTACAGATCTTACAGACCATTAAAAAGATTAAAATGATAGTGTTCTGAACAATTTATGACAATAAACTCAACAACTTAGGTCAAGGGTCAACAAACTATAACCCACAGACCAAATCTGGTCTACCACATGTTACTATAACTGAAATCTTATGAGAATATAGCCATACTCACTTGTTTATGTATTGTCTATGGCTGTTTTATGCTACAACATAGTTTAGTAGATGCATCAGAGACCATGTGGCATGAAAAGCCTAAAATATTTACCATTTGGCCTTGTATAGAAAAAAGTTGCCATGTTTGACTTAGATGAATGGGCAAATTACCTGAATGAAACAAATTATCAAAATGAGTTCAAGAAGAAACAGAAAACCTGAATAGCCCTATATCTATTAATAAAATTAAATTCACAGTAAAAAACTCTCCCAAAGAAGGAACTCTAAGCCCAGATGGTTTCGCCAGTAAATTACATCAAACATTTAAGGGAGAAATAATACCAAATCTATTAAAAGCCCTTTCTAAAGATAGAAGAGAAAGGAACACATCCCTAACTCATTTTAAAAGGCCAGTATTACCCTGACACTAAAACCAAAGACAACAAATTAAAAAAAATACTATACACCAGGGTGCCTGGGTGGCTCAGACGGTTAAGCGTCTGAGTTCGGCTCGGGTCATGATCTCACAGTTTGTGAGTTTGAGCCCTACACAGGTCTCTGTGCTAAATTAAGCATGAAGCCTGCTTTGGATCCTCTGTCTCCCTCACTCTCTGCTCCTTCCCCTCCCCTGCTCGTGTGCATGCTTGCACGTGCTCTCCCCCTTCTCCTGTCTCTCTCTCAAAAATAAACATAAAAAAATACTACACACCAACTTATTTATGAATAGCCTCAAAAATCCTTTTAACATTACTATCAAATTGAATCCAGCAACATATAAGAAGAATGATACGTCATGACCAAGTAGGATATATTTCAAGAACAAAAAGTTGGTTTAACATTTTAAAAATCAAAATACAATCAAATCAATAAAAGTAGAGATTCTTTTGGAAAAATCCAACTTCTGATCATGATAAAAAAACAGGCGCTTTGGGGCACCTGGGTGGCTCAATCAGTTGAGCGTCTAACTCTTGATTTCAGCTCAAGTCATGATCCCAGGGTTGTGGGATCAAGCCCTGCATCGGGTGCTGCACTAAGCATGAAGCCTGATTAAGATTCTCCTTTTCTCTCTCTCTCTCTCTCTCTCTCTACCCCCCCCAGTTGCACTTTCTCTGTAAAATTAAACAAACAAACAAACCAAAAACATTGAAAACTAGGAATAGAAGGAAAACTCCTCAGCTAAATCATGCCTAATGGGAAAAGAATGAACACTTCCTCCTAGGATCGGGGACGCCAATCCTGTTCGACCTTGTACTAAGGGTTCCAGCCAGTGCGCTAAGGCAAGAAATAAAAAACATGCCAATTGGAAAGGAAGATGTAAAACTCCCCAGATTCAGAGAGCACGTAGAAAGGCATGCAGAAGACGCGTAGAAAACCCTCAGGAGGGGCACGGGACTCAGTCAGTCAAGCAGCCAACTCTTGGATTTCAGCTCAGGTCATGATCTCACAGTTTGTGGGTTCGAGCCCCAAGTCAGTCTCTACACTAACAGCACAGAGCCTGCTTGAGATTCTCTCTCTTCCTCCTTCTCTGCTCCTGTCCCACTTGTGCTCTGTCTCTCTCAAAATGAAGAAATAAACTTAAAAAAAAATCCTTAGGAATCTACGATAGAAATACTAGAATAAATAAGTATATTTAGCAAGGTTGTGAAATACAAGCACAGTATGTCAAATTAACTATATGTCTGTACTGGCAGCGAACAAATGGAATGTATAAAATGTTCATTATCATTTATAAAATTAATATCACAAAGTATGGAATACTTAAGGTTACTTATTTTGAGAGAGACAGAGCATTAGCAGGACAGTGGCAGAGAGAGAGAGAGAGAGAGAGAGAGCGAGAGAAAGAGAATCCCAGGCAGGCTCTACACTGTCAGAGCAGAACCCAATGGGGGACTTGAACTCACAAACTTCCAGATCATGACCTGAGCCAAAGTTAAGACACTCAACCAACTGAGCCACCCAGGAGCCCCTATGTGTTCACTTCTAACAAACAGAAAACAAACAAAAGCAGGAATGGCAATGGATAACTTCAGAGATTAGGTCATAAGAGGTCATGCAGCCTCTTGCTTGCCCTCTCTTGGGTCTCTGATGCTGGAGGAAATTAGCTGGTTTGCTGTGAGACACTTACGCAGTCTACGGCCAGCTTGTAAGCAGGTCCTCTGGCCCCGGGCAAGCCCTCAGCTGATGCAGCCCTGGCCACCCGGACATAACCACATGAGACCTTGAACAGGAACCACCTAGCTAAACAGTTGCTGACCTACAGCAACTGTTAGACAATAAATGCTCATTGTTTCGAGACACTATCTTTTAAGTAATGCGATACACAGCGATAGACAATACAGTGTGAAAGTTAATAAAATGGAACCTTATTTGGAATGGAGTCTGGCGGCCAGCAGAGGGAGCTCTCGTGTCAATTATGCACCTAACAGGGACCTTCCAGGTGGCTACTGCTTTGGCTACCACTTTACTGCCCCCGCAGGAGGACTTTCAGTTGGCAACAGCCCCTTCCCACTCCCCCTTCCCTCTGTAAAGCGCTTGCTCTCCTGTGCTCTGCAGACCTGCCCGTGCTTTTGACAGAGCTTACTTGTCCTGGGTTGCAATTCCCCGCTCTTCCCAAATACACCCATTTTCACATTAAAATAAGTGGCAGTTTTATCTTTAAGGTTAATATTACTTGGTGATCAGAAGTGAGATCCAGAAGACCCCCAACAATTCTGAGGCTGCTGAGCAAGCAGGTGCTCGTGCCCATAGAGCCAACTGAGCTCAGTGCCTTCTCACCCACCCCGAAGTGTGAGGGGAAGTTTTCTCCTGGATTCCAAGCTCTGCTCTCTGCTTGAGCTCTCAGTGTTTTATTCAGTGTCTGTTTCAAGGCCTTGTTTTTTTCTGAGAATACCCATTTGGCCTTCAGTCCGACTCCCATTTGGAACTAGACTGTTCCTATTGGAACCATGCTGGCCTTTAGTCTGATACCTTCTGGAACCAAGCTGTTCCCGCTGAACTGTCCTGTTTAAGGATTGTTCTCTTTGTTCTAGAGAAAAATCTCTAAGAAATGGGAGCCCAGGGATCATAAATGCTTTGAAAGTGTCCTCTCTCCTGGGATTCTGGCTGGTTTTAAGTTTTAAAACTATGGTCTCAGGGCACCTGGGTGGCTCATCTGGTTAAGCATCCACTGCTTCATTTCAGGTCATGATCTTGCAGTTTATGAGTTTGAGCCCTGCATCAGGCTCTCTGTGGTGACAGAGCAGAGCCTGCTTGGGATTCTCTCTCTCTCTCTCTCTCTCTCTCTCTCTCTCTCTGCCTCTCTGCTGTGCTCTCTCTCTCTCAAAATAAACAAACTCTCATATGCTCATTTATAAGTAAATGAACTGACTTAAACAAACGTAATTTAGAACTTTAATGGCCATTCTGGGGAAGGGAAGGGAAGGGAAGGGAAGGGAAGGGAAGGGAAGGGAAGGGAGGAAGGAAAAGGGGGATTCTCTGAATGGGACGCCTACGTTAAATGGTATCCTGAGGCTTCCAAATGTTTTCAGGATTCTAAGTTTGTCTCTTTGAAAAATACCACTTGGGTGGCTCAGTCAGTTGAATGTCCGACTTCGGCTCAGGTCATGATATCACGGTTCGAGAGTGTGAGCCTGTATCAGGCTGTCTACTGTCAGCACAGAGCCTGCTTTGGACCCTCTGTCCTTCCCTCTCTCTGCCCCTCTCCTCCTCGCACTTTCTCTCTCTCAAAAATTAATAAACATTAAAAAAAAAAAAAGGAAGAAAAAAATGCTATTTCTCTCTCTTTTTTTTTTTAAAGTTTATTCATTTATTTGGAGAGAGAGAGAGAGGCAGAGAGGAAGGGCAGAGAGAGAGGGAGAGAGAGAATCCCAAGCAGGCTCTGCACTGTCAGCACGGAGCCCGACTTGAGACTCTAACTCACTAGCTGGGACACCATGACCTGAACCGAGATCAAGAGACCGACATTTAACTGACCCAAGGCGCCCCGAAAAATACTATCTCTAAATTAACTGAGGCAAACAAACAATTAAAAGGAGTCACAGGGGCGCCTGGGTGGCTCAGTTGGTTAAGCGGCCGACTTTGGCTCAGGGCATGATCTCATGTTCGTGAGTTCGAGCCCCATGTTGGGCTCTGTGCTGACAGCTCGGAGCCTGGAGCCTGCTTCAGATTCTGTGTCTCTCTCTCTCTCTCTCTGACTCGCCAGTGCTCATACTCTGTCTCTATTCCTCTCTCTCTAAAAAATAAATAAACATAAAAAAATAAAATAAACAAAATAAAAGGAGTCACAGTGGCTTGAGGCCTCTTGCCCCTCCCCCGTCGTCTGGGTCTGCAGACACACAGCAGCCACTGGTGCTCAGGCCCCACCTGCAGCACTATTCTCCTCTCTTCTCGCTGCCAAACTTCCCTTTTCCTCTGAACCTCTCTCTTCTCCCGCCTCTCCTGAACCTATTAAAACGTGGCCCTTTAAAGTTGTCTTCTGGGGGTGCCTGCGTGACTCAGTGGGTTGAGCATCCAACTCTTGATTTCAGCTCAAGTCATGACCCCAGGGTCGTGGGTTCGAGTCCCACATTGGGCTCTGCACTGACAGCATGGAACCTGCTGGAGATTCTTGCTCCCTCCTTCTCTCTGCCTCTCCCCTATCCTCTCTCCTCTATTCTTTCTCTCTCTTTCAAAATAAATAAATAAACATTAAAAAAAAAAAAAAGTAGCTGAAGACTCTCCTGGGTTTGCTGAAGAGTTTAACACAGTTATTCAAACTTTCCTACCTGGTCTCTCAAATTTTAATCAATTAGGCCACATATACTGGTGAGGGCCAGGCTGAACACTGGATAAAGCTAGCCACAGGGAACTTAGAGAAGGGGTCTTAGAGAAACAAACTCCTAGCTGTGGGCGTGATACCAGAACACTAGCTAGAAACCGCCGCAAAGCAAAGACAAGTGAGCCAAACTTGGAGCCACCCAGACGGCCCAAGACTGGGACAGGATTCAGGCTTGTACACAAAAGCCTGATGAACCTGTTCATAATAACGGTTGGCTCCAAACTGTCTTTAAAAAAACTCTGGTCCTTTAGATGATGGACCGTCGGGAGCACTCGACTCTGCACTTGCTAACAGGCTGAGCCGGGTCGGGTCTCCTGCCCTTGGTTAGAAGGACCAGGTGGACCTAATCTGGCAGACCACATCGTCACACGCTAGACGAGCCACATAGAAGGAAGACCAACAAAATTCTTACTTTTCGACTCCAGGAAATGAAGGCCCCTGAACAAACCAAACCCCTCTAGTCTCTGCTGTCATCACAAAGGGCCAGGACACTGGTATGAAGACCGTCACAAACCTAGGATAGACCTCAGCCCTCTCACCAGCCTTTCCAATGTCCCAATTCCCAGTGGTGGGTCTGAGGGACTACGAGGCTCTTCGCGGTCCTCCTTCTTATGACCGGCTTGGAGAAACCACTCTCCAGATCTGGAATGAATGCCTCTGTGCTAACTGACAGCACAGCCACAATCCTGGCGGCCAGCCCCCCTGCTACAGAGCAGTCCCTGCCTTGAGGTACCCAAACAGCTCAGATAGTGGGGGTCTCTAATAAACCTCACCAGGCTCCTGTCTCCAAGCCCACTCTCTCTGCCTAGGCCTCTGAGAGACACCCACCCTTTTCTCCTTAGTTCTTCCCAACCTTTTCAGTTATTGGATTGAGGTCTTAGAAAAGCATCGTGCCAGAATTGTTTTCTCACAAAGTGGGGAAATAATTCTAGGATTTTACAACAGTAATCAAAATAGCCAACCAGGGCAATTAAATCACCCTTTGCTGTCTTTTATTTGCTGTTTCTGACTCTAGCTGCCACCCTATGTATGGGCAAAATCCTCAACTGATATTGGCAGAATCCACAATGCAATCTCCTTTCAAGGTTCAAATGGGTCCCTCAAAGGGGCATCTGGGGCGCTCAAGTCATGATCTCACAGTTCATGAGTTCAAGCCCCAGAGCCCCATGTAGGGCTCACTGCTGACAGCTCAGAGCCTGGACCCTGCTTCAGATTCTGGGTCTCCCTCTCTCTCTGCCCCTCCCCAGCTAGTGCATATTCTCTCTCTCTCTCTCCCTCTCAAAAATAAATAAGCATTAAAAAAAATAGATTCCCTCAACCCCCCCCCCAAATTAATACCTATAGAGAAGCCCTTTAAGGCATCAAGCCCTTAAGATTACAAGGCTTAGGGCTCCATTATCCCCCGCACTAGTCCCTGTAACACCATTTTACCTGTAAGAAAACCCAATGGCCACAGAAGGGAAGTTTGTCCAGAACCTCCCAGCAATAAATAACATTGTTATCCCTCGAAACCCTCTTGTCCCTAACCCCCAAATGCTAACATCCACTCCCAATGAAAGCAGATTTTTTACTGTGATTGACCCCAGCAGCACATTTAGTTCAGTCGACAAGGATGGCCAGCATCCTTTCCCCTTCCCTTGGGAAGAACGGTGACCCGCCCGGACAGTAACACCCAGGGTTATAGAGAGCTCTTCTCACTTTATTAAAAGCTAATTTGGATGATGGAAGTTTTCTGCAGGCTCCACTTTATTACAATATGCGGACGATTTGCTTCTCTGCTCCCTTTCTCAGATCTCTTCACAGGCGACAGCGTCCACATGTTAAAATCTTTGGCCCTAAAGAGACATAAAGTCTCCCTGCGCCCCGCAAAAAACCTCCAGTTTGCTCAAACTCAGGTTTAAAACTTTGGGCATCTGATCTTGAAGCAAAGACTACATTCGGATCCAGACAAAACCCCTCATCACTGCTTAATGCTGGCAGATCACGTCTGACTCCCAGGACAACTTGCAGGAAACTCTTTCAGCCAACGCAGATGCTTCACGGTTTACTAACGGTTCTTAGAGGATGAAGATGGGGGCACCTAGCTGGCCCAGACGGGGAGGCATGTGACTTGTGCTCTCTGGGTATAGAGATTATTTAAAAATAAAAAAAATCTTTAAAAAAAAAAAAAAAAAGATGGGCTATCTGGGTGGCTCAGTCAACTGAGCGTCCGACTTCGGCTCAGGTCATGATTTTGCGGTCCAGTCTGTGGGTTCAAGCCCCACAAGGGGCTCGGTGCTGACAGCTGGGAGCCTGAAGCCTGCTTTGGCTCTGTGTCTCCCTCTCTCCCTGTCCCTCCCAACTCGTGCACACGCACGCACTCTCAAAACTTGATAAACACTGTTTTAAATGTTAAATTAATAAAGGAAGAAAATGGGCACACTGCTGCATCCTCTTGAAGTCCCCGAGACGGCACCTTTACCTCCGGCCACACCAACACGACAGCCTGCGCTACACTCTAGCTTGTATTTGCGCCCGTGACAAAACCAAAAACATTGAGACCAAAATTCGGCACGCCTTTGAGGTGGTTCATACTTCCAGAACGGCACAGAAGCAGCAAGGTTTCCTTACCTACAGTGGGGATAAAATTTAAAATGGCTCCTACATCCAAAGTGTATTCCACGCGATACTTTTGCTGGCTGCTCTAGCTATTATTAAGTTTCCTGGGCGTTCCAGACGCCAAAGAAAACCACCTCGCTGCTTTTTTCCATAGAAAAATGCTGCTTTCAAGGAAACCAAAAGCCAAACCTCCGTCATAGTCCAAAGGGATGTTCTCCCGAATGATAATTTTTTTTAATTTTTTTAACGTTTTATTTTATTTTTTTGAGAGACATAGAGACATAGCGTGAGCAAGGGAAGGGAAGAGAGAGAGATACAGAATTTGAAGCAGGCTCCAGGCTCTGAGCCATCAGCACAGAGCCCGATGCGGGTCTCGAACTCACAGACCGTGAGATCATGACCTGAGCTGAAGTCGGACGCTTAACCGACTGAGCCACCCAGGCGCCCCCTAAATGATAATTTGGAAAAGTTGATAAGAGATACCCAAGAATTGGCCCCAGAGATTTAAAAAAAAAATTGTATTGGATATCTAGTAATTATTGGCTCAATAAGAAGAGAACTCTGGTTTGGACCAAATAACAATCCAGCCTTCTAAATTCTAAAAGTTCGCACGACTTCCTTCCATATATGCATTAAACCATTGGTCTGACAGAATGATGGCATTCAGGAACCACTATTGGTGGAAAAATTGGAAAAAGGATGCCAAAAGTGTCTTCCTTGCTTTCCCACCTGTGCAAAGTATAATTCAGGGAAATCCGTTCACACGAATGGACTTCACACAGCTTTCCCATCTCGTGGGTATAAGTATGTGTTAGTCACGGTTTGTACATTTTCTCAATGGGCCAAAGCTTTCTTTTCTAGACAGGCCAATGCTCCTTCTGTGGCTAAAATTCTATTAGAAAAGGGGACACCTGGGTGGCTCAGTCGGTGAAGCATCCGACTTCGGCTCAGGTCATGATCTCAAGGTTTGTGGGTTCGAGCCCCGTGTCTGGCTCTGTCCTGACAGCTTGGAGCCTGGAGCCTGTTTCAGATTCTGCGTCTCCCTCCCTCTCTCTGCCCCTTCCCCACTCATGCTCTCTCTTTCTCTCTCGACAATAAATAAACATTAAAAAAATTTACATTCCATTAGGAAAAGATGATCCCTACCGACTGAACTCCTCTTGAACTCCTGCAGTCATCAGGGAACTCGTCTCACGGGGCCAGTTCTACAACACTTTCACCTTGTATCCCACCCCCAATCCTCAGAGTTGGCTGGATGGACTGCAGGCGGCGGCTAAGACTCAACTAGCACGACAGGTAGAGACCCTCCAAATATCTTGGCTAAAAGCGCTGCCATTAGTCCTTCTAAATCTCAGATCCACGCCCTTGGAAACTCATAGATTTTTACCCTTTGAGGTAGTCATAAGACGTCTAATGCACTTGGCTTCTCCCTCCTTTGACTCACAGTTGAAGAAAGAAGATATATTTCAATATTATAAAGGTAGCTTCCATTAAAAGTAACCATGCTTTGGGGCACCTGGCTGGCTCAGTTGGTAGAGCATGTGATTCTTGATCTTGGGGCTGTGAGTTTGAGCCTCATGTTGGGTGTAAAGATTACTTAATAAAACCTTAAAAAATAAAAAAGTAACCATGCTTTGATAGAGTAATCTTTTCACCCTGCATTCCTAGGGAACAATAACCTGAAGCCTCCTGACACCTTGCAACCTGAAGGTTCTGTCCGCGGGAAGGCTCTACAACTTTTAAAAAAAATTTTTTTTAATATCCATTTATTTTTGAGAGACAGAGAGGCAGAGCGTGAGCAGAGGAGGGGCAGAGAGAGAGGGAGTCATAGACCCCAAAGCAGGGTCCAGGCTCCGAGCTGTCAGCACAGTGCCCAATGTGGGGCTTGAACTCATGAACTGTGAGATCATGACCTAAGCCGAACTCGGACGCTTAACCGACTGAGCCACCCAGGTGCCCCACTCTTTAACTTCTGAAAAGGCCCTTACCAGGTACTGCTGGCCACCCTCTGTCCACCAAACTCTGCACAAGAGACTCCTGGATTCACCTGATACATCCAAAGAAAGCACCAGAACCTGACTGGCCCTGCACAGCTGGTGACCTGACCTCCCAAAGTGAAGCAGATGACATCTGAGGAGACAGCTTCCTTGAGACATCCAGATGAGGCCCCTGGACCTTTTTCTCACTGTTGCTTCAGCTCTTTTTCATGGAAAGACAATGCCCTTGTCTGCATGTCCCAAGCCCGTGCAAAAGGGGGGAGCTTCTATGATCATGCCCCTTCAGAAACCACCTCTTCACTTGCTTTTCCTGAAGGCTGAGAAGCTTCAGAATTCACAAAAGTCTTCTTTCAACTGAAAATATTAACTGACTTTGGATTCGTATCCAAATTCATGGTCTCTGAATTTGCAACCCTATAGGCTGTATTACATGTAACACATTTGGTCCCAAACAATTCCTTTGAGATAACAATTGCTTTATAACATCTTTGAAGTTTTACTGTTTTGCACAAAATTCATCCGCTATTGCTTCACGTTTATGCCTTCGCTGCGTCTTCTCAAACGCGCCTGGTTAGTTCTTCACTGTGCTCCCTGCTTTCCTGACGGTTTGGGTGGGGACCTCCAGGGCGTCTGGGGGGCTCGGGCAGTTAAGTGACTCTTGACTTCGGCTCAGGTCATGATCTCACGGTTCGTGGGATTGAGCCCTGCGTTGGGATGTGCACATGCGCTTGCTCTCTCTCAAAATAAAAGAACATCAAAAAAAAAAAAAAAAAAGGCAGAGGCGCCTGGGTGGCTCAAGTCGGTTAAGCATCCAACTTCCACTCAGGTCATGATTTCACGGTTTGTGAATTCGAGCCCTGTGTTGAGTTCTGTGCTGACAGCTGGGAGCCTGGAGCCTGCTTCAGATTCTGTGTCTCCCTCCCTCTCTCTGTTCCTCCCTCACTCATGTTCTGTCTCTCTCAACAATAAATACTTTTAAAAAAGAGAGAGAGAGAGACTTCCGGGAGGCATGCACGACTCTGGGTTTGCCTTTTGGGGAGAACCATTCTCCATTAAGTCAGAATAAGTGCCAATAAATATTTCAGTTGACTACTTTCAGACCTAGAGTCCTGGTTTATTATTATTTTTTTTTACTGTTTATTTTTGAGAGAGAGACAGAGTGCAAGCAGGGGAGGGGCAGAGAGGGACACAAAATCCAAAGCAGGCTCCAGGCTCTGAGCAGTCAGTACAGAGCCCAATGTGGGGCTCAAACTCACGAGCTGAGATGATGACCTGAGACAAAGTCAGACGCTTAACCCACCTCTCTCTCTCTCTCTCTCTCTGACCCTCCCCGCTCTCTCACTCACTTGCTGTCTCAAAATAAATAGATAAATATTTTTTTATTTTTTTTAATTTTTTTTTATTTTTTTAATGTTTATTTATATTTGAGAGACAGAGAGACAGAGCGTGAGCAGGGGAAGGGCAGAGAGAGAGGCAGACACAGAATCCAAAGCAGGCTCCAGGCTCCGAGCCATCAGCACAGAGCCCGACGCGGGGCTCGAACTCACAGACCGTAAGATCATGACCTGAGCCGAAGTCAGCCGCTCAACCGACTGAGCCACCCAGGCGCCCCGATAAATATTTTTTAAAAAGGTGCCCTAGAGTCCTGCTTTAGAACCATTATACAATTTGTTATGCTAATTCTTCTGTTTTGTATAATTTTTATATTGTTGCCTGTCGAGTTCTTTTTTCTTAAAAACAGTGTACTCAGAAAGGTGATGCTGGCTCTATGCTTCAAGATGACCTCCAACACTTAAGACCTTGATAAATATGGAAGACAGACGGGAAGTGCCTTTGGGTTCTCCCTCCTAACTTTCTTAGTTACTCAAATGTGCCCTTAAATGGTTTCCACATGCTGTGCAGCTTCCTTCTCACATAGGACGTGACAACCAGGAAAAGTCCTCCCTGGGACTAAAGGGCAAAACCAGTGAATACGGAGACCCTGCCTCTTGATTAGCTTTTTTCAAAAGAGGAAACGTGAGGATCAGTAATGGGAAACTAAGCTGAGAAGGCAGTCAGATGGCCAGCAGGGGGAGCTCTCACTCCCCGCCACTCCCCAAAGGCACGTCTATCAGGCGGAGGCAAACCTTGCCCTGCACACACGGCTTTACTGCCCTAGCAGGAAGATTTCATTCTCTCCCAGCCAATGATAAGCCACTATACTTACAACCCCAGTTTACTCCGGTCCCCTCTCCTCTATAAAACGGCCGTCCTCTGCTTTGCTCTATTCCTCCCCTTCCTTGTGCACACTTGCTTGTGGCTTGCTTGTCCCAGATTGCAATTCTCTGCTATACACGAATAAACGCATTTTTGCAATAAATGGTAGTTTTGCTTTTAACGTTAACAACAGAGAACTAAATAAATATAGAAATATACCATTTCCTATGTTGTTAAAATATCGATTCTCCTCCAAATAGATCTAAAGCTTCAACACAATCCTAATCAAAATCTCAGAAAGCCTTTCGGAAAAACTGACAAGCTAATTCTAAAATTTATATAGAAATGCTTAATATCTTAAAGAACCAAAATGACTTGAAAAAGAGAAGAAGCTGGGCGCCTGGGCACCTCGGTTGGTTAAGCATCCAACTCTTGATTTCAGCTCAGGTCATCATCCCAGGTTTGTGGGATCAAGCCCTGTATCATGCTCCATACTGAGTATGTAGCCTGCTTAAGATTTTCTCTCTCTCTCTCTCTCTCTCTCTCACTCTCTCTCTCTCTCTCTCTCTCTCCCTCTCCCCTCTGCCCCTCTCCTCCATTCATGCTCTCTCTAATTAAAAAAAAAGAGAGAGAGAAGACTGGTTGGAGAACTTACACTATGTGTTCTCAAGAATTATTATAAAGCTATAATAATCAGATCTGTGGGATATTAGCATAGGATCAATGCATAGAACAGGAAATTCCTAAAATACACTCACATGGAAACTGTCCATTGATTTTCCTTTTTAAAAAATATTTACCTATTTGAGAGACAACAAGTGAGTGAGAGTGGGGGAGGGTCAGAGAGAGAGAGAGAGAGAGAGAGAGAATCCCAAGCTGGATCCCCAACATGGGGCTCTCATTTCAGCCAAGAGAAATAAACATACATCACATGAAGACTTGTATACCTGAATATTCACAGCGGCTTTATTCACGATAGCTCCAAACTGGAGAGAACCGAAATGCTCATCAATAGCTGTACCTATAGATCAAACGGCGGTATACCTCCATGGTGGAACTACTTGGCAAAGAACGGCCTACGGACTGAACCACCTGAATTTCCAAAACGTCATGCCTGGTGAAGGAAGTCAGGCACAAGCGTTCAGTCCGTAGCATTCCATCTGTGTGAAATGGGGCACTGAATCTACAGAAACAGGAGATCAGTAGTTGTCTGGGGCCAGTGGAGGGAGGACTGATCTGGACTATGGCAGTGTTTACGAAGATGTGTACATCTACCAAAACCCACCAGACCACACGTAAAATAGGTGTTTTATATACGTATATTATACCTCAAAAAGTTTGATGTGAAAAAAAGTACACATTCCCAAAGTTTTATCCTGGCCTCTACACCTCGCAT
Organism: Paguma larvata; assembly: GCA_030068075.1. NCBI lineage: Eukaryota > Metazoa > Chordata > Mammalia > Carnivora > Viverridae > Paguma > Paguma larvata. The sequence goes on along the minus strand of CM057838.1, from coordinate 79,997,572 downwards.
GGCCTGGCCCCTGCTGGCCTTGCCATCTCCTCGCATGCCTCCCTCTCTACCTCCCACTCAACACTGGCCTGCTTCCTGCTTCCTGCTTCCTACACCTCGGAAACATCCAGCTCCAGGGACCCCAGTGGCTGGGAGCTGAGCTCTGGAACCAGACTCAAACTCGGTTTGAAGCAACAGGAAGCTGAGGAGACTGGTCAAGTTTTCTGACCTCGTTTCCTCAGTGTCCTTATCCACGAATGGAATGATAATAGTCCTTCCTTCATAAGGGTCTTGGAGGATTCAGTGGGTTAACACACACAGCGCTTTTGGTGTCTAGCACAGGCGCTGGCATCCTACTTCCTACCATCTGGTTTTATACGGCCCATGAGCTAAGAATTGCTTTTACATTTTTTAATAATTGTGAAAAAATATTTTGTGACATATGAAAATATGAAATTCAAATTTCGATATCTATGAATAAAGGTTTGTTGAAAGAGAACATTCACATTCGTGCTGTCTGTGGCTCCTTTCCCACAAAGTTGCAGACTCAGTAGCTGCATCAAAGACCACGTGGCCTGCAAAGCCTAAAATATTTACTCTCCAGCTTTTCACGGAAAAGAGCAACCACCACCCTGCCGACCTCTGGTCTAGCACGTGTTTATCTGATGCTTTCATGTTCACTTTGCATTAGCCGTTCCTTGTATCTGGAAAGTTCTTCCACCAGATCTTAGGATAGCTCACTGCTTTTCTGTAACTCAGATTGCAATTTAAACGTTACCTCCTTAGAGATCTTGTGTGACTACCTTGTCACTCTCTTATCTTTTCACCCTGCTCCAACGTTGGACATGTCCTTCCCTGCCATGTTCCCGGAACTAAGCCTAGTGCCTGGCTCTTAGGAAGTGCTCAGTGACTGGGTTCCTGGCACTTCCTGACAGAAGGCAACCCAGGAGACCCTGAGCTTGTGGGTGAGGTGGCCTGGTGGAAAGGACCATCGCTCAGTGGTGCCTACGGGTGTGTCAGGAGGTTCACCAGCCATGGCAAGGCTCTGCCCCGGGCCCTGCTGCACGAGGAGGGACATTTAAACCTACCTGGACAACGGGAGGACTCTGCAGGAGACCGACCCTTCATCTGAGGCCTGGAGGCTCCCAGGAAGTCCCTCGCATCCACACCATCCTCCCTTCCTTCAAAACACGAAGAGGTTCTGGGGTGGAGGAGGCGAAGCTTACACAGCGTATCACACAAAATCAACAAAACCATCAAAGAATGGTCCAGGCCTCAGGGGATCCTGGCATGGCAAGAGGGGGCTGAGCATGAAGACTCGGGCCTCTTCAAGCCACTCTGCACTCAGTGCACCCACCCGCCCTCCACCACCACTCTGCAGCCCAGCCCCTTCTATCTGCAGGGACCTTGAAGTTGTCAGTTATTACTCTGCCCAAGTCCGCAATCCTCCTGGACCTCCATGGACCTCCCCATTCAAGCCAACTCTGATCTCTGCACCTCCCCCACACTCTCCTCTCCTTCATACTAAAACTTCCTTGAAGACTTGTCTGCCGGCTCTATCTCCATGGCTCCACCTCCCACGTGCTCCTCTGCCAGCACCAATGTGTTCAGGCTTTGTTTCTCATAGCTGCCAAGGAAGGACACAGTCCAGAACCCAACTTCCCCCATCGGACCTTTTCATACCTGCCCTAACGGGGCGCCTGGCAGTCCAGCCCCTCCTCCATGGGACCTTCTCCCCTGGAAATCTGTAGAGCCGGACGTTCCTATATCTCTCTGCCCTTCTTTCTCAGCCTGCTGTGTTAAGGACTTGCCCAAGGTCACAGAGCTTAGAAGGAAAAGGAAAGTTTTCTCTCTCCTTTCCACCACCACAAGAGTTCACTATGGTGGCGGCATGACACACACATGGAAAAGTACTCAGGGGTCGAGTGAAGGGACAGAGGATGGAAACCAATCTGCAAAGACGGTGAGTGTTATTCAGAAGTCTGTGAGGAAGTTTCAAGAAGAAAAGTACAAGAATCAGATTTGCATTTACAATCACTCACTCTAAGATGAGAAGGGTGGGCACCAGGGGCTAAGACAGAGCCAAGACCAGTCAGGAGCAACCGCTGTAATCCCAGAGGGTAATGAGGAACCACAGAGGCAGGCTGTGTGGGGGAAGGATGGACTGGAAGGGCCAGAATCCAGAATATCTAGGAAGAAGTTCTGAGAGAGAGAGCTTGGAGGTGAGGGAAGAGCCTCCCTGACGTCTCACTTTGGCTAAGGAGTAAACCGTGGCACAGGCACCAGGGCGGGGTGCTGCCGACAGCAAGGTGGAGCCCCTCGGGGCAGCGACGCAGGCGTGAAGGGCACCGCAGCCACGAGATCTCGCCCAGACCGGCATCGGCGGACACCCCAGAACCGATAACAAGCAGAGGCGGAGGAGGTCCGCTGGGGCCCAAGACCGGTCAGGCCCCCTTAAGGGGGGCAGGATTCTCACAGCAAACCGTCGGACTCTTCGGACACGACCCCTCTACGTCTGACCACCTCGGAAGGGCAGCTGCGGCCGAAGCCTCTGCCCGCCTGATCTCCGAACGGACCCGAGACCCTTCGGTGCTCGAACGCAACAAGCAGGGAGCGCGAGAGCTCCGACGGGACCAAGGCTTTATCCCCACCGTGCGCCCACAGACTGACTTTGCGTTTGACAGCCCTCTGTGACCTTGTGTGTCGTGCGGCCCGTCGTGTGTCCTGCCCCGGGCGGCGTGGAAGAAGCCAAGTTAATCCCCTGGTGAAATGTTTGGAATCCTGAACCTGCTTTATGATGATGTCAGCCCGGCCGGGTGACTGAGCAAAGCAGTCGTTGTGGAAAGACACAGCCCGTGTGTGCGCCTTCGCAGCGTGCCCAGGACAGGGCTCTCAGGGAGACTGGGGACATAGGAATGTTACCATTGCTGTCAAAATTCACCCAGCCAAGGGCGCCTGGGTGGCTCAGGTGGTTAAGCGTCCGACTTCGGCTCAGGTCATGATCTCACGGTCTGTGAGTTCGGGCCCCACATCAGGCTCTGTGCTGACGGCTCAGGGCCTGGAGCCTGCTTCGGATTCTGTGTCTCCCTCTCTCTCTGCCCTTCCCTGTTAATGTTCTGTTTCTCTCTCCAAAATGAATAAACATTAAAAAAAAATTTTTTTTTAAATCCACCCAGCCAAATACGCCCCTGTGTTTGCTGTGCTACGTCACTGGAGGCGAGCAGCTTCGTCTCTGGCTGAAGTTCCAAACGTCATCCAATGGAGACAGGCCTCAAATCCCTGGAACACAGATCCCAGGGTAGAGCGTAGAGGCACAGCAGCCCTCTTCCTAGGTGCCTGGCAGGGAAGGGCAAAGTCCAGGCACACCTGGAGCAGGTGAGGGAGAGGCCAGGACCGCCCAGCGGAGCCAGCGGGGAGGAGATCCAGCCCATGCACAGGAAGGGAAGGAGGAAGCACCTTCTACAGCTTCCCCATCCCAGGGCTGACGAGAGCTTGGGGAGCAGGGAGAGGGGGACACATGCGTCGCCATGAGGAGCCCACAGGTAGCCTTTGTGCAGGCTCCTTCAGGCAGCCAGCGGCCCCTTCTGGAACCTGGCCCGAGAGCTCCAGGCCCAGGCTCCCCTCAGTGCCCCTGAAGCACACTGGGCAGCACAGCCAAGGGCACCAAACCCCCTTCAGCATTTCTGGGATTCAGGTAGACACACCAATCCTGCCCAGGGACGACGCGGGAGCGCAAAGACACCCACAAGGGCTCGCTGATGGGCCCCGACCCGGGCTGACAAGGGCATGCGGTGCTCCCACAGCCACCTGCACTCCCTCCCCCAAGTTAAAGACCCAGGAAAAGTAAGGCCAGAGCTTTGAGGAGGGCCAACCCTTCTCAGGCTTCCCTGAGCCTGGCATGGCTCCATGCACGCCTCCCCTCTCTGCACCCATGGAAATTAATCCCGCGGTTGCCTCAGCCTCTGCTCCAGGACCCTGAGGAGCCCAAAGCAGTCACGGATACCCCCCACCCCCACAGGCCTGGAGAACACAGCCGGCACTCTCCACACGGTAATGCTTCTCACCCTGACCCGAGTCTGTGAGGAAGAGCCCAGGATCCCCACGAGTGAGGTCACCCGAACCCCTGAGAGGCTCCAGTTTCTCCTCTGGCCGAACTCCAAAGCCCACACAAAGCCCGGGCATGTCACTCCCGCCGGCCTTCATTTCCTGGCTGCAAATGGAGATAAGTCTGGCGCTGCCCACCTGGCCAACAGGTTGCAAAAAATGAAAACAACTCCACAGATAAAACTTGAAAAGCCCTACCGGCGGCCTTCACAGGAGGCCACTTCCAGACGCCGTTCCTGACCCCTTGGCGCCCTCGGCACCCGACCGGGGCCTGGACAGACTTCTGCCCTGGGCCTGGCCTCTCAGTGAGCCGGCCAGACACGGCCCCCGAGGACGCCACCACGGGCGCCCTGCCTTCGGTACCTCTCATCCTGCTCTACCGTGCTCTTCTCCCCTCTGCCCACTCAGCTCTGCCCCCCTCCCCCCACCCCTCTCTTCCCCGGGCCAGGTCTCCTCTCCCGCCGCAGGCCCCGGAAGTCCGCGCCTTACCTTCCGTCTCGCGCAGCCCGCGGCAGCACAGTCGGTCAGATCCCGGCGACCGGTCAGTCGGCCCCGCGTCCCTCTGGGCGCCGCGGGGGCGGGCCCCGCGCCCGGCTCTCGCCATGGCAACGCTACACTTCCGGCCCGCGCCGCCCAGAGCCGGAAGCCGCGGCGCCCCCTGGGAGCTCAGGGGCGTGACCGAGTTGCCAGGGGGCGGGGCGGGGCGGGGCGGGGCGGGGCGGGGCCTGCCCTTCGAGGGTGGCTGTACGCGGTGTTGTGTGAACGTCTCTCGCCGGGGCATCTTCGGCGCGGATAGGGTGGAAAGGGCAAGCAGTCGAAAGGCTCTTGGGAGGTGGTCATCTATTTATGCTGGGCTTTTAAAGAAAAGTCGGGGTTCACCCGACAAAGCAGAGTCATCACGAACAGAGGAGGAAGCATGTCTACATGTGGAAGGACCCGGTGCATTGGAGTAATGGGAAGGTGGTGGTTTGGGATGGCGGGGAAGAGTGATCAGATATGAGCAGTCCGGACGTCAAACCAAGCAAAGGAGGGGTGACTTAAGACTTGGAGAGAGAGACGTCTTTGGTGATGGCGTGAGGCTAGGAGGCCATATAGATAGCAACAGCATGGTGAGACACAAGGACCCCCCTCAACTAGAGCTCTGGGAACGTAAAGAGGTGACGTCGGAGTTCAGGGGAATCCATGTAACCTCTGAAGGGAAAGTCTGAGAATGAGGGGAGCATGTGGAACTTCACATTACATCATCCATTTCAGCCCGACTTCCTCCTCCAGTGCACCTCTATCACTCATGCCTTCTCTCAGCACCTTCCATGAGTTGGGTACCTACTGTATGCTGTAGATTTTCAACCATTGAAGAGTATAATGTGGGCAGTGGGGGGTAACTGCCAAAGGGAAGCTGAATTTTTTTTTAATGTTTATTTATTTTTGAGACACAGAGACACAGAGTGTGAGCAGGAGAGAGGTAGAGAGAGAGGGAGACACAGATTCAGAAGCAGGCTTCAGAGCCCGACATGGGGCTCGAACCCACGAACCATGAGATCATGACCTGAGCTGACTCAGATGCTCAAACAACTGAGCCACCCAGGCACCCTGAGGAGCTGAATTCTTGAAGTAATGATATAAAGTGTGGCCCTGTGGCTTCCCTTGGGTCTGGTGGATCCTGATACCAGCACCAGCCACCACTACTAGTGTCCTGAGCCTGATACCCCCTTGGGCAAACTTGCTGGTAAGGGGAAGGGCTTGGGGCATGGTACAAGAGAGCATAGATCTTGACTGACTCAAAGGCCTTAACAGATCAGATGGCCAGAGAGAAGATGAAGGGACAGAATAGGGTCTGGGAGGGGCACCTGGCTTCCTCAGTCAGTAGGGCATGTGACTCTTGATCTCAGGGTCATGAGTTCAAGCCCCATGTTGGGTACAGAGCCAACTTAAAGATTAAGAAAAGAAGAATAGAGTCTGGGAGTTAAGAGGATCAGTCAGTATTAGGGCACTTGCCAGAGGCATTTTTCTGGGACCACACTTCTAGACGAGGTCCTGTGCCTGCTAAAACCCTCAGAGGCTCTAGCCAGGCCCAAACAGCGAGTGCTGACCCCTCTGACCTCCCCAGCCTGAGCCTCCACTCTCCTACCTAGAGTGTCCCATCTCTACTCAGGCCTGCCCCCACCTGCCTGGGGAGCATCTTCTATCTAGACCAAGCTTCAGGGTCCTGTGGGTGTCTGGGAAGCCCTTCCTGTGCACTCATGCAATGCACCTGCACTCACTCCTGTCCAGGGTGAAGCCAGGTGGTCCTTGCACACTCCCCTGGGGCAGGAACTCTGACCCATGAAGCTGTATCCTCAAGGTCTGGCGCCAAGAGGTGTCCAGTAAACCCCTCCAGCTAGAAGACTTCTTCTTACACACACATACACACAAACACACACACACACACATGCACGCGCACACACACACACACACACACACACACACACACCCAGGAGCACTGCCCAAGTGCCCCAGAAGAACGAGAGGCATCCTCCTGGGTAGCAACCTTCAGAGCATTGGAACCAGAGGACCAAAAGAGGAGGGAGGCAAGCCTGCCTCCAAGAAGTTCTCTGGGGCCAGGCAGGTCCAGCTCACCCAGGGCCAGAGGGGTGCACAGTGAATAATGAGAGCCATTCAGTTCCCACTGTTAACAGGCACCATGGAGGTAAGGAAAGTGACCTCCAAGACCTTGGGAATTCGCTGGGGCCCTGCAGCAGCCCCTGAGAAAATTTCTTCAATCAACTACAATCCTTTTTTGTTCCTGAGGTTTCCTCTAGGCAGTCCTCCCAGACCACCATCTAGGTCCTGGAAGCTGCTCACCCTTGAACTCTGGGCAGGCCCCACCCATTCTTGGCAGGTCAGTTTTGGGTAAATCAACTCCCTCAGCTATTAAATGGGAGCCTGAGGGCCAACCCAGACAGACAAGATAAAGTAACTTTGGGGTCACCGGTCCCTTCCGGAGGATTTTCCTCCAATCTTTTAGGGGGTGCTTAAGGCAGCCCAGGGGTGAGGAATGAGGCCCCGGGTGGCCTCCTGCAGCCCCCACTGGAATCTTCCCTGCCCCTCCCTTCCAGATTAACTGAAACCGGCTAATTGTGGCAGCCTACTGCATGCTCCCCTCCCCCACCGCCGATTCCGGCCTCCCTTAGCCTCCCCTCCCCTCCCCCTTCCATCCGAATGATAAAGGGCCTGGCCCGCCAGGCCCGCGGGCCTCAGGCCCTCAGCTCTGCCTCACACTACACTACCCCTATTGCCTTGTGCCTTCTACGGGGCCAGACCCCTACTCACGGTGCTTGCCTCCCCTGCATGGGGCCCTGCAGCAACCCACGCCTGGGGCTTCCTGGGTCGGAGTCGTCATCCCAGCACCCCAAGAGGAGGAAGAAGAGATACCTGCGTCATGACAAGCCCCCCTACACCTACTTGGCCATGATTGCCTTGGTGATCCAGGCCGCACCCTCCCGCAGGCTGAAGCTGGCCCAGGTGAGAGGGACCCCCATTCTCCCTCACACTCGGTGGTCGGACCTTTCGCCAGACCGTCCCCCACCTATTCCTAGGCTGAGGCTCCCGCCTCCGACGCCACCTTGCCCTACCTTGCTAAGTCAACGGGGCTGGTCCCGGTCTGGGCACCAGGGGGTTTGAAAGAGTTGAGGTGCTCTGGCAGGACCCTTCCCTCAGGCGCAGAGGTATTCTGCGATTGGGGGGGGCGACGCCCCTAAGCCTGGATGTGGGGGAGGGGCGGTGCTGCCCTCCTCTGCGTCCCGGTTCAGGGCGCCGGCCCGCCCGCCGACCCCCCGGTCCGTGGTTTCAGATCATCCGTCAGGTCCAGGCCGCATTCCCCTTCTTCAGGGACGACTACGAGGGCTGGAAGGATTCCATCCGCCACAATCTCTCTTCCAACCGATGCTTCCGCAAGGTGGGGTAGGGCGAGGGTCGGAACCGGGCGGAAATCCCTGAGTGTCTAGGGTCGGACGGCCCCACCCAAGCCTCCCCACCCCCTCCAGGTGCCTAAAGATCCTGCGAAACCCCAGGCCAAGGGCAACTTCTGGGCAGTCGACGTGAGCCTGATCCCGGCCGAGGCGCTCCGGTTGCAGAACACCGCCCTGTGCCGGCGCTGGCAGAGCAGGGGCGTGCGGGGAGCCTTCGCCAAGGACCTGGGCCCCTACGTGCTGCACGGCTGGCCCTACCGGCCGCCCAGTCCCCAGCGGCAGCCCAGTCCTCAGCCACCACCCAGTCCTCAGCAGCTGCCCAGTGAGGGCTTCAGCATAAAGTCTTTACTAGGGGACCCCAGGGAGGGGGTGCCACAGAGCAGCCCAGGTCCCACAGGATCTGGGCACAGTGGGGAGAAGGTGGTGCCCACTCCACCCGTGCCCTCTGAGAGGCCTCTGTGGCCTCTCTGCCCCCTTCCCGGGGCCAGGAGAGCAGAGAGGGAAACTAATTCCCAGGGGGGAGCCAGCAGGCCCTCAGCACTCTCCTCTGAGCACAGAGCCTGGCCCCTCCACTTACTGCAGGGTTCCCCAGACCCTGGGGGACTGTCTGGTGGGAGTCACAGGCCCTCGCTTTGGGGGCAGCTGCCCACCTCCTACTTGCCCATCTACACTCCCAATGTAGTAATGCCCTTGGCTACACTACCACCCACATCTTGTCCTCAGTGCCCACCTTCTACTAGCCCAGCCTACTGGAGGGTGGCCCCTGAAACCCATGCCCCCCCAGGGCTGCTCTGGGATCTAGATGCCCTCTTCCAGGGGGTGCCACCCAACAAGAGCATCTACGATGTGTGGGTTAGCCACTCCCGGGATCCAGCTGCCTCCAGCCCAGGCTGGCTACTCTCCTGGTACAGCCTGTGAGGCTCCGGGGGCCAGGGCTGCTTTCCCCTCCTACCCCTTCCTGCCACCACTGGCTTGTTGGGGGACCAAGGCCAAGAGGACCCAGAGGTGTCAGTGGCTACAACAGCCTTGAAACATCAGGCACCAGCGATGCTGAGAATCCACGATGTTTATTGGACTACCCCACAAAGGGCCGTGGCCTGGCTGGGCACCACCCTGGCCTCTGGAGAGGGTCATGCCTCTCCTACCCCCTGGAGGCACCGCTGGATAGAGTGGGGGCTTTGCTTGCAGTAGCCCCTTCCTGATCTCACTTTCTCTGATCCTCTCTGTCCGTCCATCCTTCCTTCCTTCCATCCATCCATCCATCACCATGTGTCACTTCCTCTCCCTGGCTCCACGCTGGGGGAGGGAGAGCCTAACAGTGGCTCCAGCCTGTCCTATCTCTCCTCATCTGCCTGGGAATGAGGTAGCACCTTTTTGGGGAAAAGAAATCAAGACCCTACTTGTTTTGGGTGGTGGTAGTGGGGAAGATAATAGTAAAGGAGTAGACGACATTTCAACGCCAAGCCTGATTTTTGGTGCTGGGGTGGTGGTCGGGAGGGGAGGGATAAGCACTGGGTTGGGTCTGCCTCCCGGGGCTCTCATCCCCTGCTGTGGGGCCGAGATAACAGCAAATGGTGATAAGGAGGGAACTGGGCCTGGGGGAGGGAGGGCCAATCCTAGGCTTAATACTCCTCCTCGAGGGGCGGGGGAGCCAACTCGGGCGGGGTGGGGGGGGGGTGGATATGGGCCCCCAGAGGACTTGGACGTTGTGAGGGTGTAAGAGATTTGCTGCCTCTGCCGGCAGAGGCGCGACTCCGGACTCCAGGGGCAAAACTACGAGGGCACGTCCTTTTGGGGCCCAAGGGCCGAGCTGGAGCCACTGTCCGGGCCGGGCCCCGGAGGGCTGCCGGGGGACGGCGTCGGAGTGCAGGGGGTCCCGGTGAGTGGCGTGTCGGTGCTGAGGGAAGAGGGCGTCCCGGAGCGCGGCGCCCTGCTGCGCCGGGCCGGCCCCAGCTCCACCTGGCCCACTCGCTCGGCGAACTTGAGCGAGCACACGGTCTCGCCGAGATCCTCGGGCCGCGTGGAAATCTGCGGGGAAGCGGCGCTGGTGGGCGGGCCCCGAGCGGGCGGCGCCTGGCTGGCAGACCACCCTCCCACGCCTGCGGCCGCCCACCTGCAGCAACAGCACCGCGGTGGCGCCAGGTCCGAGGGCGGGCTGCAGCAGGCGCGTGAGCTGCGAGTCGCGGAAGGGCACGTGGGGCCGGCGGGCCCGCAGGGCGGCCATCACGCCTCCCAGGGCCAGCAGCGAGCGGTTGATAGTCCGGGCCTCCCGCAGACGCTGGGCGCCCTCTCGGTCTCCCCGCGACGGGCCGGCCGCCCCTGCCTTCCAGGCACGCTCGGATCCGGCCAGGTCCACCAGGTGCAGCGTGCCTGCGGGCGCGAGAGAGCCCGACGTGGAGGGAGCCCTGGTTTCGGGTGCTGCGAGGCCCTCCCCGCTGGGCTCGGGCGAGCGCTGCGGTACCTGCGGTGTCCGGACCGCGCGATGGGGACGCCGTGCGCAGTGTCAGCGTGACCAGGGCATGCGACCGTGAGCTGTGCGGGTTCTTGGTGGTGGCGGCGGTGGCCCGGTTGCTCCTCCCCAGGCTCAGCATCTGAAGGGCGGGGCGACAGGGCCTGCCTGCTGCTGGGTTTGCGTCTCCAGGTGGGAGACAGCGCGGGCCCTGAAGGATCTGCGGGGAGGCGGGGGAGGGGAGCGGGGAGTGCTTTGCCACAGCAGGCAGCCTTACCTGGTGAAGCATCTCCAGGTCGGGCACGTCCCAGTAGGTGAGGCCAGCCACCTGAATGCCCCCCTGGCCTGCTGGGCCCTGCCTCACGGCCAGGCGCTCAGGAGGCCCTGGGGCCAGGAGGTCCCTGCAAAGAAAGAGAAGGGCTTGGTTTTTGAAGGTCCTAGGGTCACTGACAGGGCACAGGGTGCGGAGGAGGCGCCGCAGGCCCTGACCTGACAGCCTCATTGTAGATCTCCACCATGCTGAGAGTCACACGGTGCTGCCCTCCAGTCCCCATCTCCTGGAACAGTGACTGCAGTGCCCTAGGAGCTATGCCAGGGTCCTCTGGTGGGCCCTGGGCACAGGGTGGGGTGCCGCATCAGGCTCCCATCCAAGCCTCTGGCCCCAGGAGCCACCCAGGGCCCCCCCCCTTCCCACCTCCATACTGTAGGTCTTCCCTGTCCCTGTCTGACCGTAGGTGAAAATGCAGACGCTGTAGCCTTGGAGGCAGGACAGCACGGCTGGCTCCAGCTCCCTGAAGACCTAAGGGTAGGAGGGGTGGGAGGAGTCCTAAGCCCCAGGACCTGAGACATAGTGGGAACAAAGCTTGAATTCCCTGGGAGGACGGCCCTAGGGAGCATGGTGAAAGTGTGGATCTCCCAAAAGGTAGAAGAGGCTCCCTGGAGAAGGTGCCATTTACAAGAATTTGCCAGGCAAAGAAGGGGAGGGATGTGAGGAAAGAAGGAACAGGAAATACAGGGCACTAGAATTCTGAGGACCACTAGGGAGGCCCAGAGAGCAGCAGCCAAGAGCCCAAATGCTGGGCTTGGCTGCCAGGTTCAAACCCCAGGTGTGATTGGAAGCAAAGCACGTATCGTCCTTCCAGGCCAAGGTTTTCCCTCTGTGAGGTGATGACTATAGTGGCACCTGTTGTAGGGATTTAAAGGGGAGCATGTACCAAGAGCCCTAGCAGCATTTGGCATACAAATGATCAGCCCAGAAAGGCTCCACAGGTGTGCAGGATGGTGGCCAGCCAAGATCACTGTAACCCTGGCCTTGCGAGGGTGCAGAGAGGCAGCTGAGGGGGAGCTGGGACTTGTATCCTGTTGGCAACTGGACCCCAACAGCAGCGGCCAGCTTTTGTGCCTGGGAGCTGGCAACTGAGTAGCCTGTGAATTCTGCCTCATGTGTTGGCTCCCAGCAATGAGGGCAGAATCCAGAACTGTCAGTGAGGTCACTAAGATTCCATGAATGGAAGGAAGCACTGGGGGTAGCCGTGATGGGGGGACTGTGGTGCCCTTGCACAGATGGGAAACACAGGTGAGGGGGCTCAGTGAAGGCTGCCTTTGTTTCCTTCATTCAGATACATTGAATTGGAGAATCCTGTCCAGAGGGCTGTCCAGAAAGCAGTGGACAAGGGAGGCCTGCGCAGGGCTGCTGAAACTTGGGATGCAGGCTGAAGCCATCGGGAAGTGTGTGCAATAGAGAAATAGGTGAAAAACAGCTGTGGTGCTCCAGGAAGTGGGGGAGGGAACCCTGACCACCTGCCAAACACTCATCACACTGTGACCCTGTGAGGCCAATACAGGTTGGAATCTGTTAGTTCTGCCCCTTCCCTAATCCCCTCCCAGCTCTGAGCCTGCATTTCCTGAGCTTTGGAAGTTCTGGTGGCAAAGCATGTGGACAGAGACAAGGAGTGTAAGGAGTGTGTGAAGCAGGGTGTGGGGAGCTAGGCCTGGCAGAAAAGGGGAGGAGTGAAGGACAGCGGATCTGCACGGGGCAGTGGGAGAGTGGGGCCAGACACCACCTGCTCACCCTCACGCCCCCACTGCCTCCTTGGCCATGAGGCAAGGAGGTGAGCCTGCCCTCAGAGCTGGCCCACTCCACCAGGGCTGGAAGAGGGGGAAGGAGGTCACAGCAGTGTCCCCACCACAGCAGCACCCTAGCTGCGCTCTGCATGAGCAGTAACCGTCATCTCAGACAAGTTCGTCTTCCTTAGTTTCCTGGTAAAAAAGTTACTTTTTAAAAATGTTAACCTTCCTTTTAAACCAGAAAAGGCTTGTTTCCACTGGAGCTGCAGAGCTTGGTTGGGCGGGGGGGATGCAGAGGGAAATTTCTGGAAGAAAAGGAGGTACCCAGCTAGGCTGTCATTCCTGCCTCCCAGATCCTCCCGCTCCCTTCCCCTCACTGGAGTCCAGCCACTGGGGAAGCCGGATGAAGGGGAACCCGGAGCCTCTTCGGACTCTGAGGCAGTATGAGGGAAGGTCAGCACAGGGCAAGGGCGGAGCATCACCTCCTCCTGGCTGGCCTCTGGAGAGAAGACCCAGTCCAGGCGGAAGCGACGCTGGCGCCCTCGATAGCAGGTGGTGACAGTGCCGCTGGGGCCAGGCTCCAAGCTCACCAGGCTGGAGGGTGTCCCTGGCCTCAGTCGACACAGCACACGGATATTTCCTGGGATGGAAATGAGGTCAGAGGGCTGCCTCCTGCAGAGGCTCCACTTCCTCCAGCTTGCCACCCCACTCCTCCACTTCCCAAGCCTGCCATACCCTTGAGCTCCAGCAACCGCCCTGGGCATCCAGTTGGGGGCCCCTGCTGCTCCTCAGGGAGCTGAGTCCCAGCCCCACCAGCTGACAGCGCCCCCAGGGCCCAGGATACCTGGTGGAATAGGGATGTGAGGAAGTGAGGGCAGCAGAGGAGCTGGGGGTGGGGGGCGTGCCCAGGGCAATATGGTGATCTACAGCTTCCAGTGGCTTTGGGCCCCTAGGGGCACCGTTCAGCAGGCCCCCGATGGACACTCAATCTCAGGAGGCTCATGGGAAGACCTCTGTCTCCTCTGGGGTTGGCCAACTTGTGAGGGGTTTACAGTCCCCCCCAGTTTGCACAGATAGAAGTGAGATCACACCCAAGGTGTGTGAGATCACAAGCTGTCTTGGTTCCAGAGCCTACACCCTCCATTAGAGCAGGCAGCTCCCTGGGGCTGCGAAGGAAGAAAGAACAAGGGCTCCCCATGGAAGAACGGTGACTGGGCTGCCCAGAGAGCATGTGCTGGAGAGGGGGCAGATGGTCCTGACCTGGCCCCGGGCCTCACTGAGCGAACACTGACAGCTCTGGGTAAATGTGCTGACCAGTCCTCGGAGGTCCCCACAGCCCTGTCGCAGACTGGCCATACGTGCCCGAAGTCCTGGCAAGGAGAGTTCGGTGTGAGGGAAAGCCCAGACCACATGGCCTTCCCACGAGCCCTCTGGACCCAGCCCTTACCTGCCAGCTGCCCATGCATCTGCTGCAGCTCCCTTCTGCAGTTCTGCTCGGTCTCCTGCTGGAGCTGCCGAAGGGCCCCCCGGAGGCCCTGCAGCTGCACCTCCTGCACCCCCAGCTGTCCCACCCAATTCCACCCCCGTCACTGAGGAAATAGGCACTTACCAGGCCCTGCCTCAGATACCCCCTCCCAGTGCACCAAGACTTCCCGGCCCCTGGGCTCAGCGCCCACCTGGACTTGAAGTGCCTCTGTGGTGTCCTGGGCTTCCTGAAGCCGACTCTGGAGCTCCACCAATGCCTCTGCCTCCTCCTGCAGGAAGAGTGGGAGCCGTGTCAGCTATGGAGCCAGGAGGGAACTCGGGGAGGGGCACTCTAGCAGCCCCGTGTCACGGATGGGGAAGTCAAACAGAGGGACAGGCAGAGCTGCTCATGAATCCACATCTCCCAGCTCCAGACAGGACTCCTTTTCCCAAGTCCCTCTGCTCTCCTGGGGTCAGTCACTTGGAAAGCCATGGGACAGGCTCGAGGTGTTCTCTCATGGGCACTGGTCTCCTCGTTCGGGCAACTTTGCCCAGACCATCCCAGGGCCTGTCCACAATCCTGGTCTCTGACCCTGAAAGTTCTGCCTCTGCTCCAGCGGCGTTAGATCCTGAGGAGGCCAAGTGTTCAGGAGTGCCTGACTGCAAAAATGGGAGCAGCTAAGGAGGATACCTGGGGGCCCCTGGTGGAGGGGCCAGGGCCCCAGCGCAGCAAGAGGTCTCGAGTGAGGCTCAGGCTCTGTTTCAGAGCCTCATTCTCCAGGGTTAGATGCTGAACCCTTTTCTCTGAGTCTGTCGCCCCCTGGTGGAGAAAGAGGCCCTCTAACTCACCTGAAAGTTGAGGCCCCCTCTCTCGTCCTCCTCCTGGAGCCCCGCCCCCAGCAGCCTTACCACGCCCAGGCGCAAGCGGCCCAGCTCCTCTTCCTGCACTTCTAGCTGCTGCTTCAGCTCCTCTAGCTGGGAAGGAGGGAGGAGCACAGGGTGGAACATCTCCTTCCACTCCCTCCCACCCCAGTCCGGTTTCCTTCTGAGCGCCTCACCTGTCCAAGGATGAGCTGCTCCAGCCGCTGCCAAGCTCTCTGGTCCTCCTCCAACTGGGGAGGGTTCTGCCCTTGGGCCTCACCCCTTGGTAATAGGGAAGGGCTTTCTTCTTGAGGTGGGGATCCTGGGGTGGGGTGGATCCAGTTAGGACTGATGAGGTCTCTAACCTGAGGGAGGGGACACCTCGGGAGCAAGGCTGGGCATGGGACCCTGAACTCCAGGCCACTCAGTTTCTGGTGGGCTTCACTCCCTCGACTCCCTTTTCAATTCACTACTCCTTACGCACCAGCAGGTGTGGGAGGCTGCACCTCCGAGGCTGGATGAATACCCTGGGGCAGGGCCTGCCTCCCCCTGGGGCTCCGAATCCATGCCAGGAGGGCCAAGAGCTGACCGGTCACCGTCAACAGTGGGGGGACATCGCTCGGCTGTAAAGGAGATAAGAATCTGAGCAGAAGAGCCTGAGGTGAGGACAGCCACGGGGAGACCCAGAGCTGCGGAGAGAGTATGAGTTTCCAGGAGAAGAACCCTCTTTGAACCGCTCACCTTGGTCAGGTCAGGGTTCCGGCAGCTCTCTTCCGCCCCCAGCTGGACGGAGAGGAACTCAGCAAGACGCACGAGAGCCTCTTCCAGGGAGACCTCGGTAGAGCGGCCCTCTGCTCCCTCTTCTGGCCCATCCTCAGACTCGGAGCAGCCTGCGAGGCCTGATAGCGGGAAAGGGAGGCTTGCGGCTCACGTGTTGGAGGCTAGGCCACCAGAAGGCACCGGCTGTGTTCCTCCCTCCCTAAGAGGTCACGGGCACCCCTCCCTCTCGCCGATGGCGGGGTTCTCTCACGGTCCCAGGGACGCAGCGCTCCCGATGTACCGACAGCACCTACCCACCAGGCCTGTCAGCTCGGTCCACAGTTCTGCCGTGGGCTGGTCAGGGCGGCGGCGACCCCCGGGCTTGCCACCGGCACTCTAGGGAGGGAGCAGCGAGACCCCGAAGGAGTGGGTAGGCAGCCTGTGGGACTCCTTCCCTCCAGGAAATGGGCCGAGGGAGTTGGGGCTGAGGTCTCCGCTTCCAACACCAGAACAGAGACGGGGTCCTCAGCACGGCCCTCCTCCCTAGCGTCAGCGCCCTGGGAACGTACGCTACGCGGGCCCGCAAAACCTCCTCTCGGGAAGGGGGTCGCGGGCTGTGCAGCGCTTTCTCGGCTCACCTGGGCGGGGTCCCCGGGGTCGCCGGCCACCGCAGCCCCGCCATCCCTACGGAAGAGGCTGTAGAAGATGTAGATGAGCAGCGAGTAGAAGGCGTACATGGGAGCGCGGGGCGGCAGAGGGCCCGGCTTCGCGCCGCCCCGCGTCCCAGCGCCCCGACTCCGCGCCCGCGCGCTGCAATGTCGGTGCGCATGCTCGAGGCGGCCGCCCCCACGGCCCCGCTCCCGCGGGTGGAGGACGCGCGCGCGAGAAAAGGGGATGTCAGAGAAACAGGGGTCCCCGGGGCTGCGCCCGGACACCTGTCCCGCGCCTCCCACTCCTACTTCACGGAGACCCCGGGCTGGAAGGCGCCCACGGTCTCCACACACGCCCTCCTCGGAATCCTTCCTAACCCTCAGCGGAGGCACCCATAGCTCTCGCCTCTTAGAGCCACCAGCACCGGAGAGTCCAAGCTCCCCTCCTCACGTAACCCCTTCCTCATAGCCCCGCTCCAATCCCTTCACAGCCCCTCCCCACTCACTCCTCCCCTCCCAGCTCCGCCCTTACCGCTCACAGCCAATCCTCTCCCCTCATGGTTCCGCCCACAACCCTCCCCTCTCTCAGGCCCATCCCTTCACCCCTCCCATCCCAGCTCCGCCCTTACCGCTCACAGCCAATCCTCTCCCCTCATGGTTCCGCCCACAACCCTCCCCTTTCTCGGGCCCATCCCTTCACAGCCCCTCCCCTCACCACAGAGTCCCTCCAAACCACTTGGCTGTCACACCCCGATCGTGGTGGTACAGAGTTCCCTCCTCCTAGTCTCCCCTCCGCTCTGACAACGTCCTCTTGCTCTCCTAGATCGTCCCCTTAGCCCAGGCCCCGCCCCCCACCCAC
Organism: Paguma larvata; assembly: GCA_030068075.1. Taxonomy (NCBI): domain Eukaryota; kingdom Metazoa; phylum Chordata; class Mammalia; order Carnivora; family Viverridae; genus Paguma; species Paguma larvata. The sequence goes on along the minus strand of CM057838.1, from coordinate 79,980,433 downwards.
CGCTCTAGCCTCTGCTCCTCTCGTTGGTTCGCGCCCGGCCCGCGCTGGGAAGAAGCCGGAGACCCGGCGGCGGCGGCGGCGGCGGCGGCGGCGGCGGCGGGCGGGTGGCAGGTGGCGGGGGGGGTGGCGGGGTGGCGGGGTGGCGGGGTGGTGGGCGACGCCAGTCTACAGCTCGCCTCTGTAGAGGTGGTGGGCCCTCGCCTCTCAGCCACCTCTGAGGGCCTGTGGCGCAGCTCCTTCTAGGCCAGGTTCTGAAAACGGCCCTCCCAGAGCGCAGAAACCAGGCCGAGTGGGCCTGCGCGCAACTCTCCCTGAGGTCTGGCACCCCCACTTGGATTCCAACTCACCCCCCCACCCAGGACAGGCTCTGCGCCGCTTTCTCCCTTCTTTTCCCGTCCAAATTAGGTTCTTTGACCCCACAAGTGTGCCCCGTGGTCCCAGGGCTCCGGAAAGTTTTGGGTGAGCCTATCCCAATATTTAGAAATGGGGCTCTGGAAACTGGGAGTCCTGGAGAGTCGTCCTTAGGACTCTTGGTCACCGGCTTCTGCGTTTTCTTCCTCTCCAAAGTTGAGGATCCTCTTCACTACCATCCGAAGTGGCATGGACCCCAGACTGTGGAGTGAGTGGAGCACGGCCCTGTCCCACCTAGCGCTGGGAGTGGTATCTCTGCACGCGGCGGTGAGCACTGCCCAGGTGAGTACTGGGGCCAGGAAAGAGTGTATTCCACTCCCAAATTGCAAGGACCTAGATCAGGTCCGGTTCCTCGGATCAGGGAAAGGGTGGTGGGAGGTTGAGTCTGGGGGCCAGGGTTGCATGAGACCCCCACACCCTTCTCTCCTTAAAGGAAAGTCCTGGTTCCTCTCCCGCCCCACCATATCTCCTCCTATCCTTGTGCTGACAGGCGAGTCGAGGGGCCGCCGCTGGCTTCCTGCTCCAGGCCTTGGCCTCAGCCACCTTGCTGGCCCCAGGGCAGGGCACAGATGAAGACTGTCTTGCTGGAGCCTGGGTGGCCACTGTCATCGGCCTGCCCCTTCTGGCCTTCGATTTCCACTGGGTGAATGGGGACCGCTCCTCTGCCAACCTGCTCCTGGGAGGAGGAATGGTGCTGGCAGTGGCTGGTGACCATCTTGGTGCTGAGGGCCGCTCTGTGGCTGGTCAGGCAGTGGTGCTGGTGGTTGCAGTGACCATCCTCATTGTGGCTGTTTTCACGACCAACACTTATGGAATGTGGGGGGGTGCGATGATGGGGGCTGCAGGCCTCCTTAGCCGGCTGGAGGAGGACAAAGTTCTGCTGCTTCCGAAGGAGGACGTCTATCGCTGTGTCCTGGCTGCAGGCAGTTGGGCCTACCACCGAGCCCTGCACACACAGCGCCTGCAGTGGGAGTGATGTTTGCAGACAGCAAGGTGGGGCTTCTGTCCTGGCTACCACCTCCCTCTCCCACAGGCCTGCTTCTGTGTGCCTCCTCCCCTAAGGATAGACTCTCTTGCTTCCCAAAGAGAGTTTGCTGCACGGTGATGGATGCCTTGGTCAGGAGACAGAATCTGGGCACTGTCCCTCCTCTGCCTGAGTTTGGGGACTCACCTAGACCAGAATTAAGAAGATGGAGCCCCAGGCACGTTTTGGCCTGATGTGGGGCAGGCCATCCATGGTTTTGGATTCAGAGAGAGGCTTGGTCTCCAATAAACCTTAGGGATTCAGCAGGAATATGCAATCTGCCCATTCTTGAAAGGGATCAAGGGAGGGGTCCTTCGGTGAGTCTTCTAAAGCTCCAGGGCAGCAAGTGGCTTCCCTGTGCAAAGAAAGAGGCTGTCCTGGAACTAGCCCTGGGGCCTCACCCAGCCTGACCTCCTGCTGTCACCTTTGTCAGGATGGCCCCTAGATTGGGAAGACCTACTCCTGGGCCCTTGCTCTCTTGGGACATAGTAGAGTTCTGAATATCCTTGGCACAGCCTGGCAGGTGGCCCTCTGGGACAGTGACCTTCACGGGCTGCCGGTTGGGGTGGGGGCAGGGAAGGGCTAATACTATAGATGTATTACAGCTGTCCTCAGAAATGCACATTCCCACTCAGAGCTGACCTGACATGTATTCATCTGTCCACTGGCCTGTGCAAGGCAGGTCCTAATTTCCCAAGACTCTCACTTTCCTCAGTTGGACCCCTCTTCAGCTCCCAACCCCAGGGTTAGGAAATGGGTTTGGGCAGAACAGTGAGTTAGATTCAGGATCCAGTGCCCTTTCTCAGGATTACCTATGCTTGCCTCCTGTGGAAGCACACTTGGTCCCACACAAGAAGTGGCTGGCTGGGTTTCTCACTCTAGCGAGTCAGGCCAGAGCTTCTTGCGCTCAAGCCTGAGTGTTGAGGGACAAAGGCGCAAGCACACCCCAAAGTGGCTTTCCAGCGATGCCCACCATCATCCCGGTGGCCCTCGGCGTGTAGGCCGCACCCTAGATGGACCGGAAGTGGCGCGCACGCCCCCAACCCTAGGATTTCCCTGCCCCGGGCGCGCGCCCCTCAGCGGGTCGCCCTGGGCCCCGCCCTCTTCCTGCCTACTTTCTGCAGGGGCGGGCCCTCGGGCATCCTTGCGCTCCCATTGGGTCTAGCTGACGTACCGTCTAGCCCTGATCGGCTCTCCCATTGGCCCCGCGCGGTTCACGTGACAGGGAGACCGAGGGGGCGGTGGCGGCGGCAGGGGGAGCGCGCAGCGAAAACAAAGATGGCGGCCGCGCCGGGGTCGGTGGCCGCGGCGGCTTCGGGGCGACGCGCGGGCCAGACCCACTGAGGCGGCGGCGCAGGGAGCGGGGTTGCGGGGTCGCGGCGGCAGCGAGAGGGCGGCGGGAGCGCGCGGCGCCCCTAACCTCCAGCCGCGGGTGCGCGCCGGCACCCGCCCGCCGGGCCGACCGGCCGCGATGTCCGGCGCGGAGGAGGCCGGCGGGGGCGGGCCGGCCGCGGGGCCCGCCGGCGCCGTGCCGGCTGGGGCCGGGGTCGGGGCCGGGGTTGGGGTCGGGGCTGGGCCGGGGGCGGCCGCGGGGCCGGCGGCGGCAGCGGCGCTGGGCGAGGCGGCGGGGCCCGGGCTCCCGGACGAGGCGGGCCTGGCCGGCGCCCGGCAGCTGCAGGAGGCGGCCGGCGACCCCGACGCGCCGCCCAAGAAGCGGCTGCGGGCGGCCGAGGCAGCCGAGGCGGCGGCGGCGGCGGCGGCGGCGGGCAGCGGGAAGCTGGAGGAGCGGCTCTACTCGGTGCTGTGCTGCACCGTCTGCCTGGACCTGCCTAAGGCCTCCGTGTACCAGGTAGGGCCGCCGGCCCGACCCCGACCCAGCCCGACTGCAGCCCCGCCGCGGCCGCCCCCCTCCCTGGGCACCGCGTAACCTCGGAAGGCAGGTCTGAGCTCCGGGGCCCAACAGTCGGGACACCGGCGGCTCTTCGGAAGCTATTCATTCTCCTTCTGTTAGGACTTTATTTCCTACTCATAACCAGCCTCTTGTACTGACTTCTCTTGTTCCTAGATCCGAATCTTATCTTTCCGCTTACTTTTCGGCTTTCTCCACTGCCCCCTCCTCAGCAGTCCCCAGCTCACCCTCTCAAGCTGCCCCCAGAGAAAAGTGGTGACAGATATCCACATTCCGCGACCCCCCCCCCTTCTCAGAGCCTGCTCTCCTAATTCTTGAGCTCCCTGGGCTTGAGGAGACCCTGGTCTTTCCTCTTCACTCAAGAGCTCTATCTCTATTCTTTTAGTAGCCACACCCCCGAAACCGTCTTCAAGCTCCTGTCATATACCTTCTACCTCCTTGTTGAAAGAACTCTCTTTGCGTTTCATTTTGAAAGAGCATTGAAGGGAGTGGATCACCTCTTTTCCCTCCCCTGTTTCTTCCTCATTTCCTGGTCTGGATAAACTACTTGCAATAAACCCCGCAGTCTGGGTCCCTCTTCTATTCTCAGGCTGACCTTATGCTTTTGTACATGCGATGCCTTAAGCTGGACTCCCGCCCCATCCTATTTTACCCACACCAGGCCTGGCTTCTCAGGCTACCAGCACTCTAGGAGGTGTGTCCACTCTCCTTTTACCATCTGAGAATCCAGATTCGTGGCTGGACTCTGTCCTTAACCAGCCACAGCCATCAGAGAGGGGACTTGGTGGATCTTACATGGGTGTCACATGGCAGCAGGGACCACACTCTGGCCCTAGAATTAGTTTACTGTGTGCTCCCTTCTTTGCCCGCCTGTCTCTCCCCACCCCGCCCCCACCCTCTGACACTGCTTCCTCCCAGAGGCCTTTTGAGGAATAGAACAGGTTATCTATCACCTTTCTTTGCACTTACAGGAGCTGGTCACGGCTGATGGGGCTTGTTCTCCTGCTGTCACTCAGACTGGGGGCCATGGGTGAGGGGGCCATTTTTATAGTAAGCAGTACTGGGCTAATCTGGGTTGCCATTTCCCTGCCTCCAGATCTCCAGACCCTTTCCTGCTTTGGCATGACGTAGCTTAGGAGGACCCTGGTGTGCCCAGGTGACAGAGAGAGGAAAGAGAAGGCATTGGCAGGGAAATGGGTTGAGTTCTTTAGGATCAGGGCACTGGCTCTTTGCCTAACCTCCTGGCCAGAGACCCTAGCTCAGGAATACCACAGGCCTTCTGACCCAATCGGAGGAGCACTTCCCATGGACCCTGAGCCTTGGAGATACCTCTCCAGCGGTTGTCCCCTCTCCAGCCCCTTTTTTCTTGCCCATGATCTTTCGATCCTCTCAGGTGGAAGAACTCTTCCTTCCTTGGGTCTTAAATGAGAGCCCAAAAACCAAGCCAACATTGGGTAGGGGGGGAGGGTCCCAGGGGGATTTGGGGTCTCTCTCTCTCTCGCTCTCTCGCTCTCTCTGTCTTTCTCTCCCCCCCCCCCCCATCCTGTAAGTGGGCTAGACCTGGACCTGGCACCAGGACAGGCCACATGGTGCTGTCTCCTGGTCCACTCAGCACAGAGCCAAAGCTCTGCCTCCGGCCAGAGCCACCAGTGATGGGGCCTCTGAGCCTGGCTGGTTCAAACCGGCCTGCCCTGTGCTGGGAGCTGAGCTTGGTCCTGGGCAGACTGGAGGCAGGCATCTAAACAGCTGTGATGGAGAGAGTGGAGGAGCTAAGGTAGCCCGAACCTGTGGCCCTCCCATGAACTAGTGGGCTCTGCTCAGCAGCTTCCCTGGAAACAGGCCTGCTGAGCAAGGAGAGCCCATGACGCTAAGCTGTAGGCTTTAGCACTGGCCCCTGCCCTACCTCCGTTCTTCCCAAGTGACAGCTGGGCCTTGATAGGGAGTTGTTTCCTTCTCATCTCTGGAAGCCTAGAGAAAGCTTTAAAACATGTGATCAGTAGCAGAGGCCTTGGCTCTAGAAGGGTTGACTAAAGTCCTGCCACAGATCAGAACTTGCTTTGGTTGCTGGAAGCCATGCCGTGGTGGGGGGCATGCCTGGCATGGATGCATAGCAGTGCCCGTGAGGGGCCTGAGGGATTAGCTGGGGTGGGGGAAGGAGGGAAGGCTTCCTGGTGACTCCCCACTGCATGTGACCCTGGATGGGGACATTGAGGCTAGGGGTTGGGATGGGCCTGGATGTGTCCGAGCTGGGTTTGCTCCCAGGAGGATCTGGTCATAAATGGTGTAGGCCCTATACATGCTGTCTCAAAACAGGCAGGCACACAGCCTTCTGGATGTCTCTGGTTGGGTCCCACTACTGGCCATTATCTCTTGGCCTGGGCTCAGCCCCTCCATTTCTGGGTGTGCCGTATTGACTAGCCTTTTCTGGTGGCTGGTCTCAGGCATGCAGTGTGTTCCGTTCTCTGTTCCTACCAGCAAGGTTTTTCCTGACTCCACCAGAACACACGGCTTGGAGCAGGCACCAGCCATGCTGTGTGTCTGGGGACTGTCTCAGATGCTGCCCAGCTCTGGGGTGAGGAGAATAACCAGTGGCCATGGTGAGCCCAGTGCATTGTGCCCGGCTGGGGCTGCATGGGACAGTTCTGTGGGCCTCTGGAGTTGGCTAAGTGTGGGGTAACTTGAGAGCACCGTGGCCACCAGACCCCATATCCATGCCACCAGGGAAGCCTTGGTGGTGGCAAGAGCTCACCTCGAGCAGACTTACCCACCTGTTCCAGAGTCTGAGGCTCTGGCCCCACACAGCTGGCTCTCCAACACATCTAGCACATCAAGCCACACACCTGGGCTAGGAAACCTGCTTTAGTATAAGAGCAAAGCACTCATGCAGACGGTTTTCAGCATGGCCTACTTTAAGTTAGGTCAGGTCAGATCAGGGACAGTGTAGGTTCAACAGATGCTGTCTTTGATGTTCGTTGTGTAGGTGTTGGGTGTGTCCTTGGTGACTGGTCTGACACCTCCAGAGTCCCAGGCAGCACCCAGGTAGGGGCAGGAGGACTGGAGTTGCAACAGGGACACTCATGCAGGAGTGGGCAGCAGGCAGAACCGTGGCGCCAGGGTGATGTGACCTGGCCCCCTCTGCGGTTGTGAGTGCCTCCTCTGGGGGAAGTGCAGCCTTTCTGGCGACTGGAGCATTGAAGATGCAACCTGACCCTGACCTCCTTCCTAGGCTGCCCCCCAGCTCTTCACACCAGGCCCAACGTGTCCTCTGCATGACACACCTGGTGTGACCCTGCAGACATCAGCCAAGGCCCTGAGCTGTGGACCAGCGTCTGGAGGGAGGGGCCACAAGCTCTCCCAACCTCTCACTGGGCTCTCTGCCAGAAAAAGTTCCCCGTGACCTCCATCAGGGTAAAGGAGTAATGGGGGGGCCTTTCACAGGATGTGGCCCCGACTGGCTTTCTGGCCCACCACTCCTGGCCTCAGACCTCGGCCTGCCAGCGACACACCTCACCCCTCCAGCCTTTTGCGCCAGTGCCCCTTCTGCCTGGGTGCCCCCTCCCCACTCCTACCTCTCTTCCGGGGCCCTGTAGAGGCAGTGCCCCTGTGCTGTAGCCATCCTCTCTCCTGCCACAGGATGCTCGTCCTCACTTCACGGGGCACTTGCCAGGCTTTGCCCTGTGCGGGCACAGGGCATGTCTTGCTGTGCCTCTCACCCCAAGGCCTCTGGTCTCCTGCCTCAGGCCCTGGCGCAAGGGGACTAGTTACTTGATTGGCAGGCACACTGGTTAAAGACCTAGGAAACAGGTGGGTCCATCTCTGCCCGGGCCCCAGCCAGTGTGGTCACAGGCCTTGGGGGAGCCTCCTGTCACAGTCAGCATGCCAGGTGCTGCAGGCTCTGTTCTAGGTGATGTTTAAGGAATCCCCTGTGGGGCTGCCTGCCCACCCGGCCGGGGATCCTCTTCTCTAGCTCCCGACTCATGCTTTGAGGTGAGAAAAGTAGCAGAAAAGAGCTATGGAAATGTATCTGCCTAGGTATCCACAACAAGAGCATAAAGAGAACAAAGTTTCTGGACTCTGGCCACATGAGCAGCTTTCTTTTTTTGTGGTGGTTGCTTGTCATTCGAGTTGCCTTTGGATCCAGGGAGTATCCACGTTCTGAGCAAGAGCCTGACTATGGGATTGACTGGTTCCCACTGAAGTCCTGTCTCTCGGGGATAGCGTGATCACAGGAGCCGCAGGTCCAGGACTTGAAACCTGAAATGTGGTGGAGAGTTAGAGTCCTGGCTTTACCCAGGAAAGCTTTGTTCTTTGGACACTGTGAGGTCCCTTCTTAGGCCCATTGAGTAAAGAGATTGAAGAGACCTCAGGCCAAACATGGGGGATATGGGGTGCCCTGCAGCCCTGATGGGCATGGTGAAGGGGACCTGCAGCTGGGCTGAGGAGCAGTTTTGGGGTTAGTGCCCTCAGCTATGCTTTGGATGGTGAGCTGCTCTCATGGGCCTAGGATTTGAGGAGACCATGCACACCAGGTTTGAAAGAGGGCCTAAAGGGCCTCCTGAACAGGCTTGGCTTCCAGAAAAGGGGGTCGGGTGGCTGGGTATTTTCTAAGAACCTCTTATAGCCCAGGGGGAGGCTGGCCTGGGTGCATGTGACCTTCCTGTGCCCAGGTAGAGGGAGGGGCCGCCAGGAGATGTCCTGAGAGGACAGGTACAAAGGCGCCCTTCTGGGCCGCTTGTAGAGGGGTTTGGGGGGGGTTGCTATGGCTCGAATGGGGTTGGGGACTCCAGGGGTGCCTCCTGAGGTTCTGCAGGTGGGGGCCATGTGAGGGGCCGGCCAGGCTCTGCTGTGTGATGGCTTTGGTGGGTGTTTATTCTGTGCCTGTCATGTGTTGGGGGCCAAGCCATGCTGTTGTACATATCGTTTCACCCCACGTGATAAGGCGAGTCTGGTCTTTGTCATTTCTTGTGCCTAAGTAGAGTGAGACCCAGAGAGGGAAGCAACAAGCCCCAGGTTATGCTGCAGGTGACTTGTAGGCTAGAGTCTAAGCCACCATCTGTTCTGGGAGGCTCTGTAATGTTCTGAGTTGGGAGGCCCCTCTTCCTGCCCCTCCTACCATCAGGATCTTACTGGCAGCCTGGGTGGGCGCTGCAGGAGCTGCTTCTTGGGGTACCCAGGCTCTTGGGGGCTGGCTCTAGCATGTGGAGTGGGGCATTCTGGCCTGCGCTGGCTGGGACTGTCCATCAAAGGCTTGGCATGTAGGTGATATTGTGCAAAGTCCTCTGGGACCAAGCTTCTGACTGGGCAAATCAGGGTAGGTGCAGTCCAGCCTAGCCACTGAGGAGGCTGGGTCTGTGTTAGCACGTGGCCAGGCTGCATGTGGAGTCAGGGTCGTGCTTGGGAGGACAGGGAGGGCCTGGATAGCAGGGAGGTCTCTGGAGCCTGGTGACCGCCCTGCTGTGGACAGACCTCCTGGGCGGGGCGTCAGCTAGACCTGGGCCAGCCACCTTGTTTTCACGCAGGAGATCCCGTGGGTACCTGGTGAGGTGCTGCCTGGGTGTGGGTATCAGCTGGTCCCTTGGCCAGGCCGCAGCATCTTGCTCGCTTGCTGTCTTCCAACTCACAAGTGAGCTGTTGGGACCTACGGAGCAGGGGCCCGTCATCTCCCCCAAGGAGGGCAAGTTTCCGTGCTTCTTTATGGAGTCCTCTCACCTAAGCCTGTGTTGGGTCTAAAGGCTTCAGGAGGAAAGGGGTGGGAGCTGGCGTGAGGGCTTGGATGTTCTCGCAGCCCCCAGGCTCTAAGGAGAGGCCTGTTGGGAGGGGTGTGCAGGCCACCGCTCTCTGCCTCAGACTCGTGGGTTTCAGGGCAGTGCTGGGAGACGAGCAGTCACACACATGGCAACCTTGGTGTTCCTCAGGTCTTAGGACGCCATCCAAGTCTCTCACCCTCAGGTCCACACATCCCTGCTGGGCCACCCTGAAATAGAAGAGAAGCGAGTGGGTGCTGTTGCTGTTCTGCTCAGGCCAGTGGTGACTGCAGAGCTGAGCCCTGCCCAGTCAGCCTCTCACCGGGAGGCAGTGGGGGCCGGGGGGGGGGCAGGGTCTCATAGTTGGCATCCGGCCAGGCTTCCTCGTTGAGGGTGCCGGGCAGTGGTTGTGGCTTCACTGAATGTGGTTCTGTGTAGTTCGGTCTCACTTCCAAGGGTGCCCTGAAGTCTCCCCCTCCCATGAGTTAGTAGTTAGATCACCACGTGCAGCTTTGCTTTGTGCCTTCTGCACGCGGCAGCAGGCTTCTGCCCGGGGCTCGGGTTTGGTGAACCCAGGCCTCTGTCGGGCTCAGGCCCTTGGTGGGGGCTGTGATTAAGGTTGTGCCCTTGGTCTGTGCCTCCTACAGGGTGGCAGGGGCCTATGGCGTCTATGTCACCCTCCCCTCCACTCACCGCAACTCTGGCTTCTCCCCGACCTCTGGGGGTGGACAGGATAGACTGCCTTTCCAACCTGCTCCTCCTGTGAGCAGGCTGCAGCCCATACCAACTACTCGGATCCCTTGGGTAACTGGCAAGGTGCTGGCTGCGTGTGGATATTGGCTTGTCCCTTGGCCGGGCCGGCAGCACTCTGCAGCTAGCCTGTGTGTCCAATGCTGGCACTGGCCCACCCCTGTCAGACCCTTTTTCTCCAAACCTGAGCCCAGCCAGCTCCTCTACCATATCTTGTACATTTTAATTTTTGACCTGACTTAGAAATTGATATTTTAGTGCAGATAATCTGTGGGGTGTTTGTGTGGACGTGGATTCTGCATACGAAGCCTTTGTCCCCAACCCCCCTACTCCCACGGGTCCTCAGCATGTAAGTCCCATCACTCACTAGACCCCAAACCTGGCACATGGGTGCCAGGAGCTCACAGCCTAGCTCCTCAGCTCTGGGTGCACAGACCCCTGAAGTGGTGGGATGGCAGCTGGTGTTTACTGAGGACCCCTTCTGTGTGGGGATGCGGCCAGGCCTCTACTGCACTGCGTGCCCCTCTCAGAAGGGTCCTGGACCTCAGAGGAAACTTGTGGCCCAGTGGCTTTCTGGAGGTTTGCCACAGTTGGTGGGCCCAGGCCAGCTGGTGGCAAGACCTGTGATGGCGCCGTCTGCCCCTTCACCCTCGGCTGGCTGTGGGAGAGTCTCCCAAGTGGAAATCCAGCTACCTTTGGCAGAACCCCCACCTGTCCCCGCAATGTTCCCTGACCTCTGCCCTTCCGCATCTGCCTCTGCAGGTTTTTACTAGTCAGGATCAGGCCTAGGGAAGCCATGTCTGCCCCGAGTGGACACTTAGCTCAAGTCTTTGCTCTTGAATTCTTGGTTTCTTTGTGGGTCTCTCCTGCCCTTCTTACTAGGAGCCCCTGGAGGGCCAACCCCACAGCCTGTGTATCTCTCTCGATGGCACCAAGTGAGCACTCAGGAGGTATGTGTGGAATCAGTCAGAGACCCAACAGGAGTCGAGCAGGCAGCCCACTGCCCACATGTGCAAGGACTCCCAGCAGGGGACAGGTTGCTGACAGGCAGTGTCTGGGCCTCAGATCTGCAGGTTCAGAAAGGGAGGGGGCCTAGCTCCTACTGACCCAGTTCAGCAATATGTCCTGCCTGTAGCCCCCATTTTCCCCTCCAGGCATGCACTGTGCCCACACACCCTTGTCCCAGGCCAACTAGGCCTCCTCACCTGCCACAGCTCTGTGCCACTCTAGCTTATAGGAAGTCCCTTGCAGGTAGCCAGCCTCCCCGGGTGGGTGGCAGCTGCCTTCTCACCTGTGCTGGCCAAGGAGGGCTGGAGTGGAGGGGTCAGGCTAGGAGTCAGTCTGAGCCAGGCCCCAGCTATGAGCACAGGGGAGCGGTGTCTACTGCCCCTCTCGACAGCTGCTGGCCAGGTGCCACAGCCATGCCCGGACAAGAGTCTGTGTGCCTGTAGATGACCCAAAATCAGGGCCTCTAGGGGACTCTTGAGGCAGTCCCTGACCCCTGGGATGGGAAAAGGCCAGGCTTCAAGCCCCAGTGTGGCCAAACCAATCACCGCTAGTGGGTCTGCCTCAGTGGAGATCTGTTACCTCTGTAAGCCACCAAGGGCCACTTTTGAGTCACCCACCCCTCTCCACAGGAGCCCCATGGCCGTGTCTTTGCAGTGTTCCAGGAGAAAGGCCTGTCCTGCCTGAGCAGTGGCTCTGTTTGCCTAAACGACAGCGTGCCTGTGCCTCTCTTCTGCAGCTGGAGCTGGCGGGGCATGCTGGTGCGTGCGTGTGTGCACGTCCTGCAGGTCTGTGAGCTCATCTCCCTTTCCTTCTTCGCAGTGTACTAACGGTCACTTGATGTGCGCTGGCTGTTTTATCCACCTACTAGCAGATGCCCGGCTGAAGGAGGAGCAGGCCACGTGCCCTAACTGTCGTTGTGAGATCAGTAAGAGCCTCTGCTGCCGCAACCTGGCTGTGGAGAAAGCCGTGAGTGAGCTGCCCTCCGAGTGTGGCTTCTGCCTGCGCCAGTTCCCCCGCTCCCTCCTGGAGAGGCACCAGAAAGAAGAGTGCCAGGACAGGTAACCGCCTGGGCCGGCCTGCCCGCCAGAGGCTTACCCGCCTGTGTGGGGCCCAGGACGGGTCTGGAGGCCACGCTGGTGCAGGCAAGGCCGCAGCGTGTGGGTTGCCCTGGCCTTGGGTTCTGCACACATGGCCCAGTGACAGCCTGGAAGGAATGGGTCAGGGTGGAGCTACCCCGGGCCCAGGCCCCTGAGAGGGGTGGGAGTGGAGCCCCTCAGAGAGCACAGGGCTTGGATCTGGACCCAGTTCCTCTTTGGACATCAGCCTGGGTCTCCGGGGTTCTCTGGCTGCATGGCGGCCTCTTAGAGGCTATCTGTCCTTGGCATCTTGAGGCCCAGGAGAGCATGACAAGTTCTGGGAACTCAGTGTGACACTGCATGGGCACCCCCACCCAGCCCCTGCTGGTTGACACTGCCATCTGCCAGTGGGGCCAGGCCACTGAGCCTCGCTGCATAGGGTCCAAGACCATGGTCAGTGGCCACTGTTCCCCAGTAGGAGAGTCCTCACAGCAAAGCGTGTGGGTGGCATGTGTATTCACAGCTCTCATGTGCTACTTTTCTCTCACACACACTCTGACCCCTTCCTGAGAGCTGGCACACGGTGAAAATGGCCTTTGGGGGGTATTCTGTGTATGAACAGGGCTGGGCAGAGGCCCACCTTTGGGGACCACTGGGCAGAGCCACCTCCCACAGGGTGCAGGCCGTGACCACGGTGCTCGCCTCCTCCCCAGGGTGACCCAGTGCAAATATAAGCGCATCGGCTGCCCGTGGCATGGCCCCTTCCACGAGTTGACGGTGCATGAGGCTGCATGCGCCCACCCAACCAAGACAGGCAACGAGCTGATGGAGATCCTGGACGAGATGGACCAGAGCCACCGCAAGGAGATGCAGCTCTACAACAGCATCTTTAGCCTGCTCAGCTTCGAGAAGATCGGTTACACAGGTGAGGCGCCCCGCCGCCTACTGCATGCCGCACAGGCTGCGGGGGGAGGTGCAGCGGCTGGGAGCCTGGGGAGCAGTGGGCTCTGAGCGGTGGGCACAGGCCTTGCTGGATGGCCAGGCTCCGGACAAGCTTTTGGTGAATGGGAGGACACCTTGGGGGAGAAGACGTGCCAGAGGCCGAGCAGGGGAGGGGCCGGGGCAGGACCCCGGGGGCACCTGCATGGTTCTCAGAGGTCCTCTCACCTGTCCTCCCCTCCCCGGCCCTGCCACCCTAACAAGGTGGCATCCTACTGTGTGGGGCCGCACAGCCTTGGGACAGTCAGGGTCTAAGCAGAAGGTGGGCGTGTCTTGGAGGGCCTGGGAGCTAGGGGCCTGCCCTGTGGAGCCAAAGGCAAGAAGAGCACTCAGCACATCCGGTCCTGCCTGCAGGCAGTTACTGCAGGGGCCATGGGCTTCCCGAGGCCATCAAGAAGATGCTCAGGGGCGGGGCTCCCGAATGAGCTGAGGGCGCCTGGCTCAAAATGCAGTGCTGGGAGTGGATGCCCAGAGACGGGCAGGCTGGACCGCACTCGGGCCCACTGGATCTCCTGGGCTCTCCTGGCCACTGCCACTGCCTTTGGACATGCTGGGGAGCAGGAACCAGGCCAGAGCCTGGTCCAGACACAGAGAACAGCGAGAAGCACCTGCTGACACTGGGGCCACTCAGGGAGACTACGACCCTCTACTGTTCAGCCCACACCAGGCAGCCGGCTCAGAGCATCAAGGGCGGTCACAGGCAACCAGTCACACCATGCTGCCTGGACTAGGCCTGCCTAGGTGTGGGCCTGCACAGGCCCGGGAGGCCAAGGGCCCAGCAGCCTCAGCAGCAGCAGGTCATGGCCCCTGGTTAGTTGCTGCCTCAGCTGCCCTGATGGGCGCCATGGCACAAACAGTCCAGGCCGGGCCTTGTGGGTCTGGGCAGGCCAAGGCATCATGATTGTGGCGGTGGCTGGGCAGGGATCCTCGTCCACACAGGAAGGACTGGCCACCTCCATGGAGGGACTCGTGGGCCGTGGGCCCCGGGCTGTGCTGCGAGAACTGTGTGACAGCACAGGAGCCCAGCACTGGGCCACACGCCAGTGCTCTGCCTTGTGCCCCATGCAGGCTCATGTGCCACGTGCCTGCCCGCCCGACCGCCCGCCGGCTTTTCTGGCAGCTCTGTATCAGAACCAATAAAGTGCACTTGTTCTCAGAACGCATCCTGTCTGTGTGTCTGCTTACCCACGCCCCTGGGTGGGCCTCCCGCTGCCTGGGCTGGGCCCTGGGGGAGGCGAAGAGGGAGGCCAGCGGGGGTCGGGCCGCTCACTTCTTCCAGCCTCTGAACTCCCTGCAGCTAATGCGTGTTACTTCTGTTTGTAGTTGTTTCCCCAAAGCTTGTGTGCGCCTCCATTTGCCATAATTGCGTTTGATTTGCCTTGTGACAAGTAGAGCACGCTGTGTCCTCCTGGTAAGTTAGTTGCCTTCCTCCCTGGCTGAGCCTTCATCCTCGGCCTTCGGAAGGCACCGCCACCTGGCCCCGCCCACACTGACTGCCGGCTCTTCCCGGCCTGTCTGTCTCCACAGAGGTCCAGTTTCGGCCATACCGCACGGATGACTTCATCACGCGCCTGTACTACGAGACGCCAAGGTTCACGGTGCTGAACCAGACGTGGGTCCTGAAGGCACGCGTGAATGACTCGGAGCGTAACCCCAACCTGTCGTGCAAGCGCACACTCTCCTTCCAGCTCCTCCTCAAGAGCAAGGTCACGGCGCCCCTGGAGTGCTCCTTCCTGCTGCTCAAGGGCCCGTACGATGATGTAAAGATCAGCCCCGTCATCTACCACTTTGTCTTCACCAACGAGAGCAACGAGACGGACTACGTGCCACTGCCCATTGTCGACTCTGTGGAGTGCAACAAGCTGCTAGCCGCCAAGAACATCAACCTGCGGCTTTTCCTGTTCCAGATCCAGAAGTAGGCGGCCCTGCCGTGCTGCCCGGCCTGCCCAGCAGTGGCTTCACCGTGCTATCTGACCATTTTAGCAGAGGAGGAGAAGGAACAAATGCAAACATTGGGAAAGTCTGCATGCGTGTGCGAAGGTGGGAGTGCTCTCACCTCGCCCTCCGCCCCGCCTCCCCTGTCCCAGGCACCGGAGGCTGGGCCACCTGCAGAGGAGATGGTGGCTCAGGGACACAACGGGGCTAAGTGCAGTGGCCATGCCCTGGCCCCCATGGCACAGTGAGGCGCACCGTCTGCCCTGGGCTGTGCCTGGCCCCTGGGCCGGGCTCAGGGAACACACTGACTTCAGACGGCATATTTGATTGCAATTAAAAAGGCACCCTTGTTTCCTACTTTCTGTTTTGTTCGAGGGAAAGGTGTGATTGGACATCAGGGGAGCTTTGGTTTGACCTGGGGGGTCAGAGCCCACAGGTCCTTGTTCCTACGCCTCCATGCACACCCCCGGCCAGAGATGCTTCCCCCTCCGTCACAGGCCTGGGAAGGGGAGCAGGCAGGACCGGGGTCTTACAGTGGTCCCAGCGCACGCACGTGCGCACGCACACACACACGCACACACACACCAGCTGCTCCAGAGAGAGAGGACTTGGCCACCAGGGCTCAGCAAATGCTTCGGAATGCAGGGTGAAATTCTATTTCTTTCCAGGAAAACAAAATTAAACTCTTCGTAGGCTCTTCTATAAGTTATGCAAATTTAGCAAGAGAGAATCTATTTTCTGTAGTCAGCCTTGAAGGCACAGCACCCCAGCCTGTGAGGGAAGCTGTGGGGCCGTGGGCAGTGAGCTAGCCTGGCTGGGTGAGGTTTCCAGTGGGCTGGCCAGCCCCGTGCTGCTATCAGGAACTGGCTGCTGCCCCCCAGAGGTCAGTCCCTGGGCAACATGGCTTCTCACTGGAGGGAGCTCTTCACAGCCTCAGTGAGCAGTGAGCAGCCTGGGGGCGGGGGGTGCCTCACAGGGAGGGTAGGAGTCCTGCATGGAGGACCCTGAGACCATCAGAGCTGCTGAAAAGGGGAAAACTTGACTCCCCTCCTTTGCTTAGGAGACACAGCTCTTCTGTGATAGGGTTCTCTTGCTTCAATACCAAAGAACCATTTCCTTTGGCCCTGGCCTAGGCTACCCCATGCTTCAGAGCAGTCCCTGCGCGCCACCCTCCCCCCCCTCCCCAGCCTCCCTTCCCATTTCCCAAGCCCCGTAGGCTCAGCACTCGGGGCAGCCCTAGCGGTAAGCGTGCAGAGCTGCAGGCCTGGCCTTTCTCTGTGGTCCCTCCCTCTCGCAGCCTTTGAGTTGGGGGCTGAAAAACGGAGCCATGCATCGGGTGGAGCTAGAGCCTCATCCCAGTGCCTAGCCCAGGCAGCCCTCTGAGCCAATTCTCACCCCGGCAGGGCAGCTCTCCTAGTTCTACTGAAAAGACTGTTTAGCTTCCTGTTTCCAGTCTGGGGCATGGGGCTTACAGGGCATCCCCTCCTGCAGGGCCATCTGTGCCTGGCCACTGAGGACACCCAGAGGTGCTATGCTTGGTTTCCTACCTTCCACAAAGACAGACCCCGCACCCTGACCCCCAGCACACCCTTGGGAGCACACCCTGGTATGAGTCCCACTGTCCTCAAGGGCTGCCCCTCCACACACCTGGCAGGTGCAGAGGATGACATTCGGGTAGCTGTGTGTGTGTAGAGGGGATGGTGCCGTGTCACTGCGTCTCCACATCTCTCAAGGACGGACAAGGAGGGACACCGCCTCTGTAGAGTTTCTGGATTTCAAAGTGACCATGTTGTGGCGGAGCCAGGGTAGGGGCAGGCTTGCCTGGTCTGCCTGTGTTTCGATGCATGTGTGAGCGATTCAAGTTGGCAGAGGGGCAGTGCCTGAAAGCTCTCCTGGGTAGGGTAGGGCGGGAGGCAACATCCCTATGCAGGTCAGGCATGTGGCTGCCAGAGGGGGCCAGGCCAGGGGCCACGGAAGGGAGAAACCAAGGCCGGCTGGGCCAGCTGGGACTAGCAGCCCTTGGATGGGGGTGGCAGATGGGCTGGGCTCTCCAGCACCAGGTGTCCCGGGTTGCTGGGGGCATACAGCCCACTATTTCTGCAGCCCCAGCACATGTCTAGGGGTGCCCAGGGGAGTGGTAATACATCCCAGCATCACTGTCCCCAGCACAGCCCCACCCTCTGATGGTCACCTCAGCAGCTGAGGTGCAGGCAGTACCCTGGGAGTGTGTCTCGGCCACTCCCAGAAGCCGAGGCCACAAACCTACTTGTGGCATCTCACTGGGGCCATTGATTTACTGGGGATGTCCCATCCTCGCTGTTAGAAAGGAGAAAACACCAGTGGTCTGTCTCCAGGACCCCTTGGCATTTGGCATCCTGAGCTAGAGAGAGTGGGGGTGCAACCTCGGCAGATGTGGAGGAGCAGCCTGGGGGCACCGAGCAAGCTGCCCCCCCATCACCGCTCCCCTATGTGCACTACATCCTCAGTTCACCCAAGTGAGACATTTGCAAAAACAATAAAAAAATAATTTTTTAAAGAGAAAAGTGAGAGGTGTTTTTATCACTGTGAGAAATGACTTACGTGTCACCGTTGTGGTCCGTGTTCTCTTTGGATATTTTCTGTATGTAACTATAGTTTCAAAAAAATTCCAAAGCATGTTTTGTCTGTGTTTCCTTATGTGAGAAACCAGCCTCATGGATGCATTTCCCTGGGCTCCGCCAGCATCCCGGGCAGGACTCAGCTACTGCCCCTGCTGGCCCCGCTCGCTGGCCCCTGCTCAGTACTGCCCCATGTGCACATCCTTGTCTGACCAGTGGGAAAGCTGGGGCATAGAGAAGTGGGGTCCTCTCTGGACTGTCTTGTGAATGCTGGCATTGGAAGGGGAGCCCCAACGCAGTCTCCCCAGCAGCTCTGGGGAGAGGTGCCCTCTGCCCTTGGCCTATTGAGCTGAGCCAGTCTCTACTTCCATGGCCTTGCTCTCTCACCCCCACCACATCTCCATCTTGCCCCTCCCTCACTGTGCTCCTCGCACTCCATCGGCCTGCCCCCCAAGCAGCCCTTTTCATTTCAGGGCCTCCCTGTTGTGCTCCCCACCCACCAGACCCAACTAGGGGACCCACAGAGCCCTTCACTCTTCCAAGAGAAGAGGGTTCCCTGCGTCCAACTTCCCGTCTCCTGCATTCCCTCAGACTTGGCTTTGCCCCCACCCCTGCAGCCTCGTCACTGGCCCTGGGCACTCTTCCCTGCCCCCACAGGGTCTACCCCTCCATCACTCCTTCCACTGTGGGCCTCATGGTCCATCCACTGGCTGAGAGTTCTACCCTATTGGGTCTGTTTCGACTTCCACGGAAAATAAATGCAGCCACCTCCCACTCTTTCCAGGCCTTCTCTGGGGCCCTTGGACACCAGCCTCAGCACCTGCACCCGGGGCGGATATGCTGTGCAGTGGGGACTGAAACCTCTAAGACATGGCAGGTGTTTGTTCCTCAAAGCAGTGGGAGACAGGACAGGCATTTAGAGGTCTGGGGCCTGGGTGCACCAAGCCCACACAGATTTCATTGTGTGTGAATTGAGGAAGAAGTACCTTGCTCTGTTCACTTTGGAAGACATCCATCTCCCTTTTCTCCCCAAAACACGGGGGTTCGTGTCCTTGAGTGTAACGACTCTGGGGCTGCATTCGCGGCTGTTCCGCGGGCTCTGTGAAAAGGGGCATATCCGAGTACTCAAGGGTGTTTGGTCATAGATCCCTTCATCTCCTTTTATATGAAGGCGGTGCGTCCTCCAAATAAAGTCGCTCACGCAGGTAGGCTCTGCATGGGTGTGAGTGGTTAGCGGCAGCGCGAGCGCAGGAGACCGCACCCCAAGGGCGGCTGCGGGGCGGGGGCCAGGGGTGGGGATGGGGCTCGGCTTCCACGCGACTCCAGAAGCCGTGCCCACACTCCCGCCGCCCTCTCACTGTCCTTCCCAACCAGACGTCAGACGGACTACAGCTCCCACGAGGCCTCGGGCTGCTGGACTACATTTCCCGGGATGCCCCGCGCCTGGCGGGGAACGCGGGAAGTCCGGATACCCGCGCACGGCCGCCTGAGCATGAGTGTGGAGCGCGAGCTTCGCCGTGAGTCTCTGGGCGGGATGCGGGGCGAGGAGCGGGTCTGGCCCGCTCAGGCGAAGGACTTAGCGTTTCGGCCTCCCCTCTCTCTCTGCAGAGCTGAGCAAGGCCAAGGCCAAGGCCCAGAGAAGCGGGCAGCTGCGGGACGAGGCCGCCCTTTCCCACCAGCTGGGGGAGCTCCTGGCCAGCCATGGTGCGTGCCCGGCGCCTGGCCCAGATTGTGGTCCAGGGCCGGGAGAACTGGGGTGCTGGAGGTCTGGGCCCTAGGGGGCCGGAAGGGATGGGGGACCAGGTGAGCCAGCGGGGACGGGGGGCAGAAGGCCGAGGGGTCGGGCCCGGGAATCTTGCTGAGCGGGCTGCCCAGGGCCGGCCACCGCCTCCTTCGCCCTCGCGGCCCTTTGCTGACAGTCAGGCCCAGGCTGAAGCCTGCCGCGCCTGCTCGCACAGGCCGCTACGCAGAGGCCCTGCGAGAGCACCAGCATGAGCTGCAGCTCCTGGAGAGCATCGACGACCCTCTGGGCTGTGCTGTGGCCCACCGCAAGATCGGAGAGCGACTGGCTGAGATGGAGGACTACTCAGCTGCCCTGAAGGTGGGCAGAACCCACTCCCACCCCCCAGCACCCGTGCTGACCACACCCGCGCTGACCACACCCGCCCTTCCGCATACTTCATGGTATGGTTCATACCATACTTCATGCTGGTCCCTTTCTGAGGAGAGAAGCAGTTTCATTGTCTTGACCTCTGGCTAGAGGGGGACACGCCTGGACGTGGCCTCTTTTTCAGACACCGCTGTGCTAGGGGATTTTAGTCTGGTCTTTGGGTAGGCACATCGTAGCCTGTCCTGGAAGCCTGTCCCCAGAAACCATTAATGAACACAACAAACATAACCCTTGAGCTGTGTTTGTGGGCCAGCTGGGGATTTGGGACCTACTGTCCACAAAGGGCCTGCTTTCGTCCTGGCTGGTTAGAGCGTCGCACCGCTGTCCCCACAGGCAGCCCATGGCACAGAGGATATGGGACGTGCACAGCCTGGCTTTGGCCTGCTCTGCGGGGATTTGAGGGGTGTAGGGGGTTCTTCTGGGCAGAGAGAAGCGCCTCCTGGCGTTAGGGTACATACAGGATATGCTTGAGGTGGGGGCTGGCTCACAATGGCCATTCCTTTGCACCCCAGCACCAGCACCGCTACTTGGAGCTGGCCCGTTCCCTGTCTAATCACACTGAGCTGCAGAGGGCCTGGGCCACCATTGGCCGCACCTACCTGGACATCTATGACCACTGCCAGTCACAAGACACCTTGCTGCAGGCACAGACTGCCTTTGAGAAGAGCTTGGCTATTGTGGATGAGAAGCTGCAGGGTGAGGGCCCTCGGAGGCCAGGCCTCCCCAACCTCTGCCTCCTGACTTGCTAGCAGAGGAGGCCGCAGCTCTGCCTTGTCTGTATGGCGAGTTCTACCTGCCTGGGCGCACCCTTTGCAAGGCTGAAATCTGTCCTTAAAGGCTCCCATGAGGAGGTGCATGGGCTGTGCTCCCCACAGCCTCACTTCTGGGGGTTGTCTGCTCTGTGTACTTCCACACTCTGTCTATAGCAGGAGCCCTGGCACCACAGCAAGAGACAGGAGGAGGGGTGGGGGAGAGGCTGCACAGACCCGGAGCTAGACCCAAGTGGGGATGAGGCACTGAGGGTTTGTGGGGGCATCTTCTAGGGACACTGACCAAGCGAGAGCTGAGCGAGATGAGGACCCGACTCTACCTCAACCTGGGCCTCACTTTCGAAAGCCTGCAGCAGATGGCCCCATGCAACGACTACTTCCGGAAGAGCATCTTCCTTGCTGAGTAAGGCTTCTACCCCTAGAGGAAGGAGCCTCCTGAGAGAGCACCTCCTGCCCCTCCCCACCCCGCACACCTACGGCACGTCTGTGATGTGGGGCAGGCTTGGCTTAACATCAGCAGCTGCGTGTCAGCACTTGGGCCCCCCCCCCCCAGGCACTCTGAGCCCTGTCACCTCCCACAGGCAGAACCACCTCTACGAGGACCTATTCCGTGCCCGCTACAACCTGGGTGCCATCCACTGGCGCAGAGGGCAGCACTCTCAAGCCATGCGCTGCCTGGAGGGGGCCCGTGAGTGCGCACGCGTCCTGAGGAAGGAGCTCATGGAGAGCGAGTGCTGCGTGCTCATCTCGCAGGTGGGCCTCGCCTGCCGAGGGGCTCGGGCTCCAGGGAGCCTGCAAGTCTCACCTTCCTTTGCTCCTCAGATTTTCCAAGACCTGGGGGACTTTTTGGCTGCCAAAAGAGCCCTGAAGAAAGCATACAGGCTGGGCTTTCAGAAGCCTTTGCAGAAGGCAGCGATCCGCCGGACCCTTAAGTATGGTGAGCCTTGGAAGGGGATCTGAGGGGCTGAACTTCCCCGGAAGGGGTGAGAAGGTGGCAGCATCAGCGTGGGCCCTTTTCCCGCTCCCTACCCCCTTCTTGTTGGGAATAGAGCCCCCCATTTCTCTGAGCCTTCAGCACGGTGTGTCGGAGAGGGACTGAGGGTGCTCAGGAGCCTGGCTCAGCATCTATAGATGAGCCAGGATCTTCGTTGGCAAAGTGGAGACGAAAGTGTTGCCAGAGAGGAAGGGGGAGCAGACGGCGCGTGTGGCCCATGAGGACAGACAAGACACTAGTAGCTGGCAGGCACTAGTAGCTCCCCTCGTGAGCCAGGTGCTTCTTCAAGTTGTCAGTTACTAGTTTTCTGATCTGTGCAGTAAGCCCGCGAGGTGCGTTTTCTTGCTACCCCCTTCTTACCTAGGGGTGAACAGAGGCCTAGAGAGGGTGGATGGCCCACCTAAGGGCACACAGCTCACAGGTGGCAGTCTGGTCGGAGCCCCACGCTGTGCCTCCTCTTCACGTGAGGCTCTTTCTTGCAGTGCTGGCAGTGGTCCGGCTGCAGCAGCAGCTACAGGAGTCCGAGGGTAGTGACCCCCAGCATGCCATGGGCATCTGTGAGCAGCTGGGGGACCTGTTCTCTAAGGCAGGCGACTTCCCCAAGGCAGCCGAGGCCTACCAGAAGCAGGTGTGTACCCCCTGCTGGGGTGGGAGGAAAGGGTCAGCGGTGACACTGTGGGCTGGTGGGGTGTGAGGCAGCCCTGCTCTCGCTGTCACTGCCTCCACAGCTGTCTTTCGCAGAGCTGCTAAGCAGGCCGGGGCCCGAGCTGGCTGTCATCCACGTGTCCCTGGCCGCCACGTTGGGAGACATGAAGGACCACCGCCGGGCCGTGTCCCACTACGAACAGGAGCTGAGGCTGCGTGGTGGTGACGCCCTGGAGGTGAGCAGGAATGGCGCCCAGCCCCACCCAGGGTGCAGAGGGGCTACGTGAGTCAGTCCCCACGGCTCTGCCTCAGGACTGCCGCTCTTGAGTGTTTGTGTGGACAGGCACTTCCTTTCTAGGGCTGCCATCCTCCTATTTCATGTGGGCAACAGTGGGACCTGGGGCCTTGGCTGGGGCTGGTTCAGTGAGGTGGGCAGCAGCCACCAAGCTCATCCCTCCTTCTCCTGCTCCAGGAGGCCAAGACCTGGCTAAACATTGCACTGTCCCGAGAGGAGGCCGGTGATGCCTATGAGCTGCTGGCACCATGCTTCCAGAAGGCTCTCAGCTGTGCCCAGCAGGCCCAGCGGCCCCAGCTGCAGGTACAGAATCCCATCCCCGCATGCAGGAATCCCCAAGCGCAGCTTCCCTGCAACCTGCCTGTCCTCGTTTCCCACCCGAGCTTTCCCATTCAGGGGGTCTAGTGTTCCCGGAGCCCTGAACGGGCATCTCCTGCTCCTCAGAGGCAGGTCTTACAGCACCTCCACAGTGTGCAGCTGAGGCTGCAGCCCCAGGAGGCCCCTGGCACTGAAGCCAGACTGCAGGAGCTGAGTGTTCCCAGAGACCAGGAGGAGGAGGAGGAGAAGGAGGAGGAGGGGGATGGTGACACCCCAGAGGCCAGCGACCTGGAGCTCTCAGAGAGTGGTGAGGCCCGAATGCTGCCTTGGCTCCCGTGCCAGCTTCCCATGGCATTTCCTCCCCGACACCTGCTGTAGCTGGGCCCTGGGCCCTCTTTGGGGCAGCTCACCGGCTCTCGACAGGAGGGTTCAGCCCTGCCGAGGAAGGGCGATCAGTTCTGGTAGATGGAAGAGGGGAATGAGGGGATGGAGTCTGGGGCAGCTCCGGAACCTTCCTGGAGGAGTCCGTGATGAGAAGGCCAGTGGGTATCTGCTAGGGGGGGAGGTGCAGGGTCAGACCTAGAGAAATGGCAGCAGGAGACTAGGGCACAGGGCAAGCAGGAGGGGAGTGGAGACAGCATGTTGGCTGTCACACACAGGAGCTCAGCACTTCCTGGAACCCTTGGGAGCTGCTACAGGTTTCCTCTCAAGGCTGGCATGGTCAGCCTCGTGGGAGGCAGGTGTGCAGGATAGGCTTGAGCAGGCTCGGGCTGGAGCCATCAGGGCAGGGAGTGCCGGGCTGGTGGGTGCAAGCCGGTGGCTGGCTTCTGCCTAAGAAGGGGGGGAGGCTGGCTTCTGCCTAAGAAGGGGGGGAGGGGGAGACCTGTCCCTGGGGCCACGAGGAACAAGTTCGGTTTTGAATTTGAGGGGCTTCCAGAACCTCTCAGTGAGCGGCCAAGGGTTGTGGGAGGTTATGCCATGCTTTAGAAGGGGGTTAGGCTGTTGTGTCACAGGTACGTGGGCGTAGGCAGCCACAGGAGAGTTGGAGGACCAAAGCAGGAACTGTAGGTAGCATCACTCAGCAAGTGGTCACGTAAGAGGAGCCTGTGAAGTAGAAGAAGGTTTTAGTAAGGACCAGAGGCAGAGGGAGTAAGGGGCAGGAGCAGAGGAGCGGGGTCGGCCAAGTGAGCGGGGGGAGGCAGGTGCAGACAGGAAGGCCAGGCACGTGCAGGTAGAGGGCACCCGGGCTCACGGGATGAGCTATTTGTAATGTGAGCATGACTTGGCCTGACAAGGGTGCCTCCCAGGAGGAAGTCTGGGTTGGGGAGATCCAGGGCAGGGTCTGGGCATGGGGTGAGAGGTCAACATATGACAGGGGTCAGATGGGCAGAAAGGTCAGGTGCATCCCCTGTGGGCAAGGGTCTGTGAGTGGGGAGCAACTACAGGCAGGGCTGGGAGTGGGATAGCAGTCCACCCCGGACCCCGCATCCTCCAGGCCTGGAAAGGCAGGGGAGCCTGGCTTACGTGGAATGGGCCGGGCTCTGTTCCAGAGGGTGATGGTGAGGGCTGGTCCCAGCAGCCGGAGGAGGATGAGGAACTACAGGCCTGCCTGGGCCGGCAGAGGGTGAACAAGGTAAGGACGGTGTGGGGGTGCTGTGCGTGTCCCTCCCATGCTTGCCAGGACTGCCTGGTCCCCTCATACCTCTGCTCCTTGTCCTGGGACAACCGCCCACAGTGGAACCGGCGCAATGACGTTGGGGAGACTCTGCTGCACCGAGCCTGCATCGAGGGCCGTCTGGGTCGGGTCCAGGACCTTGTAAGGCAGGTGGGTCGGCCACCTCATCCTAGCTACCCTGTGGGTCATAGCAGGGACTCTCTGCTGGGGTACACGGTCTCCCCGAGGAGGTAGAGGGCATGGGGACTGGGGGGGGTGCGCTGTGACTGTTGGCCTTGCACAAGTCCCTACAGGGGCCTCCCTGAGATAATGCATCGTGTGGGCACCATCTCCCTATGCTGGGACCTAGGCCAGGGCAGACCAGGCCTGGGGATGGACTTGCCGAGCCTGTTCTGAGTTCTGGGCCGTGGCCCTCCTGGGGCCTCAGAGCCCCACAGCCAGGCCGGGCTGTGGGATACTCAGGGTTAGGCTCCTTCCCGTTCTCGGTCGCAGGGCCACCCCCTGAACCCTCGGGACTACTGTGGTTGGACACCCCTGCACGAGGCCTGCAATTATGGGCATCTGGGTGAGTATGGGGCTGGGACACGCCAAGGAGGGGAGCCGACAAAGGCTGAGAGCTACTCACATCCCCTGCCCCACAGACATTGTCCGCTTCCTGCTGGACCACGGGGCTGTGGTAGATGACCCGGGCGGCCAGGGCTGTGAGGGCATCACTCCTCTGCACGATGCCCTCACCTGTGGTCACTTTGAGGTGGCTGAACTGCTCATTGAACGGGGAGCATCAGTCACACTCCGAACTGTGAAGGTGAGTGGGGGTACAGGCCAGGCTGTGGGGGGTGGGGTGCTCCTCCCAGCCCTGCTCAGCCAGCTGCCACACAGGGGCACAGCCCGCTGGAGACACTGCAGCAGTGGGTGAAGCTGTATGGCAAGGATCTGGACAGCGAAACCCAAGAGAAGGCTGGTGCCATGGAGAGGCTGCTCCGGGCAGCCTCCTCAGGCCGAGGCAAGTAGAAACCTCTTCCGCCCCTGGGGACAGGTTTCCTCAGGCCGAGGCAAGTAGAAACCTCTTCCGCCCCTGGGGACAGGTTTCCCTGACTTGAGAGTGCCCTAGGCCCTGATTCTAAGGGACGTTTTAGTGTGGGTGGCTGGACAGTGCTGGACACTGCCTCACACTAGATTCTATCTCCCCACAGCTCCCCACAGCTCCCCGGCTCCCCACACCCTTCCACGTAACCATCTGTTTGACCCTGAGGTCTCTCCTCCCTCGAGCCCCTGCCCAGGACCCCCAGAGACCTCTCAGGCCCGTGCCAGGGTCTCCCCAGGGCAGAAAGTTCCAGCTGTCACCAGGCCTCGGAGGAGCAGGCATAAACTGGCCAGCAGTAGCAGCTCAGAGGGTGAGGACAACCCAGGCCCCCTCCGACCGAACCAGAAGAGGCCCCGGCATTCTGTCCAGCCACAACAGGTCAAAACCTGGACGTCCGGCTCCACCAGCAACTGGGAGGCAGCAGCAGCGAGTGCTCCCTGGATGGCCATCCCAAGTGTGGGCAGTGCCCAGAGCTGCCACTTGGGCCCTGGCCCTCCTTGGGGTCCAGGCGAGGCAGCCCCTCAGCGGCCAGCACTCATCCCTGAAGAGGAGTGTCTGGCCTCAGACTGGCTGGAGGACGACTCACCACTGCTCCATGGCCACCAGGACGGCTATCTGCCCCGCTCCCCGGGCAGTGGTGACAGTACCAGCCGTAGTGCCTCGGGGTCAGGCAGCAAGAGCCCCAGCAGGCTCCGGGCCCCGGCCAGGCAGAGCCGGCTGCCCCGTCTCAGGGGTTGGAGTGCACTGGTCAGGGCAGGTGGAGACAGTAGCTCAGCTGCAGAGCCTCCGCGGAGCCCGGATATCTCCAGGGCCTCGGGGCCCAGTGGGGAGAGCCCTGCGGCAGGCCAGCCCTCGGTGGGTGCACTTCCCGGGTGGGGGCAGCAGGGGCGGTGAAGGTAGACGACTGTGTTTTCTGACTCAGCCTGTTGCGCCCTACCCCCACCCAGCAGGGTCCGTCTTTGCCCCCTCCCATCCGGGTGCGAGTGCGAGTTCAGGACAGTCTTTTCCTCATCCCCGTCCCACACAGGTAAGGTGCCACATACCCTCCAAGTCCCAGCTCCCCCTGCACCCCTGGGAGAACCCTCATGTTTGCAGATCAGATGGCATGGGTGACAAGGGCTTACTTTGACTTGCTGTGCCACCCTGCTGCCTAGGGGGCCTATTATAGCTGAGGTGAGGTCACAGGCTAGGGTAAGAGTGCCCTGCAGGAGCATAGACAGGGCACTGGAGTGATTAGGTCAGGCTCCGTGGCCCCTAGAAAAAGCCTGGAAGAGCTAGAAGTAAGTAGGTCAGGCTGCAGAGGGCACGAGCATGTCTGGGGCAGGGGCGGGGGGAGGAGAGAGAGCCAGATAGAAGAGCTATAGACCCAGAGCAGGGATGGCAGGACCCTGAGGGGCCTTTCCTCAGCCTGTGCAGGGACCTGGCTAGCTCAGCTTCCATTTTGTCCCTGCAGCAGGGAGGCCTACTCTGTGGCCTGGCTCACTGAGCAGGCTGCCCAACGCTACTACCAGGCCTGTGGGCTGCTGCCGAGGCTCATCTTGCGAAAGGAGGGAGCCTTGCTGGCCCCACAGGACCCCATCCTCGATGTGCTACAGAGCAACGAGGAGGTGAGTGCTAGGAGCCTGGGCCCTCAGCATAGGAGAGCCCCCAGCATGGGGGGCCCCTGGGGCTGCTCAGTGATGGTGCTTTGTAGGTGTTGGCTGAAGTGACTTCATGGGACCTCCCCCCGCTGGCTGACCGCTACCGCAGGGCCTGCCAGAGCCTGGAGCAAGGTAGGGGCCCAGGAGAGCCTGAAGTGGCCTGGGCAGAGGGGCTGGGTGTTCAGGCTCCACTTTCCTGTGCCACTCCCAGGTCTATGGGCCTCACGTCCCAGAGCCTAGATAGCACTGGAGCACCCTCCCGCCCACACCTGGCCTCAGGTTTTCCTCCTTTGCCCGGTGCCCACACATGTGGGCAGCAGGTGGGGGAACACTGGCCCTGTGGGAGGTGGTATGACAGAGTCACCAGAGCCACTGGAGGGTAGGTCCAGGGTGGCTTTCCAAGGAAACTTGCCTTGGGCCTTGAGATACGGCGGTGACAGAGGCTGGAGCCCTGCCGAGAGGACCTAACAAGGCAGAGAAGGGACATCCCCACCCGCCAGCCATGCGCGGGGGCTCCCATGATGCTGGGTCCACAAGCTTGTGGGAGTGGACTCTGCAGCACCTCTGGGGGCTCCCAGGGCTCCTGAGTGAGGAGGGAGATGTTTAGTTGACCCCCAGGATTCCCAGGGCAGAACAGCAGGTTCTGGCCCTGGTGACACCATATCCTCCCTCCAGAGGAGCACCGGGAGGTGCTGCAGGCCATGGAGTGCCAGGGCTCAGGCCCCTCCTTCAGTGCCTGCTCTCTGGCCCTGCGCCAGCCCCAGCTCACCCCACTGCTGCGGGCCCTCAAGCTGCATGCGGCTCTCCGGGAGCTGCGCCTGGCAGGGAACCGGCTGGGGGACGGATGTGCTGCTGAGCTGCTGGCTGCCCTGGGCACCATGCCCAGCCTGACTCTCCTCGATCTCTCTTCCAATCACCTGGGCCCAGAAGGCCTACGTCAGCTTGCCACAGGCCTCCTGGGGCAAGCCACCTTACAGGTAGAGGCATGGGGAGCAGCAGGCTGGCAGCGGGGCAGCAGCAGAATGTCTGTATTCAGCCCATCATTGGGGGGGAAGGTGCAGTTGGGAATGCTGGCCTGTGCCCAGCTCTGGGATGGCAAGGAGACCAGATTCTCCAGGGGGGCCCATGTCTTCCACAGAACTTGGAGGAGCTGGACTTAAGCATGAACCCCCTTGGGGATGGCAGTGGTCAGGCCCTGGCATTCATCCTGCAAGCCTGCCCCTCACTCAGTACCTTGCATCTCCAGGCCTGTGGCTTTGGCCCCAGCTTCTTCCTGAGCCACCAGGCAGCCCTAGGTAGTGCTTTTCAAGGTGAGCAGATGGACATGTCCACTCCCTGGCCCCAGGGTTCCGGTTGCTATCAGAAGGTCACGTCCAGGGGCACAGAGAGCTTAGAGCAAGAGGGGCCCCGAGCCACCAGGCCTTGTGACTAGGGGCACATAGGTGGACGTCCTGAGTCTGCCTGGGCTCAGGTCATTTCCCTAGGACATGCCATGGGCCACTGTCCCTGTCTCCCTCTTCTTACCAGCTCTTAGTGTTCCGTTTGCCATAGACGATCCTACCATGGACACGCTGAGGTTACAGAGAGCGGTGGTCCCAGTACTGAGAGACTGGAAACTAAGAGTCCTCCAGGGGGGCTTTCTGCAGAAGTGGTGGGCTAAGAAGTGGGGCTCAGGGATGTGAGAGCAACAGCAGAGGAGAGGCTGGGGTTGGGACAGCAGGCAGGGCTCCCCAACCCTACCTCATCATTCACAGGCATCCTGGCCCAAGGCCTGTCTCAGATACCCTGTCCTGATTTGGGTGGGGGGAGGCAGGTGGCCCAGAGATGGGGGGGGGGAGAGGGTGGGATAGGAGTCTGGCCCTGCCCTCTCCCTGGCTAGGAAACCCCAGGTAGGGGTTCCCTCAGTTCTTCATGCACAAAATCTCAGGGACGGTAGCTTCCCCAGAGGGATCGTGAAGATGTCGGGCCTAGGCCTGCAGCTGGGCTGGGGCAGTGATCATGTGCGGCTGACAGAGGTTCCGGTCCCCCGTGCAGACGCCAGGCACCTGAAGACACTGTCTTTGTCCTACAACATCCTGGGCACCACTGCCCTGGCCCGGGCCCTGCAGAGCCTGCCTGCCCGCACCCTCCAGCGCCTGGAACTTAGCTCCGTGGCAGCTAGCAAGAGTGACTCAGACCTCATGGAGCCTGTGGTCAGATTCCTGACCAAGGTATGTATGCAGTTGGTGGGGGAGGGTGCCAAGGCAAAGCAACGCTGGGCCATCCAGACAACGGTTCCGCAGCTGAGACCTGGCAGGGGTGGGGGCAGCCTGGGAAGAGGGTTGCAGGTTCAGAAAGAACAGCCGTGGGTGACGCTTTCGGTAGGGTTGCCTGCCTCAGGCGGTGAATTCCTGGCCAGCAGGAAAGATACCTGGGATCCCAGGCAGAGCCTAAGGTCTTGCCAGGCTTCCCAGGGCTCTCTCTGCTGGCTCTTCCGCGTGGGGCTGTTCCTGTGATTTTTACATGTCAAGTATGACTTATATTTAGAAGGGGAAGCATTTCCTTTTGATTTTCAAATTGAAGGGATACTGCTCCCCTCTGGTGTCTTGGGCGTCGAGCAGTTTTTGGCCACTTGTTTCCAAGGAAGAAGGAAGGAGTCTGACCTGGGTTTGGGGCCTCTACTGGGAGGCAGAGGGTAGGCGCCCCACTCAACCCAGCTCCTCTTGGACCTCTGCTGTGTCTAGGAAGGCTGTGCTCTGACTCACTTGAGCCTGTCTGCAAACTACCTGGGCGACAAGGCGGTGAGAGAACTGAGCAGGTAATGCTGTGCCACCCGCTCCTGCACTGCTCTGAGGGAGTTTGATCTCAGGGCCCAGTACCCTGGGGGGCTGGGTCAGGCAGGGAAGGGACACCAGTAGCAACAGCTTCTTGCCCAAGTGTGTCCCAGGACCTACCTAGCCCCTTCCCAGCTTCAGCCCCACCTTCTTGTTTCCTCTTCCCAGACTCCTGAGAGCCTTCCCCATCGCCCTTGTGCTGCAGCCCATACAGGGGCCACTCATGACCCTCCAGCCTCAGCTGGCTCTTGGGAGTGTTGGGCACCCAAACCAGGGAGGCTTACCCAGGCCTGGCCACTATGGTCCTGGCCCTTAGCAGTGTCCAGCTGGCCTTGGAGAAGTGCTTGCACCCATGCATACTGGGGGCAGAGCCTACAGAGCCTGGCCTATGGCTCCCAGAGCTGTGGTTTGTCTGGGAAAGCTTTTTGTACTGTTGGGGGCCTCCCTCCCTGGAGGCTGACCCCTTTACTTCTTCCCTTGTTGTCTTAGATGCCTTCCTCTTTGCCCTTCACTCATTTCACTGGACCTGTCTGCCAACCCTGACATTGGCCGTGTTGGCCTGGAAGAGCTTCTGTCTGCCCTCCGGGTGCGGCCCCAAGGCCTCAGCTTCCTTGGCTTGTCTGGTGAGCTTGGGGACCTACCTGAGGCCCTGGTGCCTCCTCTAAATGGGCTGTCACTCCTACCAGCCAGATGGCAAAGGTGGGCTGGGCTCCCTTAGGTTGACACAATGGAGGACAGTGACCAGTGTGACTAGAAGGGGGTGTAAGCCCAGTTCCTAAAACAGGACAGGAGGAACACGGGGTTTTTGTCTTCGGCCTGTTCAGCCAGAACCTCAGAGACCATAGTGATTGGGGGGATGGATATCCTTTCACAAGGATTTCCTAATTACCATTGGCAAAAGGACGGACCTCAAGACCGGAATGGCAAAAACTTACCACTGAGGGATCTTCCTGCTTCCTGGCAGGGCCTGCCCTGACTCTACCTTCCCAGCCTGTGGCATCCTAGCGTATTCTCATTTTGGCCACACCCAGGCACAGTACCCTACCACAACTGCCTTGAGGATGACCCCAGGAGACATTAATTTGGTACACTGGCCACCCAGTAGCCTGGCACATCCAACTGGGGCCTGAGGCAGGAGAGTACCAGGCTTTGCCCTCTAGGAGGACAAGGACTAGGAGAGGGTTGTGTCCACAGGAAACCCTTGGGTTCCTCCTGCTCCTCACCCCACACCACAAGGCCAGGCTGGTTCCTCCAAGAAGGCACCCGTGAAGGCAAGCTGGTCGGAGATCTGCACACAGCTGAGGGGCTGCTCCCCACACACCTGGCATCTATACTCATTCTCTCCCCTAGCTCCCTAGGGTCCTGAGCCTACTGGGCACTCTGGCCTCCCTGGAGATCAAACCTTGACAGCTTAGTGTCTGTCCTCTTAAGACCCATAGGCACTCCTGTTGTGTCCATTCTACAGATGGAGAGACCCAGGCATTGTCATAGAAACTGTCAGAGGCACAGATGTGATTGCAGCATTTATTTTAGCCAGTCTCCCTCCTGCCTGCCTACTGGCTATGAAAGGAGCCCACAGACCCCGGTGGCCCCTCTGGGAGCACAGACGCCTTCCTAGAGTGTTAGTGGGCCTCTTCTGGCCATCTGCCCAAGCACCTGGTTGTAGCCTCTGGGGCCTAAAGGAAGTGCGCCTATCCCTGAGGACCACGTTGGTAGAGAGAACACAGGCCTGACAGTTTCATAGGTGTACTGCGAGCACCACTGGCTTCTGCAGGTCTCTACCTCGCTGGGGCCTGCTCCCTGAGACCAGCTCCTGTCTCCCCACTGCAGGCTGTGCTGTCCAGGGACCCCTAGGCCTGGTCCTCTGGGACAGAATCACTACGCAGCTCCAGGAGCTGCAGCTGTGCAGCAGACACCTCTCCACCGAAGACCGGGACGCCCTGCGCCAGCTGCTGCCCCGCCAGCCTGGCCCCGGCGCGTGCACACTGGACCGAGCGCCCCAGCTCTTTTATAGGCGCCTCTGACAGGCCGGCGCTGCTGCCCTTGCCCTCTACCCACCCTCGCCTCAAATAAACGATCGCCGCTGCTGCCTCCACCCCCGCTGCTGTCTGGAAGGCGGGTGGGAGGGGGAAAGCGGGGTTCACTTTGCTGTAGGGGAACTGAGAGCCCGCTGGAACGGGGAGGGGGGGAGCTCCAGTCATTTAAAAGTCCTGCAGAGAGTCAGAGTCTCTTTCCTTTCCGGAGCCCCTTCCCGCCTGCGTGTTGTTCGACCGGAGGAGTGGCCAGGGGTCTGGACCCGCCCATTTCCAGGGGTACGCAGGCGCAGACGTCACGGTGGTAGTCGGGTGGGAGGGAGGCGTGCTCAGGCGCAGACCTTGGTGATCGAGCGCAGATTGCGGGAACTGGCGGGGAGGTGTGCGCGCAGGCGCAGACGTCAAAGAGAGCGCCGAGCGGTCGACCTGGAGTGCGGTGCCGCGGGTCTCCCCGACAGGCCGAGCTAGCGCAGGTACCCCGGGCTGGGTGGGACTGACTAGGAAAGGCCGGCTGAACCGGATGGGAAAAGGCCGCTGGACTAGGTTCGCGGGTGTCGTCTTGTCGCATAGGATCTCCCTCGCGCCCAGGCCCTTCTTTCCTCATCTTGGGGTACCCTCTTTAGTCCCGGCCCCGCCCGGCGTTGCGAAGCCATTTCCCCGGGCTTGACGCCCCTGAGCGCGGCGCTCCCTAAGGGCGGGAGCCCCAGGCGTGTCCCGAGGCGCACGCGGACCCCGCCAGTACCCACCGCATCCGGTCGGGCCACACCCCCGCGGTGTGCCCCACTCGGGGCACTTCATTGCTCGTTTGGACCCGGGAGCAACCTGAGCAGCGTCTACACGGTCAAATGTGGGCATTCTCCAGAAACTAGCTTTTCGGTTCGGTGTCTGGCTTCTGAGATTTAACCATATATTCGTTTGTAGCTAGGGGACATTCGTGTTCGCGACAGAGTGGTATCCCACCGTAGAACTGCAAGCGTTTCCTTTATTCCTCCACTCTTCAGCCGTTTCCGACCGGGCACCCTCTCCTAGAAGCTCCAGGAGGGTTGTTGAATCTCCCAGCTGCCGCCCGCTGGGCTTCTCTAATGCATATGCCTTCCCAGACAAGATCTCTTGGAGACGTGCTCCTTAACCCACCCAGACTCTGCTCCCTGGGTACCTAGGGCTCCAGCCTGGGCTGCTTTCTCTTCGTTCCCCCTATTAATCGTCACCTGTGTGACGTCACCCACCTCCAGTGTGAGGGCTCAGCGCTGCTAGCTAGCTGGGCCTGTCCTCTGGCTTGAGATGCCTCGGCACACTTTGGATGTCTGGAGCCTCTCGAACCCTACACAGCAGCACCAGGGTGCGCCTTCCTGCAAGCCTGCTCCTCTTCTATCTCTTCTGATTCAGTTCACCTGTCATTGGACCAGAAACAAGGGAATCGTTCTTGATTCCTTTTTAATTTCCATCCTGTTTCAAATACTTCATTGGGTTTGATTTCATGTCCAAAGCATGTCTGAAACTGGCTGTAGCCAGTGCATCAACTCCCTGAGTGGGCAGGACCCTCCCAGTGGCCTCATGCTTCTGTTCTTTCTCAGCCCACTTCCTCGCTGGAAGCCCCAAGAGCTTGTGTTTAACCCATCGGTAAGTCCTGCTGCATTAGTACAAAACTCATACTTCTGACCCACAAGAGCTGTGCACTTTGGTCCCGTCTCTCCATCCTCATTTGGAAAGCTCTCTCCCCCACTTGTCTGTCCCTCTCAACTGCATTTCTCTGTAAAGTTCTTGTGTTACATGTGCTTTTCTGTCTGCCCAAATGCTCCTCCTCAAGTCTTTGATACCTGCCACCTTCTCATCTTTCTCCTGGCTCTCGGCAACCTTCAGTGCGCCCCCACCCCTCGCCCCTGCTCTCCACTCTCCTGAGATGCTCATCAGCACCCGCTTCCTCCTGATAGACTCTAGGGCAAAACTGGTGTTCCCAGGACAGGCCAGCACCTCGTGTGTTCATCGCTATGATGTGGGCATGCCAGGTCCAGGGGCCCAGAGGGGGTCCTGCCTGACCAGCCAAAAGGGTCCTTGCCTTCACACAGGTTAGAAATCAAACATAAGCCAGAAGGAAGTGAGAACAGAATTTACTGGATAGCGTAAGTAATAGAGCATAGCAGAGGGAGCATCTGGGAAACTCTGAAAGCAAAGAAGAGCGAGTCTCCCCCCTGCTTGGGGTCAGGAGTTTTTATTGAGGATTGGGGTCTGGTGTACATGTCCTCTCGGGCATCCAGGAACTGGTCAGAACAAAGGCAAGTGTCCTGGGGGTCTTGGCATCAAGATGTCTCGAGTCCGTGTCAATAGTCTGAACTATGCACAGGACGGCCTCACCTGGTCACTCTTTAGATGTTATCTACCATGCTGGAAGGCTCCAAAGAAATTACTAACTTCTTGACCGTTACAAAGTAGACATACATTATTTGTGCTGTAAGGCTGTGTGCAAGGCACATTGTGCAAGGCCCTGGCAAGAATGAAGCAGAAAAAGGAGCAAAAGGGCGGTTCTTCACGGAGTTTTTCAGTTTCCACGTCTCAGCTGTATCTTGTCTGACTGCTGAGGGCAGGGAAGCTCTTCATGAGGTCCAGCACATGAGACCCAGGGGTGTTAGGGATCGCCTTTGAGTTGGCATTGGCTCTGCTCCCCAGGTCTCTGCTGTGGCCACGTGACCCTGCAGGATGTTTCACGGGATCCCAGCCACTCCAGGCTTGGGAGGTGAGTGTGGCCCAAGCGGGACCCAGGGACCCAGAGGGCCCAGGCTTTCAGGCCCTGCTGCAGAGGTCAAGGGTTGTGGGGGGGACCTGTAAGCGTCTCTCTCATACAAGCCTCAATGGGCAGCTGGGGCCAGGGGGCCCAGAGACGACCGCCAGGTGGGACCAGCTTGGCACAGAGATGAGAGCTTTAGTATGACTGGAAGGGGGTCTTGGGTCTCCTGGAATCAAGCCAGGGGAAAGGTCACAAAGCATGTGACAAACATCATTTGTGCCCTGTCACTGCACCATAAGTAAGGTGTGGTCACCCTGCTATAGAGTGAGATAGCCGAGGAGCAGCGGTGGAATGGGGAGCCAAGCCCACATGTGTCTCCCTGGCTCCAGAGGCGTGTCTTCTGCTCAGTCCCCACCTACCCCAGCCCGCCCACAGTGACGAGCTGGTGGGATGCTGGCAGTAGAATCCCACCTTCCGGCTCCCTCTGCGCTCTGTGGGATGTTTACAGGGTGAGGCCTTGGGTGGACTGATGAAATGGGGCTGGGGCTAAGGCCAGTGGACAAGCCCCCCGGGTTCGTCTTTGTGGCCAGCCTGCTATCTTTCTGCTCTGTTGCAGCCCCTGGAAACAAGCCGGAGCTGTATGAGGTGAGTGGCCAGCGTTGGCCAGTGCCTGTGCGAGCCTCACCTAGACTCCATAGCTGGTACTGCTGGCTAACACATTGCCCCCTCTCTCCAACAGGAGGTGAAGCTGTACAAGAATGCCCGGGAACGGGAGAAGTGAGTCCAGCCCCCAAACTGCCCCCACCCAACACACACACACACCCCATGTTTCACCTCCCTCCCCTGAGTAACTTCCCCCAACCTCCGGACCACCCCCACTCTGGGGTCAGGCTGGGGAAACAGTTCCCAAGGAGCCTCTGCCGGGGCAGGGAGAGAGAGGCAGGTCAAATACAGAGCTCCGCCACATCTCAGGAGGGCTGGCACCCTGGGCTTTGGGGACCTTGGTAGCCGTGGCCTGATGGACACACTATCCTCAGGTATGACAACATGGCGGAGCTGTTTGCGGTTGTGAAGACAATGCAGGCTCTGGAGAAGGCATATATCAAGGACTGCGTCACCCCCAACGAGTGAGAGCCCGCTGACCTTGCATCAGTGATAAGTGCCGATCCTTGGAAGCTTGTTTCTGCCCTCCAGAGCCTGGGTGCTCAGGAGGAAGCAAGAGCAGGGGTCTGAGGTCTGAGGCCCGAGCTGGGGATTCATATGGATCCTGCCTCCTCCAGGCCGGGAGGGGGCCCACTCCTGTGGGGACCACCCGGCACAAGGAGGCTGCTCCTGGGTGCTTGTGGCCTTGGCACTGTCTCAGCCAGGAAGTCCTGGTGGTGGTACGGGAAGTGTTTTGGGAGGAGAGATGTGTCCACCACCTTGGTCTGGGGTTTCCAGTCCTGCTCTCCTTGGGCACAGATGTCCTCGTTGAGGAGAGGGCTTCAGAAGGCAAACAGAAGGGTCAGGAGGTCAGCATGTGAGGTGCCGCTGGCCAGGCCTGGCACTTAGGAGGTACATGGGACCTTTGTTCAGTGCAATAGGCCTGCCTTGTAGGACCATGAGCTGTCAGTGTGGAGGCATGGCCGGTGTATTCCAGAAGAGGGGGCTGGCGAGGCTTCTGCCTGGATCCGGGCTCATCCCGTGGGGCAGCCAGCCATATTTGGGCCACTTCCCTCTTCTGCTTACTGTCCTCCCAAGCTCTCTTATTTAGACCCCAAGGGAAGTCTCATCCTTCGTGGCCCATCTCTGATCTCTCCGAGAGCTGCCCTATGTGTGGCCAGGGCGACCCTGGTACTGAGGGCAGCAGCCTGGCCCTCTCCTTAGGTACACTGCAGCCTGTTCCCGGCTCCTGGTCCAGTACAAAGCTGCCTTCCGGCAGGTTCAGGGCGCAGAAATCAGCTCCATTGATGAATTCTGCCGCAAGTTCCGTGTGAGTGAGCAGGCCCCTTCACTTCCAGGGGAACAGCAGGTGGGAGGTGTGGGTGCTGTTGGGGAGGGGTCTGGCCACCTCCCCTGTGAGGCCCGGTACCCATGGTACCCTCCCCTCCCCCCTCAGCTGGACTGCCCGCTCGCCATGGAGAGGATCAAAGAGGACCGTCCGATCACCATCAAAGACGACAAGGGCAACCTGAACCGCTGCATTGCGGACGTGGTCTCGGTGCGCTGCTGAGCCCCCGGGGGCCTGCAAGGGGTCGGGGGGGCCGGCGCCGCCTGCTGTGGCCACCGTGGACACAGAAGCCCGGGGCTCCCAGAGTTGTGCAACCCTCTGCACACACTGGGCAGGGGTCTCCGCAGCTAGGAATGAGGGGTGCGCAGGACCTTCTCCCTGGGCAGCATCCAGAAGAGACCCCTGCGGGGTGCACCGCGGGTCAGTGCAGCCAGGGCTTCCGTGCACCCACAGCCCCAGGAGGCCTGGCCAAAGCCCTGTGGGCCAGGCGGCGTAGAAGAGCTCACGGGCTATGGAAACAGGGGTGTCCAGCAGGGACCAGTGACCAGACAGCCAAGAAGAGAGGCTGAGGAGGGAGACCATGGGCTCTTGAGGCCAGGCAGCCTGGGTGGGGGCTGACCTGGGCCTGGCCCTGCAGAGGAACCAGGCCTGCAGGCTGCCAAAGGGTCCCCCAGCCTCGGCCCCTACGGTGGGTCTGTGGCACCTCACACACCCACTTCTCCCCAGCTCTTCATCACGGTGATGGACAAGCTGCGCCTGGAGATCCGCGCCATGGACGAGGTGCAGTTCCCTCGGGGACAGAGGGGTGGAGGCGCGGCTTGGAGGGGAGAGTGGCAGGGGGTAGCAGAGGGTTCCTGGCAGAGGAAGCTGAGCATCCTGTCCACAGATCCAGCCTGATCTGCGGGAGCTGATGGAGACTATGCACCGCATGAGCCACCTGCCCCCCGACTTCGAGGGCCGCCAGACCGTCAGCCAGTGGTGAGTCCCCCTGCCCGAGCCTCCCCTCCCCCGTCGGGGTCGAGAAGCCCCTCTGGTGCACACACCTCAGCGCTGCGCCCCCACAGGCTGCAGACCCTGAGCGGCATGTCGGCCTCCGATGAGCTGGATGACTCCCAGGTGCGCCAGATGCTCTTTGACCTGGAGTCGGCCTACAACGCCTTCAACCGCTTCCTGCATGCCTGAGGCCTCCCGGTCCCGGTGTCCGGGGAGGAAGGCTCTCAGGCGGGCCCAGCGGAGGGCTGCAGCTGCGCTCCACGCTCAACCCCTGGCTGGCCTGCGTGCGTCTTGCTGTTCATAGCAGCTCCATCTGTGTGTCCGTCCACCCCGGAGCCCCCTCCCTGCCCTCCCCACAATAAAGATGCTTTCTGACACCCCCCTCCTGCTGAGGCTGCTCTCCCCCAGCTGGGCCTGCCCTGCCTTTTTGTCTTCCCTCTGGGCCTCGGGTGGGATCCTGCCTTGTGCTCTGAACATGCGGCCCGTTCCTCAGGAAAAGGTCTGACACCAGCTTCCCTGGTGGGGAAGTGGGGGCAGGGGCCAGGTAAGGCTTGAATCTGACCACAGAGGAGGCTGCCTTTTGCATCCGCTTCCTCACCCTCCACCTGAGGGCTCTAGGCAGCTGGGGGCCCGAGCACCGCGGTGCTGCCCCAATGCCACCCCCTCCCCTGGGGGACGCCGCAGGCCGCGCAGGGCCTTGTCCTCTTACTGGCTCACCACGGCCCCAGGAGATGACTCGCGGGAGAGGCAGTTTGTCCTGCCCACCGGAGAGGGTGTCCCTTGATCTCAAGCAAGGTCAGGTTCAAAGGTGGGGACACAGGTGTTCGCAGGCCAACACTGACTCGGTTCCCAGTGTTTACTGCACCTGCTGCTGGGCCAGCTGCTGTCAGCCCTGCAGACAGCCCCAGCTCGCGGCATCACAGCCACCTCCTCACAGGCAGCTGGCAACAAGCCGCAAGACCAAGGCTCTGGATTCCAAAGTGCATCGTGTCACGTCTTAGCAACTATGGCATTGGGATAAGGGACATGCCGGAGCTTAATTGTAGCATTCCTTTTTCCTAGCAGCGCTTCTGGATGTCTGTAGCATTAAAAGGAATTAAATAAGGCGTGTAGTATTTCAGATGGTGATAAACAAAGTTGTCTTTATTGTGAAATGGCTGCCAGCAGGGAGGCGCCATTTCTCATGGGGCGGTCAAGGACAGTAGAGCTGGCAAGGAACAGGAGTAGGGAGCGGGTGGAGGAGGGGGGCAGAGAGGCCAGGTGAGGACTTGGATTGTACCTGGAGCCCTGGGTGCCAGCAGGAGCCTCAGAGCAGAGGTGTGCCCCATGTCCCTCAGGTCTTAGTGGGGAAAGACAGCAGAGACAGGTGACTGGCATGGGGGGGCCAGGGCTAGTGGGGGTTGAGGGGGCAAAGAAGGGCTCTCGGGTTCTGGATGTGGGCTGTGCCATGCATCCCATCCACAGTGTTTGTTGCTGGGCTGGATGCAGTGTGCAGTGAATACCCAGGCCTTGCACCAGAACAGCTAAACAGATGAAGGAGCTCCTGTGGACATGTGGACACCTGGGCCAAGAGGGGCTCTGTGAAGGTGTGGCCAGAGCAGTTCACATAGGCTGAGTCTAATTGTGTCACCGGGCCAAGAGCATGTCAGGTGGGTGGCTGGACATCAGAGGCTGGAGTTCCAGAATGAAGGAAGTGAGCAAGATGAAGACTTATTACCTCCATGGCAAAAACTTACTGATAAGTGCCAGGAACTCTACCCTAGAGGGCCCAGGACTGCCACTGTCACACTTGGAGGTTGGGGATAGACTGGCAAAGGACCCAAAAAAGGGATGGCTAGGGCCAAGGAAACCCAGAGAGGCCCTAGTTGTGGAGCAGCTGGGTCCAGGGCAGACTTAGATGAGGAAACGCGCCACTGGGTGGCCTGTGGAGCCCTCAGGGACTTTGACAAGATGGGGGGAGCCGGGGGCTTCAGGAGAGCCTGGAAGAGACTGGTGCCAGAGCCCCCAGGTCCTGATGGCAATGGCCGCTGAAGGGGCAAGGAGCATTGTTATGGTCTATAAGGATTGTGGGGTTTTTTGTTTTTTTTATTTTTGTTTTCTCGTTTCTTTGGTTTTTTTTTTTGTGTTTGTTTTTTTGGGTTTTTTTTGTAATTAAATGCAACATAATATTTGCCTTTTTAAAAAAGATTTTATTTTTAACGTGGGGTTTGAACTCCACACCCTGAGATCAAAAGCCGCATGCTTTACCGACTGAGTCAGCCAGGCGCCCCGACCGTGTTAAACGTTTTAAAGCTCAGTGGCATTAAGTACACTGGGAGTGCTGTACAGCTACCGCCACATCCAGTAGAGCCTGTCCCCAGTGGACACTAACTCCCCGTACCCCTCCCGCAGCCCCTGGCCACCACCATCCTGCTTTCCTGTCCCTAGATTTTGACTAGGTGCCTCCTACAAGTGGAGTCATACAGGGTTTGTTTTTTGTGATTGGCTTATTCATGTACATATGTCAAAAAAAATTTTTTTAAGTGTTATCCCCAAGGTGCGCTTGAATTCATGACACTGAGATCAAGAGTCACAGGCTCTACCAACTGAGCCTGCCAAATGCCCCAAAATGTCCTTCCTTTTTAAGGCTGAATATCCCTTTGTATTGCATAGACCATATTTCGTTCCATCCTTCAGTAGATGCCTGGGTTGTTTCTGTGTTTTGGAGGTTGACTAATGCTGCTATGGACACGGGTGTGTTTGAGGACAGGAGGGCTTGTGGTGTGCATGTTGGTTGATAGAATGATGCAGGAGGAGCCCAGGGACACAGGAGAGGGTGCAGCACCCAGAAGTGACTCCAGCACCAGGTCGAGGGCAGTCAGAGGTGCAGGGGGCTGGTGATGCCTTCTGCGGCCACTCTGGGCTGAGCTGGAGGGCATCTGCTGGGAGAGGTGAAGGGGCATGACGCAAAGGAATATGGGCCAGGCCAGCTTGAGGTCCCCAGGTCAGCTGCCCGGGGAGTGCAAGGCACATTCCAGCCCTCAAGGGCTCAAGCAGTTCTGCCACTCAGTCTGAGATATTTGCCCAGAAGCAAACAGGCCCTTGAGCAGTGGGTGGCCTGAGGCGGCGGCCAGGTCGCCAACTCCTGCTCCAGCCAGCCTTGTGGGCCCGGTGCAGTGCGGGAGGGAAAAGCCAGTTTGGGCTTGCAGTCTTCAGAGCGCCCGGATCTCTCCAGCTTCCTTCCTTGTTGACTCAGGGTTCCAAGACTCATCCAAATCCCCGGCAGGCTCTTCCTATCTCCTCCGCCCCAGCCCCTTCTTAGGACCCAGGGATATCACATGATGGTGTCATCCAGCATGAATGTGGGTGGGGTGACCTCAGGCCCAGGACACTGCCCTCGGTGTGATGACCTGCCCTGGGGCCACAGGACTCTGGGGACAGAGTCCTTGGGTCTAGGCTCCCAGCTGCCCCTGAGCTTCACCTCTTCTATCCCAACCACACCTCACAGGACTCAGGGTCAGTGGTCAGCTGATCCAGGTAGGGAAGGAGACCCCCCCTCCCCGACTCCCTCCAGGAAGCAAAAAAAAAAGGCTGCCCTGAGACCTGGGGGGGGTGCTGGCTGGCTCCCTGGGGCCTGCCCCTCCCCTGCACTGCCAACTAGGCAGAGATAAGCCAAGAGGTTCAAAGGCCAGGGAGGGGGCAGACAGGGAGGGGCAGGTGCAGAGCTGGGAGTCACAGCCCGCCCTCGAGGCCCTGGGCCTAAAGCTTGGGATCCTGCCCCACTTCCTCCTGTCCCCACAGCCCAAGAGACCCTTGCCAGGAGGCAGCAAGCAGAAGGCCCAGTGGGTTCCCCTTTGTCCTGTGGGGCTTTGGCCATCTCCTCAGGAATTTTCCCTGGAGTTTGGGAGGGGGAGCATGACTCAGCCAGCACCTTATCAGTTCCCTCAGAATCCAGCCCCCAACACTGGACAGCACAGTCCAGGCCCTGGGAGGAGAGGGCCCTGGGACCTAAAGCTGGGGTGGGGGGAGGGTGTCTAAGCTGCCTGAACCAAGGAAGCCAAGCAGGGAAGGGGCTGGGAGGAGACTGGGGCAGGGGTGCGTTCAGGCCTCTCAGGAGGAATGTTGGGGATGGGGTCTTGTGGGACCTCTGCCCCAGGCCCCCCTCGTTGGCAGCAGACCTTAGAGAGAGGGTCGCCCTTGGGCACAGAAAAGGTGGCCCTGCCCCACAGCTCTGTGAAGCCACAGACAAGCTAGCAGACGCCCAGGCTGCCATTCCAGAGGAAGGGGCCCAGCTCTCGCCCCCCATAGGCAGTGGCTCTAACCTTGGGGAGGATCCGCTGCTGGAATGGTTAACCTGAGGTGCCTCCGTCAGCCAATCACAGAGCCCTGCAGGAAATACCTGGGAGAGGTCCTCACGCGTTTGTTCGGGCGGGCGGGTCAGAGCCCAGCCCCAGTCTGGCCCCAGGCAACCCAAGAGCCCCAGCCAGCCCTGGCGTCAGCGGCCTCCCCAGAGCACAGAGCGCACAGGGGCCTCAGCAGGACCATGACAGTCCTGGTTCGGCTCGAGCTGGGGCTGCTGCTGTCTGTGCTGATGGTGACCACGATGGCAGCTCAGCCTGCCCGTCTACTGACCTTGCTGTCCTCAGGCCAGGGTGTTCTGGACCGTGTGGTGCTGGGCAGCCTGTTAAATACACTGGCGGACCGTGTGCACTGCGCCAACGGGCCGTGTGGAAAGGTAATTGCCCCACCCGATGGGTCCCCCAGCCCAGGCCTGCTCCACCCCACGGCTGGAAGCAAAGGGCCCTGGGCAAACTCCAGGAGGCGGGCCAAGGTGAGGCTGGGTGGCCAAGCACCCAGGCCCTACCTGCAGGCCAGTGCCCACCTTCTTCTGCTCTGAGTTCAGACAGGCCTGTATTCCCAGGATTGGGGCTGTGCCGGGTACATAGAGCTCCAGGACCTCGGGGCTGCCTCCTCCGTCAGTCCCCAGGCCATCAAACTGGCAGTGGTTCCGGGAAGAAGCCACCCTGGATGGGGGGACCACTGCCCCAAGCCCCTCTGTGTGTGTGTGTGTGTGTGTGTGTGTGTGTGCGCGCGCAAGCGTGCGAGTGCACTTGTGTAATCGAGAGGGGGTGACGTTAGGAGTGCATGAAAGAGCGATGGCGGAGGGGGGGAGGGGAGGGGGGAGGGGGAGACCAGAGTGCACGGCTCCCACAGGGAAGCAGGCGGCTTTCTGACCACAGGCACCTGTCTCTGCCCACAGTGCCTCTCTGTGGATGATGCCCTGGCCCTGGGCAGGCCTGAGAAGCCTGGGCTCCCGGGGGGGCCAGTCCTGGAGCACAGGCACGTGGCCCGCTTCAGTGCTGCTG
Source organism: Paguma larvata (assembly GCA_030068075.1). Taxonomy (NCBI): domain Eukaryota; kingdom Metazoa; phylum Chordata; class Mammalia; order Carnivora; family Viverridae; genus Paguma; species Paguma larvata. Next base: position 79,937,493 of record CM057838.1, on the reverse strand, counting down.
CTGCCCTCTATCTGAGTGACCCCGAGGGCACGTGTACAGATGTCCAGGCTGGCCGCTGGGCCACCCGCGCTGACCATCTCCTGGCCCTATTGGAGGGTCCCGAGGCCCTGACCCCAGGCCTGAGCAGGCTGCTGCAAAGGATTCAGGTGCAGGCTGCTGGCTGGCCCACTGAAGAGAAGGTGAGGGCCTGGGGAGGTGGGCCAGAGGGAATAGATGAGGAGGATCCAAGGGGATCCACAGAGAAAGGAGCCCGCTTAGGGGGCTGGGCCTGGCCGCAGTGGGCAGGACATCCCACAGAACCTTTCTGGACACCTGGGGGAGTCTGGGGACCTACTTGGGAGGCTGGGTGAGGCGGAGGGATCACAAGTGGATGTCTGCTACCACTCAGGGCATGGACTCGGGGAGCCCCAGGGGACCTCATCAGACAGGGGCTGAGGAGAATCCTGGGCCCATTGGGAGGGACCTCAGGGAGGGGTCAGGCCCAGCACAGGTCGTAGGCTGGCGGGAACAGGTGGTAGTGCTCTGAGAAGGCTGGTCTGGGGCCACGTTAGGGCAGATCTTGGGGTCAGTGGCATGCAGGGGGCACTAGGGTTGATGACAGAGCTGGAGGCCAGGAAGGCCACCCTGCAGGCAAGGCTGAGCCCTGATTCCTCCCCCAGGCCTGTGTGGACCTGCCTCACCTGCTGGAGGAGGCAGCAGGGGCAGGAGCTCCTGGCAACCCTGGCCTGGTCCTGGCTGCCCTGTTGGACCATGTCAGCAGTGGGTCCTGTTTCCATGCCCTGCCGACCCCCCAGTACTTTGTAGACTTTGTGTTCCGGCAGCACAGTGGCGAGACTCCCAACATCACACTGGCTGGTGAGGCTGTAGTGGGGCCGGAGACTGGGGTGTGTCTCGCCTGAGTCCCCAGCCTCCATGTTCCTGGGGAGGGCAGACCTGGAGCCCATACGCACTTCGTGATTCTGTCCTTCCTGCCAGAGCTGGAGGCCTTGATGCAGCGCCTCGGGGTAGGCGGAGTGGTGGAGACACACAGTGACCACAGTGACTACAGTCATCTGGGAAACGGGGCCAACCACCAGGGCCCTGTGCCCCTTGCCACCCCTAATAGCAACTCCAGCATGTGGGACACAGTGAGCAGCCCATGCACCATAGTCCTGGGGAGAGGTGGGGTCTCATGGGTCTGCTAAGGTCCCTGACCCCCTTTCCTGACACCCCTCAGGTATGCCTGAGTGCCAGTGAAGTGATGGCTGTGTATGGGCTGTCTGAGCAGGATGGGGTGACCCCAGAGTTCTGGGCCCGACTGAGCCCGGCCCTGCTTCAGCAGCAACTCAGCGGGGCCTGCAGCCCCCAGCCCACGCCCCAGACCCAGGACCAACTCAGTCAGGCAGAAAGTGAGTGCCTGCCTCCCCAGCAGTGCCTGCTTGCTGGACCCATTGCTGCTGGGTGCTGGTGCCACAGAGGGGGGCCTCACGGGGAGAAGGAAGTGGCAGCTGGGCTAGGGGAGGGGTGGGAAAAGCTTGCCAGGGCTGGCAAGAGAACATGGCGTCAGAGTGGAGGGGTCGCAGGGACGTGTAGGGGACCTAGATGGGAAGAGGCTTTAAGGGTTAGCGTAAGCCAAGGCCTGGCCCAAACCTGACCACCTGCGTCCCTGGTGAGCTCACTCCTGGGCCCCATTTGGACACCCTCCCATGGGAAGCAAGAAAGGCTCTCATCTCAGCCCTGTCGCCCCCTGCTTCCTCCCCAGGGTACCTGTACGGCTCCCTGGCCACACTGCTCATCTGCCTCTCTGCGATTTTCGGCCTCCTGCTTCTGACCTGTGCCACCTACAGCACCGTCTCCCACTATGTCATCCAAACCTTCCTGAGCATGGCTGTGGGCGCGCTCACCGGGGATGCCATCCTCCACCTGACACCCAAGGTCCGCCTGCTGCCCCTTCCTCCTCAGACGGGGATTTCCGTGCCCGGTCCTTCCAGGCCCGTCCTCCTGGAGCCCTTCCTGTGCCCCTAACCTCTCCATCCTTGTCCCCTGGGGGGCGGGGGGGGGAGGAGGCCTTACAGCCCCCTTCTCTCCCCAGGTGTTGGGGCTGCACACGCACAGCGGGGAGGGCCTTGGCCCACAGCCCACCTGGCGCCTTGTGGCCATGCTGGGTGGCCTCTACACCTTCTTCCTGTTTGAGAACCTCTTCAACCTCTTGCTGCCGCTGGACCCTGAGGTCAGGTGGGGGCTGGATGTGGTGGGTGGATGGGGCTGAGGCACAGAGGCCCACTGGGCCCTGAGCCACTGTCCCCACAGGACTCAAAGGATGGGCCCTGCAGCCACAGCCACGGTGGCCACAGCCACGGAGTGTCCCTGCAGCTAGCGCCAAGCGAGCTCCGGCCACCTAAGCAGCCCCATGAAGGCTCCCGGGCAGATCTGGTGAGCTCGCCCTTCCCCAGTGTCTCCATCCCACATGGAGTTCCCCCTCCCCCAGCCAAGGACCCTTTCCTGCCCCCCCTCCTTCCCAGGGCTTCTGTCCACGGCCTCTGATGCTGATCAGGGGACCCAGCCCCGCCATCCCCTCCTCACCTCCCTGTTCAAGGGCTCATCCACACGGACCTACCCCCTCCAGGTGGCAGAGGAGAGCCCAGAGCTGCTGAGCTCCGAGCCCCGGAGACTGAGCTCAGGTGAGCCCCGAGGGAAGCCCCAGAAGGATTAGGGGCCACGGATTTGGTGCAGAGCGACAGCGCGGGCCGGGGGAGCAGAGGTGGGGGCGCCGAGGTGGGAGGCCAAGTCGGCGCCGACCCACGTCCACCGCACCCGCAGAGCTGAGGCTGCTGCCCTACGTGATCACGCTGGGCGACGCCTTGCACAACTTCGCCGATGGGCTAGCCGTGGGCGCCGCCTTCGCGTCCTCCTGGAAGACCGGGCTGGCCACTTCGCTGGCCGTGTTCTGCCACGAGGTGCCACACGAGCTAGGTGAGCGGCGCGAGAAAGGCCCGGGGGACGGGCCGCCGGCCAGGGGCGGGGCCTTCCTATGGGCGGGGCCCGCCTGGCTGTGGCCTGGGCTCTCGGCCTGACCCCGCTCCGCCCACCCCAGGGGATTTCGCGGCCCTGCTGCACGCGGGACTGTCGGTGCGCCGGGCGTTGCTGCTGAACTTGGCCTCAGCGCTGACTGCCTTCGCCGGCCTCTACGTGGCGCTCGCCGTCAACGTTGGCGAGGACAGTGAGGCCTGGATCCTGGCGGTGGCCACCGGCCTCTTCCTCTACGTGGCGCTCTGCGACATGGTCAGGACGGAGGGCAGGAGTCGGCTGCCCTGGGGGTGAGCCGAGCAGGGGCTCAGAGCCGGCCGCCGACCCAGCGCCTCCTTCCTCCTCAGCTCCCGGCCATGCTGCACGTGCGGGACCAGCGGCCCTGGCTCCTCTTCCTGCTGCACAACACGGGCCTACTGGGCGGCTGGACCGTCCTGCTGCTGCTGTCGCTGTACGAGGACAACATCACCCTCTGATGCCCACCCCCCTCCTCTCGGGCCCTGACGCCGGCTGCTGGCCCCGGGCTATCCCAGCTCCTCGGGCCTGCTAGCCAGTGTGGAACCTGCAGCTGGGTACCCGGAGAGCACCCCTCACCCCCGCCTTTGAGCTCTCCCTCCCACCTGCCCCAGCAACCCTATTCAATAAAAATATTCTTGCCCTTGGAGCCCGGCTGCTCTCTCCTTGGTGTTAGGGCGGTGTCTCCCACCCAGAAGGCAGCCAGATGGGGCTCCGAGGACGCTGTGCTTAGGAATCTCCAGGCAGCCAGTCCCAGTCCTGCGTGGAGAAACGCAGAAGCCCTGCGTGGGGAGCGGATTCAGAGAAATCGGCCAGGGTCTGCGGGGGGCTGGGGGGGGGGGAGCCCGTCTCCAATCAGAAATTAAACGTATTTATTTCCAGCAGAAGGGCCAAACAAGCACAGTACTCGCATAGCTGAGGGTTTACCACTACTTCGAAGCAGTCAGATCCAAGTGTGTGACAGCCCGTGGTCAGTGGGGCCTGGGCCTCTTCCAACTCTGCTGCGCTGTCCTCAGCACAAGCGTCCACCCTCAGAGATCCATGTAGTCCCCTAAGGTTGTAGCTCAGCCCATCACAATCTAGGTGCCTTAAAACAACAGAAATTTGTTTCCTCACAGTTCTGGAGGCAAAAGACTGAAATCAAGGTATCCGTAAGCCATGCTCCTTCTCAACTCTCTATTTTTTTGATGTTTATTTATTTGTTTTGAGACAGCACAAGTGAGGAAGTAGGGGGAGGGGAGCAGAGAAAGAGAGAATCCCAAGCAGGCTCTGCACTGTCAGCACAGAGCCCGACATGGGGCTTGAACTCATGACCTGAGGTGAAATCAAGAGTCGTATGCTCAACCAACTGAGCCCCCCAGGCGCCCTGGCTGCTCAACTCTCTAGAGGCAATCTGTCACGTGAGGCTGTCTTGGCTTCTGGTGGCCATGTGCGTTCGTAGGCATAACTCCAGTGTCTTCCTGGGCCTCATGACCTTCTCTATGGTATCTCTTCTCTTCTGATAAGGACAATTGGATTACCAGCTTGCCTACTCCAGTGTGACCTCATCTGAACTAATTCCATCTGTTAATGATCCTATTTCCAAATAAAAGTCACCTTTGGAAGTACTGAGGGTTAGGTTTCCAACATATCTTTTTTGGGGGATCACAATTCAACCCACAACACCCCTCATGGTCCAAAATGGCTGCTGCCCTTAAGCGCGCTCTCCAGGCAGCAGAAAGGAGGTAGGAGGAAAGAGCGAATAGAGGAAGGGGTCCAGGGAACACCAGATTCAGGCCGTCGTTCACCCAATACACAGACACAAAAGCGGGAGAGTGGAGGTCAGTCTCAGGTTCTGCTCCGTGGGTCCACAGTGCTGGAGGGAGGTGGCGGCTACATGCCAGTAATCTGCGGCAGAGCGGCAGCAAGGGCCGTATCTGAGCGCTGCCGGGCCTGACACAGGTAGACAGATGCTCCGGCCTCTCCAAGAGGTATTGATTCTCCAAGGACCTTCGCCGACACCACAAGAGAGAAGTGTGGGAATTCCCACCTCCCTCCTGAAGGTGGTCTACAATGCTGAGATGGGCTCCCGGCATGGAAGGAAGGCACAGAAAATCTCTGGCTCCCAGCACAGTGCCGGCCCGGCGGAACACCGGGAGCACGGCCCGAACCGCAGTGTCCACTGGCCACAGGGCCCAAGCTCAGGGTCTGAGAGAGAACACTGGCTCTCGGAGGGCAAGGCCAGGGCTGCTACTGGCAGTCCCCAACCCCCCTCCCCCCCAGCCTCGGACCATTCTTCAGCCCATCACGGTCCTTCCCCAGCAACTCCAAGCCCCAGACTCTACTGATAGGCCCCCACCTTCATCTCTCATTGAGAAGTACATCCACCAGACAGGCTTACCTCTGTCTTCCCACTGCCAACCCTGCAACCTCCTGGGCCCGCGGCCCACCTTCTCCTCTCCTCTGACTGGGGCGGAGCCTCACCCTAGCCACCGCTGCCCTCCCAGCACTGTGCTCCTTCAGCATCTGCAGCCCTCTCTGCACTGCCCACCTCTCTCTCTCACAGCTGAGTTCTTGTTCATTTGTTAGGGCGTTTTCCAATGTGCCAAACTGCAGTCCAAGGGTTCTGTGGGCCCCGATTCTTTCAATCATCACAGACGTCCTATGATGTGGGCACCATGACTGTGCCCATCTGACAGAGAGGCCAAGACTCAGTGTCCTGCCCGGGGTCCCAGTTCTGGCCCTGCTGCCTCCTCCAGCACATTCTCATAGTCCTGGCTACAGTTTTTCTTACAACTTTTAGAGGGGTTTGGTGTGGCTCAGGGGTCACAACCTGCCTGGACATCTGAGAGACCCCTCTGTCCACTACTCAAGGGTCAGCCTTGTTGTCCACATAAGCAAGCAGGCAAATACGGATGCGACATAAACCCATATTTCTATGCCATTTTCTTGGTTGTAACTATACTTTCTTTTTTTTTTTTTTTAATTATTACTATTTTTATTTGAGAGAGAGGGAGCGCGCCGGTGCACAAGCGGTAAAGAGAAGGCAGGGGTAGAGAGAATCCCAAGCAGGCTCGATCCCACGACTCTGGGCTCATGCGCTGAGCCGAAATCAAGAGTCAACCGACTGAGCCACCCAGATGCCTCTTTCTTGTTTTATTTCTTATGATTCCATTTCTAAGTCCCAGGTCTGTACGACGGCACCCAGGGCGAGTCCCTGCCAAGCGAGGAGACGTTTCAGTTAGCTGTGCTCGGTCCTGGCTCCAAAGTCTTCCACGTGGGCAACTGTGCTGGGCCTGGGAAGGGAGCAGAGCGCGGGAAGGGCGAAAATCGCTGCCCTGGGGCAAGCGCTCACTTTGTAGAGGGAGGACCTGCAAACCTGCCGGGCCAGGCGTCCTCAGGAGGCGGCAGGGGCGCAGCCGGTCACCTCTCCGGGAAGCCTTCCAGACCCCCGGACTGCTCGGGCGTCCTCCGCACTAGCGGCCCTTGCCGGGAGTCTCATTCGGCGCGTGTCCTCCCTCCCGGCCCCCACACCTCCAGGCTCTGCTGGCCCCACCAGGCGCCAGCATCGGGCACCGCGCCTCACCCACGCGGGCTTGGTGGGGGAAAGTCGCCTCTTCCTGCGGCCGAGACCCTCCTCGTTGACCCCACCCTGCGTCGGGGAGAGCGGCGCCAGCCCAGCCGGCCCTGAGCCGCCGCACCCCCAGCCCCGTTTCCAACGCCGCGGGCTTCTCCAGAGAGCCGAGTGTAGAGCGAGCTTGGGGTTTCGGCTCCATTCGCAGAGGCTCCGAGCAGAGCCGCGAGGCTGCTCTACCACCCCCTGCCACCAGGAGACGCTGTCGGACGCGCAGCCACTCTGCTGCCGGCGGCGCTGCGCAGGCGCGGGATCCCGGAACCCGGGCGCTCAGTTTCCGGGGCCGGCCGGGCAGTGTCCGCTGCCGTCCCGTTCCCCCACGAGCCGGCTCCAACTGCCAGGTGGGCGGGCGCGTGCGGCCGGGGGAGGGGGGGGAGCGGCGGGCCGGCACCGTGCGCGGCGGCCCTGCTCATCCCGTCGCCTCGTCGCCCCGCGCAGCTCGGGCTCGGCGCCATGTACGCCGTGTACAAGCAGGCGCACCCGCCCACCGGCCTGGAGTTCTCCATGTACTGCAACTTCTTCAACAACAGCGAGCGCAACCTCGTGGTGGCCGGCACCTCGCAGCTCTACGTGTACCGCCTCAACCGCGACGCCGAGGTGGGTCCGGGCCGCGCTGGCCCCCAGCAGCTTCCCGCAGCCTCCCGAGTGCTCGCTGGTGGGAGGGGGGACGGTGCGCGGCGACGGACTGAATAGGCGAGCCCCGCCGGGCGCGCCGGGCGTCTCTCCGGAGCTGCACTCCCGCCGCCGCCGGCGCGCACCGCCTGCCTTCCGCTCCCTGCGCTCGTGCTTGTCTTTTCCGCAAATACGTAGGCGCCTACTGTGTGCTAGGCAGTAGAGGTACAGCGGTGAACGAGACCTGCAAAAGCTCGAGGCGCAGAGACTCCGCGCTAAATAGAAACGCACCTGTAAACAGGCTTGTGGATTGTAGATTGGAGCGAGTGCAGCTGAAGTAGAGGAGGGAACGAGGGAGACCGGAGTACCGGGGTCAGAGGAAGAGCGTGCCTGGCCAGAGGAACAAGGCTGGGGTCTCGTGTGGGGACAGGCCACTAACAGGAGTTTTTCTACAGTGTGATGGACCCATCCGTAGAGGAAACACGAGGTGCTCTGGTTGCCCAAGCGGTGACAGTTGGTCCAGGAAAGCTTCTTGCCAGAGTTGGTTTCTTACGTGTTCTCAAAGGGGGAGTAAGACTTTAGGCACAAGGATGGGGACTGGAGGATGTTCCGGGCAGAAGGACTAGCCTGTGCACCGGCCAGAAGCAGTTGAGGGGGGAGGGGGCATGCAGGGCTGGACTGGGGTGTAGAGCGGAAGTGGGGTGGGGGGAAGAAGGCACCTTGTGGTCGGGATTGTTGTCCACAGAGCAGGGAGGAATCACCAAACGGTTTTGAGTAGGGGCTGATGAAGCGTGCAGATGGGGGTCAGAGGAGCAGAGCAAGGAGGCTGGCCCTCCTGGGCACCTCTTTCAGGACACGTGCGTTTGTTTTTGCATTAAATGTGTAGGCTACTAGGGGTGCCTGGCCGGCTCAGTGGGAAGAGCATGCGACTCTTCTTGGTGTCATGATCTTGGCGTTCGGTGTAGAGATGACTGAAAGTGATTGAATGAATCCCTCAGTCTCCATATGGTATAAGTATCTTTGCTGTAATTACTAAACTGAGACTTTTTCCACTCCTCTCTGCTTATAAAGTTCCCCCTTCTCTGATGCCAGTCATGCTTTAGAGATGAATCGGAAGCATTTGCATCACTAGGTTTTTTACGAAAGGTTTCACAGCCCACTGGAATTCACGTGTGTCTTTTCAGCAGTGGTTTATTAAGCTTGTTTGGGGAGATTCAGAGAGCCATATGGGTAGAGAGGCCTGCCCTTGTGGTGCCGCTGTTCCAGCGGGTGACAGACCACACACAGCCAGTATACCGTGGGCTAGAGTGTAGTTTTTAATTTTTTTTTAACGTTTATTTAGTTTTGAGAGAGAGAGAGCATGCGTGTGCGTGGGGGAAAGTTAGAGTGAGAGGGAGACAAAGAATCTGAAGCAGGCTCCAGGCTCTGAGCCATCAGCACAGAGCCCGACTCGGGGCTCGAACCCACGAACCGCGAGATCATGATCTGAGCCGAAGTCAGATGCTTAACCAACTGAGCCACCCAGGCACTTCCTTTGGCTAGAGTTTAAAGCGCTGTGGAAACCAGCAGAGCAGGGTGGGGGAGTAGGGAGCCAGGTGTGATGTTAAACTCTGCCTTCTTGCAAAGTTGAGATTTGAGCAGGCAAGGAGGAGGTGCTGGAGCAAGCCTCGTGGGTATCAGGTGAAGTTTCCAGGCAGGTGAAGGCTTTAGGGCAGTAGAGACTGGGGCTCAAGAACCAGCCAAGAGATGGAGCGCCCGAGTGGCTCAGTTGTTTAAGCATCTGACTCTGGATTTCAGCTCAGATCATGATCTCCCAGTTTGTGAGTTCAAGCCCCGCATTGGGCTTCGTGCTGGCAGTGTGGAGCCTGCTTGGGATTTTTCTCTCTTTCTCTCCTCACTCTCTCTGCCCCTCCCCAGCTCTCTCTCTCAAAGTAAATAAATAAACTAAAAAAAAAAAAAAAAAGAACCAGCTAAAAGACCCCGAGGAGGAGAGGAGTGAGTGGAGAGGGGCGCCTGGCTGACTCAGTCAGTGGAGTGGGTGACTCTTGATCTCAGGGTCGTGGGTTTGAACCCCACAGTGACTGTAGAGATTACTTTTTTTTTTTTTTTTTATGTTTATTTATTTTGGAGAAAGAGAGAGACAGCATGAGCAGGGGAGGGGCAGAGAGAGGGAGACACGGAATCCGAAGCAGGCTCCAGGCTCTGAGCTGTCAGCAAAGAGCCCGATGCGGGGCTTGAACTCACGAACATGAGATCATGACCTGAGCTGAAGTCGGACACTTAACCAACTGAGCCATCCAGGCGCCCCGAGATTACTTTAAAAAAAGAAAAAAAAAAAAAGGGTGAGAAGACAGAGGGTATCTCTGCAAGACACCTCTCACAGAGAGGTGACAAGGTGGGGGCCAGGTATCAGCATGTCAACATTTTGGGCCATTGTAGGGATTGACTGCTAACTCTGAGGTGAGGTTAAGGAGGGACCTGACGTGTGTTTTGCAAGGGTCCCTCTGGCTGCTATGTTAAAAGTCTGTGGTGGGGGGGCGGCGCTGCAGGGAGACCAGTCGGGAGCATCGGGCGGTGGGTGGGTGGAAAGCGGTTAGGTTCAGGATGTGGGGTGTGAAGGGGTAAGACGCCAAGGGCAGTGCTAAGGTTTTGCTGGGGCGCAGTTTTGGTCTGAGCGCCAGCAGGGTGGAGTTGCTGTGACCTGACGAGGGGAAAGGGATGTAGGAGCTCCTCTTTGGACATCGTATTACTTTTCGGAGGAAGGCACCCCAAAACTTAGAAACTTAAAACAGCAGACGGTATCCCCCAGTTTCTGAGGGTCAGGGAGCCGGGAGTGGCTTGGCTGAGTGGCGCCTGCACAGTCTCCCAGTGCAGTGGGATGTCGGCCAGGGCCGCCGTCCTTCGAAGGCTCTGCCGCTTGGAGTCTCTGCGTCTTACTCACTCACACGGCTGTTGGAAAGAGGCCTGGTTTGTCAGGGCAGCCTCCCCCAGAATGAAGGCTGCGAGAGAGAGAACAGCTCAGCAAGAGGAAAGCACAGTGGCTTCCTGACCCGATCAATACGTGATATGCTGTCACCTGTCACGGCGGGAAGGGCTGCGCAGGGCGTGGGCTCTGAGAGACGGGGGCTGCCGAGGCACTCTTGGACTTCAGCCACCGCAGGTGAAACAGCCCCCTGCCGGGTCGCGGGAGAGCTAGAGCTGCAGTCGTGTGGAGGGGCAGGTGGGGGCCGGAGCTGAAGTTGGGCCCCTTCGGCCCTGAAGCTGGTCGGGGTCACCCCGAAGATGGCCCCCTGAGCCCTGGGGTGCCCCAGCATTGAGCGGTTGGGAAGAAGAGAAGAGGCCAAGGAAGAGTTGGAGGAGGAGGTGTGGCCGGGGGGAGGGGGAAAGCCCAAGCCCAGGGGAGGCAACAAATTGGGGGTCTGAATCTCAGGCCGCTGAGCCTCAGGTGAGACCCAAAATCTGGAGGCCCTGGTGACTCTTGACCGGGGAGGCGGGGGCGGGGGCCTGCAGGGTTAAGGGCTGAGTAGAGAAAGAGAATTAGTAACGGTGAACGTAGCTTTCTGGAGATTTGTGCAAAGGGAGTCCGAGACGGAGTGGTGGCTGGCAGGGAGGGGGGTTCTGCGCGCGCCAGCGGGGAGTAAGCCAGGGCAGCAGACTCGCCCCCAAGCCCGCTCCCGGCCTGCCGAGATCCAGGGGGGCTTTGTCCACCGTCCGAGTTGCAAGAATTACAGACATTTGCTCTTTGGCCCATCGTAGGAAAATTTGGCAACTCTCAGAGAAAAAGTGTGTGGGGCAGGAGATGGAGCTGGTGGGGGGCAGCCGGAGAGGGCTCCTTGCGCTGGTGAGCGCGCTCTCGGTCAGTCCGGTTATTGCTGTGGAACCGACTGCAGTCCGGCGCCATCGTCGCATGTGTCTGGTTCCTGGGGAGTTTGGACAGGGCACGGTGTGGACCGTGGAGGCACCTGGGCTCTGCTCTGTGAGGTCTGGGCTTCGACTGGGTGACTTGAAGCGTCGGGGGGGCAAGCTGGGTGTGTCTCTGTCTCTCCCCGCCTCTCTCCCCACCCAGCCAGCTGGCTTCTCCTGGCAGCATGGTGGCCTTGAGTAGTTGGTCCTCTTACTTGGAGCTCTGGAGACGCAGGAGGAAGCTCTCAGTCGTCACAAGGACTGGGCCCTGGGGACCTGGCCTCCCTTCCACACAGCCTGCTGTTGTCGGAGCTGCCTCAGCCTAGATTTCAGAGCGGGGCGCTGGGCCCCCCTGCGGAGGCTGTCTGCTCTCTGCCCCGTGGAATCTGGTGCGGGTGGCTGGGGTGGTGAACGGCTCATCCCTGGTGACAGGAGTGGGGAAGTCGCAGCGCAGAGCAGGTGGGGATGTGTGTGGGGTGGGCAGCGTGGCTGGGGCCTGTCCTGGGGGTGAGCCGGGAAACAAGGGCAGTTCTGTCAGAGGTAGGGGTGCTGTTTTGCAGAGCAGAGAAGCTGTGTGCGGGAGAGGGGTGAGCGCAGGGCCTGGGGCGACTGCAGGGGTGCAGCCGGGCAGCAGGAAAGGCCCCTGTGACCTTTGGGAGGGAAAATACATGTAGTTTATTGAAATTAATGGAAACCTCATCTAAATAGGAAATATATCGTGGTTATGGATGGAAAATCTCAGTAGTGTAGAGATGTCAACTTTCCTCAGATTAATCCATAAATTCAGTGTCTTTCAAAGGTGCAGTAGGTTTCTCATTAGATTTAATAATCTGATTCTCAAATTTATATGGAAGAGCCAAAAATGAAGAATATGTTAGATAAATTTTTGGAAGTTTGTTTATTTTGAGGGGAGGGATGGAGCAGAGAAGAGGGAAGGAGAGAGAGAGGATCCCAAGCAGGCTCTGCACTGTCAGCGCGGAACCCCACGTGGGGCTTGAACCCACGGACTGTGAGATCATGACCTGAGCTGAAACCAGGAGTCAGAGGCTTAACCGACCGAGCCCCCCAGGTGCCCCTGGGATCATTTTAAAGATAAGCAGGGTGAGGCACTTGCTGTGGGGCTGTCAAGAATTTCGCGTGTTGTACATGTGTTATTGGGTACATACAAGACAAATTTAAGGTACTTTTTGGGGGCACCTGGGTGGCTCAGTGGGTTGAGCGTTCAACTCTTAATTTCAGCTCAGGTGATGGTCCCCAGGATCCTGGGATGGAGGGCAGCGTCGGCCTCTGTCTGTGGTGAGCATGGAGCGTGCTTAAGATTCTCTTCCTCTGCCTCCTCCCCTGCTTGCATTATTTTCCTCTCTCTAAAAGGAAAAAAAAAAGAATAATGTTTTAATTTTGAACTGACTCTTTTGTGATGAAATATCCGGTTTTGCCTTTTTGTTTCTACTACTTTTTGCCTCAAAATCTAGTTTGTCCAATAGCAGTGTAGCCACCTCAACTTTCTTCCCGTTATTTTGTTTGTTTGTTTGTTTGTTGTTGTTGTTTAGCGTGATCTCTACACCCAGTGTGCGGTTTGAACTCCCCACCCGGAGCTCGAGATGGAGGGCCACGTGCTCCAGCGACTGAGCCAGCCAGGCGCCCTTCTTTTTTTTTTTTTTTTTTTTTTAAGTCCTTGCATGTAATGTATTTTTAAAATCTGTGTCCTTACATTGAAAGTGACTTCACAGCAAATAGCGGGTGTTACCATTTGACAATTCCTGTCCCTTAATTGGGGTATTTGGCGGATATACACTTAATGTGGTTTTGGGTGCACTTGAGCTCAAATCATTGTCTCACTCTGTCTTTCTAGCCACACCTTTATTCTTTTTCCTCTTCTGTGCTTTGTTTTGGATTAGCGAGGTCTTCTTAAGTCATTTTATCTTCCCTATTGCTTTTTAGTTACGCATTTTGTATTGTTTTCTGGTGACGTTAGCAATCACGCTAGGCTCCTGGATTTATTACTGCCGGGCTCAGAGGAGCACTTGCACCCCTCTCCAGAGAGTACAAACCCTCCACCTCCCGAGCCCCTGGCTGGCCTGTGCCGCCGCAGCCCTGCAGTGCGTCATCGTCGCTTTTGGCCTCTCAGTCTACATCGTTTCAGACACAGAAGGTTCCAGAACAGAGATTTCCAATGCACCTTTACCCCCAGGCCCAGATGGGAACATTTTGCCATATCTGCTTTCTTTCTTCTCTTTTTTTCCCCAAACCTGGAGAGTGAGTTGTAGACAGGAGGCCTCTCCACTGTTGGAGGTCACCGTGTCCTGTGCACCCTGACAACATGGCGGCCTGTCTCTCGCAGAGCCACAGAACCGGTGGTCTGACCATGATAGTGACGCTTGTAGAAGGCCAGGCCTGGTCACATCCAGCCAGTTTACCCCAGTGACGTCTTTCGTGACATCGCTGATTTCCCGTTTTAACTACGAAGTATCTTGTGGAGACATGTTTTGGGGTCCTGTAAACCTTGTCTTACTCTTCAAACTGTTTTTTTGTTTCTATGTTTTTATGTTTATTTATTTTTGAGACAGAGGGAGACAGAGAGAGACAGAGCATGAGTGGGGGAGGGTCAGAGAGAGAGGGAGACACAGAATACGAAGCAGGCTCCAGGCTCTGAGCTGTCAGCACAGAGCCCGACGCGGGGCTCGAACTCACAGACGCGAGATCATGACCTGAGCCGAAGTGGGACGGTCAGCCACTGAGCCACCCAGGCGCCCCTACTCTTCAAACTGTAATTTGCTACTGTTGGAGTCAGTCCCCTGACTGCTTTTGTTTCCGCTGCGGGTGGTGCTGTTCCCGCCTCTTCCCTCTCTCTTACACTGTGTGGGCTTTCTGCTGCCCCGGGAGTGCTCCTTTCCCCGTGCGTCTCCTTCATCCCCTTCCAGCCTCCCAGGCTCACGCACTCTTGCTCAGCAGCTTATAATCCTTTTCTCTGGTGGGGTTTTCTGCCTGAAGAACTTCCTTTGATAATTCTTGTAGAGTGTTCTATTGGCTGTGAGTTTGTTCCACTTTTGTGTGTTGGAAAATGCCTTTATCTCAGCTTCCTTTTCAAGGGGCATTTTCACTGGGTTTAGAATTCTAGGTTAATTGTTTTCTTTCAGCAATTTCAAGATGTTATTTTCAAGATGTTATTTTCAAGATGTTATTTCACGTCTCTGGCTTGTATGGTTTCTGTTGAAAATTAACTTTTATGGGGGCGCTTGTGTGGCTTAGTTAAGTGTTCAACCCTTGTCATGGGATTGAGCCCTTGGTTGGGCTCTGTGCCGAGCGCAGAGTCTGCTTGGGATCCCCCCCTTCCTTCCTTCCCTCCCTCCCTCCCTCCCTCCCTCCTCCTGCCCCTTTCACCCACTTGCTCACTTTCTCGAGAGTGCTCGCTGTCTCCCTAAAAAAAAAAAAAAAAGAAAGAAAAAGAAAACCAGCTTCTATGAAGTGATATCTCTTTTTTCCTCTGGCCCCTCGTAAGATCTTTCTCTTTGTCCTCGCTTTTGTCTTTCGACTGTGATGTGCTTGGTTGTAGTTTTGTTTTCTTTCTTTCCTTCCTGCTTCAGGGCAGGGCGTCTGTAGCTTAGGGCGAAGTCTAGATGGGGGCTCTGTGCAGGGAGCGGGGCGGGGACAAGATACAGCTTGTTGTCTGGGCTTGGCCCATTCTCCTCCTGCATTTCTCCTCTCACTCATTGTCCTTCCTCTCCGGTTGTGGTTTTATTATTATAATTGTTTCAGCTTTTCTTGTTAATTTATTTATTTTGAGAGAGAAAGAGAGCCCACGCACGTGCGTATGAGCGGGGGAGGGGGCAGAGAGAGAGAGAGAGAGGAGAGAGAATCCCAAGCAGGCTCTGCACTGTCAGTGCAGAGCCTGATGTAGGGCTCAAACTCCTGAATCGACAGATCATGACCTGAGCCAAGAATAAAAGTCAGAGGCTTAACCAACTGAGCCTCCCAGGCGCCCCTAGTTTTCTTTATATTTATCTTGTTTTGGGGTTTGCTGCTCTTCTTGAGTCTGTAGATTGATGCTTTTCATCAGTTTCCGAAAATTTTTGGTCAGCATGTCTTCAGTTATTGATTCCGCCCTTCCCCTTCCTCCGTCGATGCTAGTGGTGTGTCGGGCCGCGTGACTCGGTCCGTGTGACCCTTGCAGTTCTTCAAGATTTTCACCTTCTATTTTGCTTGCGTGTGGAATTACAGTTGGTCTGTGTGTATTGACCTCACACCTGGCAAGGGGAGTGCAGGTGTCCTGGGCTAGTCCTGGTCACAGAGACGACTGGGACACCTCACTCCAGAGAGACCTTGGTGAAGCGTTGTCGATGCCCCTTATTTGGTTTTATACCTGAACCGATTTTGCATTCCGAGGGTGACTCGGCTTGGGCGTGATACATACCCTTTTCACACGCCACCACCTCGTTTGCAGGCATCGTGGGGAGTTTGGTACAACTTCTTATCCCACCTGCCTGTGCACAGCTGGTATTAGGGGTGTCTACGCCTCCTGAGGTGCCGTCAGCCTGGGACTAGGGGAGTTTTTGGTTTCATTTTGGTTTTTTTGATGTTTCTGACATTTGATGTAATTTCTGAAACATTTAGTATAATTTCCTGGTGAAGTCCTCTGGGTCTGGAGTTTTCTTTGTTTTGTGATATAGGTATTAGATGTATAAAATGCCATTTATTTTCTTTTTATTTATTTTCTTTTTATTTTTTGAGTGGGGGGAGGGAGGAAGGGGAAGGGGCAGAGAGAGGGGAACCGAGGATTCAAAGTGGGCTCCGTGCTGTCAGCACAGAGCCTGACTCAGGGCTTGAACTCATGAACTATGAGATCATGACCTGAGCCAAAGTCGGATACTTAACTGACTTGAACCACCCAGGTGCCCCTCTTTCCTTTCCTCCCCTCCCCTCCCCTCCCCTCCCCTCCTCCCCTCCCCTCTCCTTTAGAAGGCTCTGTGCCCAGCATGAGGCTTTACCCACGACCCTGAGATTAAGAGTCACGTGCTCTCCTGACTGAGCCAGCCAGGCGCCCCCTAAAGTGCCTTTTCTGTAA
The DNA here is from genome assembly GCA_030068075.1 of Paguma larvata. NCBI lineage: Eukaryota > Metazoa > Chordata > Mammalia > Carnivora > Viverridae > Paguma > Paguma larvata. The sequence goes on along the minus strand of CM057838.1, from coordinate 79,921,282 downwards.
TGAGTTAATTATTGGCTTTTTTCAAGCAGCTCTTTTCAGGATGTTTCCCAGTAGCACAAGTATATTGTTAAAAATGATCTTTTTTCTCCTTATTAAAACTTCTACTTCACTTTGAAGTGATGACTTATGAGCATGTTTGTCAGTGTGTTGTAACTTCTCACAAAGAACAGCAGAGAACAGTCTCTTGTCGTGAAAACGTAACGAAGCTTGGAACCCTTGTTTTTCTGTGAAAGAAAACTGCGCGGTGCTGTCGGTACCTCCAGCCCCGTGTGGCGCAGAGGACGGCTGCACTCGCTGTGGCTTCATTACCTGAGGCCGCGGCCCTCTGCGGTCTGGATAGCGCAGTCCAGACCCCCTCCCGCCCTGGGGAGGCCCTGGCAGGCTGGGGTAGGGCGAGGCCACGGCCCTCTGGGGCAGCACGTCCGGCGCAGGCTCAGCAGGCACCCCACGTGTCAGGGAGCCGGGGGTGGTCACTCGTGATGGGCAGCTGGTGGCAGCTCTCAGGTCAGGCTGGCGCCTGTCTTGTAGAGTGATGCCTGTGCTGCGGCGAGCCCAGGGGTGAGTTTGTGGGGGAGGGGGGCATGGCCAGGCAGGTTTGAGGGTGCACAGAGAGAGCTGCCGTCCAGCCTCTGGCCCCGAGCACCGCCAGCATCCGAGCGAGCGGGCCATCGGGGAAGCCATGACGGGGAGTTCCTGCGAAGCCCTGAGGCTGAGCTGGGGACTCAGGGTATGAGCACGAGTTTGTGCACGTTGGGTTGGGGTGTACACGGCTGTCTTTAGAAGTGCCTGGAAGCGTGGTCCCCGCCCTGAGGTGGGACTCGCGGGCATCTGGCCGCAACAGTGTGGCTTCACTACCCACCCTCCTCTTCCCTCTCCCAGGCGCCAACCAAGAATGACAGGAGCACAGGTGAGCGCAGGGGAGGCTGCCCTGGCCCCAGACCTGGGGCCGTGGGGGCTGGATGCGGGGCCAGACCTGTACCCAACATCGGCCTCTCCCCCAGAGGGAAAGGCCCACCGGGAGCACCGGGAAAAGCTGGAGCTGGTGGCTTCCTTCTCCTTCTTCGGCAACGTCATGTCTATGGCCAGCGTGCAGCTGGCGGGCGCCAAGCGGGATGCCTTGCTCCTGAGCTTTAAGGACGCCAAGGTAGGTGATGGGCTTGGAGGTGGGAGTGGGTGTGGGAGGCCTGTGGGGGGGGTACGGGGCTACAGCTCTGACCTGCCCTCCAGCTGTCGGTGGTGGAGTATGACCCGGGCACCCACGATCTGAAGACCCTGTCTCTACACTATTTCGAGGAGCCCGAGCTACGGGTAGGGCCAGGCCATGCCCCCAACCTTCCCTGTCCCCTTGCCCAGTGCTCCCCTCATGCCTCCTGTCCCCAGGCCCGCCTGACGGTGCCCTTTGTCCCCAGGACGGGTTCGTGCAGAATGTGCACACGCCGCGGGTGCGGGTGGACCCTGACGGGCGCTGCGCGGCCATGCTCATCTACGGCACGCGCCTGGTGGTCCTGCCCTTCCGCAGGGAGAGCCTGGCGGAGGAGCACGAGGGGCTCATGGGGGAGGGGTGAGTACCGGGGCAGGGGAGAGGCTGTCCAACCCCCAGCTCTCTCCTGCCTCCGCCCACTAAAGCCTTGTCACCCCCAGGCAGAGGTCCAGCTTCCTGCCGAGCTACATCATCGACGTGCGCGGCTTAGACGAGAAGCTGCTCAATATCGTGGACCTGCAGTTCCTGCACGGCTACTACGAGCCCACCCTGCTCATCCTGTTCGAGCCCAACCAGACCTGGCCCGGGTGAGGCCCCAGGCCTGGGGTGGGTCTCATTTGGGATGGGGACAGGGCGACCCAGCCCTTGGAGTGCCGTGACTGGCCCCCTGGCCGGCTGACTTCTTTGTCCCCAGGCGGGTGGCTGTGCGGCAGGACACGTGCTCCATAGTGGCCATTTCACTGAACATCACGCAGAAGGTCCACCCGGTCATCTGGTCCCTCACCAGCCTTCCCTTTGACTGCACGCAGGCCCTCGCTGTGCCCAAGCCCATAGGTGAGCCCCTAGCTGTGTGGGCGGGGGTGGTGACGTGGAGCGTGCTGAGCCCCGCCCACCGGCATGTCCATCTCCAGGCGGGGTGGTGGTCTTTGCTGTCAATTCGTTGCTGTACCTGAACCAGAGCGTCCCCCCCTACGGCGTGGCTCTCAACGGGCTCACCACAGGCACCACCGCCTTTCCCCTCCGTGAGTGTGGGCAGGGGTGGGTGCAAAGGGCGGGGACGGCAGGGGGGGCCGAAGAGCAGTCTGACTGGGCCCTGCACAGGCACCCAGGAGGGCGTGCGGCTCGCCCTGGACTGCGCCCAGGCGGCCTTCATCTCCTCCGACAAGATGGTCATCTCCCTCAAGGGCGGCGAGATGTGAGTCTCCCTCCCCTGGTGAGCCCCGCGCCCGCCCCCCGCCCCACAGCCCTGCCCCCAGCTCAGCACACCCCCCCACCCCCCCCCGCAGTTACGTGCTGACCCTCATCACAGACGGCATGCGCAGTGTCCGGGCCTTCCACTTCGACAAGGCCGCCGCCAGTGTCCTTACCACCAGCGTGAGTTGGGGCTGGGGAGGTGGGAGGTGGCCATGAGCCTGGGCCTGGTTTCACCCTGACCACCCACTGGTCTTCAGATGGTCACCATGGAGCCTGGGTACCTGTTCCTCGGCTCTCGCCTGGGCAACTCGCTTCTCCTCAAGTACACAGAGAAGCTACAGGAGCCTCCGGCCAGCGCCATCCGAGAGGCTGCTGACAAGGTGGGTGCCCGGGGCCTGTCGGGACGCTGGCCTCTTGTGCAGGGCCAGCCTCAGAGGCTGCTCACTGTCCCCTCCTCCTCATAGGAAGAGCCTCCCTCGAAGAAGAAGCGAGTGGACTCCACAGTGGGCTGGTCGGGTGAGGACAGGGAGCAGGCCGCACAGGGCAGGCAGGCGCTGGTTGGGTTAGGCCTGGCAGCCAGGCGACCAGAACGCCTGGCTCGATGGGTCTCTTGTCTGCCGCAGGGGGCAAGTCGGTGCCTCAGGACGAGGTGGATGAGATTGAAGTGTACGGCAGCGAGGCCCAGTCGGGCACACAGCTGGCCACTTACTCTTTTGAGGTGAGGTTGGGCACAGGGAAGGGCCTCCCGTGCCGGCCGGCCTGCCTGCCTGCCTGAGCACTGCTGTGTCCGCAGGTATGTGACAGCATCCTCAACATCGGACCCTGCGCCAACGCTGCCATGGGCGAGCCTGCTTTCCTCTCTGAAGAGGTGCTTTCGGGTGGAGAGAGGGGGGTGGAGGGCTCACACAGGGGTGGGGCCCTGTCCTCACTCTCAGCTGCTGTGCAGTTCCAGAACAGCCCCGAGCCAGACCTGGAGATCGTGGTGTGCTCCGGCTACGGGAAGAATGGGGCCCTGTCGGTCCTACAGGTACGTGGGGGCAGGCCACGTGGTGCCTCCTGGCGGGACCCGGGTGGACTGACACCCCCCCCATCATCTTTTTAGAAGAGCATCCGGCCCCAGGTGGTGACAACCTTTGAACTTCCTGGCTGCTATGACATGTGGACAGTCATCGCCCCTGTACGTAAGGAGCAAGTAGGTGTATCCTAGGCTGGTGAGGAGGCCCTGAGTGGGGCAGGCGACCCATTGCTGCCTCCATGTGGACTCAGCCTGAGCGTGCGGGTGGCTTGGGGGCAGTGGGGCCCAGGACAGGGCTCTGCTGTGCCGTTTCAGGCGGGGCCAGGTGTAGGCTTGCTCTGGTTTGGTTGGAGGTCTGCCCCCCGCCAACCAGGTGCCCCTGCTGGGTGGTGTGAGTCCTGGTCTCCGTCTGCCGCCGCAGGAGGACACCTCTAAGGGGGAGGGCGCAGAGCAGGAGCCCAGCACTCTTGAGGCAGAAGACGATGGACGGAGACACGGGTTCCTCATCCTGAGCCGGGAGGACTCCACCATGGTAAGGGTTGGGGGTCCAGCAGGCTGGGGTGGGGTCCCGCAGCGAGCGTGCGCCTCACTCTCTCATCGCCTACAGATCCTGCAGACAGGGCAGGAGATCATGGAACTGGACACCAGTGGCTTCGCTACGCAGGGCCCCACGGTCTTTGCTGGGAACATTGGGGACAATCGCTACATCGTGCAGGTGTCACCACTCGGCATCCGCCTGTTGGAAGGAGGTGGGCTCGGGCGGGTGGGCAGGTGGGCAAGGGTGGTCGGCGGGGACCGCCTGGTGCTGACCGTCCTGTGCCCACAGTGAACCAGCTGCACTTCATCCCTGTGGACCTGGGCTCCCCCATCGTGCAGTGTGCCGTGGCTGACCCCTATGTTGTCATCATGAGTGCCGAGGGCCAGGTCACCATGTTCCTGCTCAAGAGCGACTCGTATGGTGGCCGTCACCACCGCTTGGCACTGCATAAGCCCCCGCTGCACCATGTGCGCACCCTTCCCACCCCCCTGCCATGCCCGCGGCCTGCTGACTCCCCTTCCCCCGGAGCTGACCCCAGCCCCTCTCCCTGCAGCAGTCCAAGGTGATCACGCTCTGCGTGTACCGCGACGTTAGTGGCATGTTCACCACCGAGAGCCGCCTGGGTGGGGCCCGTGATGAGCTGGGGGGCCGCAGTGGCTCAGAGGCGGAGGGCCAGGGCTCAGAAACCAGGTATTCGGGGGTGGCCGGGGTGCGGGCTGGGGCCAGGGTCCCCGTGGCAGGCCGCAGGGTGACCTGTCTGCCGGCCCCGGCCTCCAGCCCCACAGTGGACGACGAGGAGGAGATGCTGTATGGGGACTCGGGCTCCCTCTTCAGCCCCAGCAAGGAGGAGGCCCGCAGGAGCAGCCAGCCCCCTGCTGACCGGGAGCCTACGCCATTCCGGGCCGAGCCCACTCACTGGTGCCTGCTGGTTCGGGAAAACGGAACCATGGAGGTGCGTGACGCCCGAAGCGGCTCCCTGTCTTCCGCTTCCTGCCGCTGCTAATCCCACTCCCCTCACAGATCTACCAGCTCCCTGACTGGCGGCTAGTGTTCCTGGTGAAGAACTTTCCCGTGGGGCAGCGGGTCCTGGTGGACAGCTCCTTCGGTCAGCCCACCACACAGGGTGAGGCCCGAAAGGAGGAGGCCACGCGCCAGGGGGAGCTGCCCCTCGTCAAGGAGGTGCTGCTGGTGGCTCTGGGGAGCCGCCAGAGCAGGCCCTACCTCCTGGTGAGTACGGGCCCCCCTGCCCTCCCCTGGTGACCCTGCGCTGTGCCCCCCGCTTCCTCTCGTGACCCCGCACTGCTGCCCCCCCCCCCCCCCCCGCCACCGCACAGGTCCATGTGGACCAGGAGCTGCTCATCTACGAGGCCTTCCCCCACGACTCCCAGCTCGGCCAGGGGAACCTCAAAGTCCGCTTCAAGAAGGTGGGTGAGCAGCTGGCGGTGGGGGTGGGGTGGATGTGGAGTGGGTGACAGGGAAGACCCGGCCCTCACGGTGCCCGCACCTGCACCTCCAGGTCCCTCACAACATTAACTTCCGTGAGAAGAAGCCAAAGCCATCCAAGAAGAAAGTGGAAGGTGGCAGCGCTGAGGAGGGGGCTGGGGCCCGTGGCCGTGTGGCACGGTTCCGATACTTCGAGGACATTTATGGCTACTCAGGGGTAGGCAGGTGGCTTTACGGGAGGCCTGTGGGGGGTGGTGCGTACGGGGCTTCCTCTCATAGTACCTGCCTTCAGGTGTTCATCTGCGGCCCCTCCCCTCACTGGCTCCTGGTGACCGGCCGGGGGGCCCTGCGGCTGCACCCCATGGGCATTGATGGTCCCATCGACTCCTTCGCCCCGTTCCACAACGTCAACTGCCCCCGTGGATTCCTGTACTTCAACAGACAGGTGGGGCGACTCCAGGGCTGAGGCTTCCCCTCGTTGCCCTCCTCAGTGCTGTCTGATACTCGCCAATGATGCCTGGGCCAGCAGGAGGTGCCCGGGCCCCAGGAGTGAGGCCCTCAACAGCTTGGGACAGGGCAGGATCCTGGGTTGCGTCTGGAGGGTCAGGGGACTGTCCAGATGGTGAACAGGGCAAGGCCAAAGACGTGCAACCTGGGGCTTAACACTGGGAAGGCTTGGAGGAAGGGGCAGGCGGCTGCGGAGGCTGTAGCCCCCTAGGGCACTCCTTTCCGGGGCCAGGGTCTAGTCACTGCGGCTTGGACCCCAGCTCTGCCCTTCAGGAGCTGTGTGACTCTGGTCAAAGTGCTCACCCTCTCTGAGTCTCCCATTTCCTCTTCTGTGTTGCCAGTATGATAGTGGTGACCCCAGGTCACTCTGAGGCCCCCGGGATGATAATGCGGCAAGTGCTTTGTAGATGCTGACACCTAGGACCATGGGGGAAGGGGGTCCCTGGTCTGTTTGTAAGGACTCTGGTGTGGCCAGTGTATGGGTAAGCTTTTGCTTGCAGCCTCCAGTTTCCTCTGAGCCTGGGTTTCCCTTACCCTGGCCCAGACCAGGTCTGTGGCCAGCATCCCGGCCCCGGGTGAGCCTGGGAGAGGGGACAGGAAGCCAGTGAAGCACAGGATGCCCAGTCTCAGTCCCTGGCACACGCCTGTTCCGGTAGAGCTGAGGGGCTGTCCGCGCGGATCCCTCGGAAGCCTGGGATTGCCTGGCCTGCCCTTGGCAGGCGCCTGGCCTCACTGACCCTCGTGCCCCGCCCCCCAGGGTGAGCTGAGGATCAGTGTCCTGCCTGCCTACTTGTCATACGACGCCCCGTGGCCTGTCAGGAAGATCCCACTGCGCTGCACAGCCCACTACGTGGCTTACCATGTGGAGTCCAAGGTCTGACCCCATCCCCTCGAGGCCAGAGACCCTCTGGGCCTTGCCTCTGGCCTGTGACACCCTCCACCTTCTCCCAGGTGTACGCTGTTGCCACCAGCACCAACATGCCGTGCACCCGCATTCCGCGCATGACCGGCGAAGAGAAGGAGTTCGAGACTATTGAGAGAGGTGCGAGATCCCCCCAGCGGGGCTTGCCGTTGGGGCTGCCCACCCTGACTGTCGCCCTTTGCCCTTGCAGATGACCGGTACATCCACCCACAGCAGGAGGCCTTCTCCATCCAGCTCATCTCTCCAGTCAGCTGGGAAGCCATCCCCAATGCCAGGTGAGGCTGGGCCTGTCTGGGGACCAGGGGTCAGCCCGTGGGCTGCATCCTGACCCTGTCGTGTGCAGGATCGAGCTGGAGGAGTGGGAGCACGTGACCTGCATGAAGACGGTGTCACTGCGCAGCGAGGAGACTGTGTCTGGCCTCAAGGGCTACGTGGCTGCTGGGACCTGCCTCATGCAGGGGGAGGAGGTCACGTGCCGAGGGCGGGTAAGGGGCTAGCAGGAGGGGGTGGGCAGTACCCAGCAGCCCCGGCACTGTCCCCGCACCTCATCCCTCCTCCTTCTCCGGCAGATCCTGATCATGGATGTGATTGAGGTGGTGCCTGAGCCTGGCCAGCCCCTGACCAAGAACAAGTTCAAAGTCCTGTATGAGAAAGAGCAGAAAGGGCCGGTGACTGCCCTGTGCCACTGCAACGGCCACTTGGTGTCCGCCATCGGCCAGAAGGTGTGCCCTCTCCCACGCCGCCCGCCCCCAGTCCTGCCCGCTGCCCGCCACCCGCTGCCTACTCCTTCCGCCCCCCAGATCTTCCTGTGGAGCCTGCGGGCCAGCGAGCTGACGGGCATGGCCTTCATCGACACGCAGCTGTACATCCACCAGATGATCAGCGTCAAGAACTTCATCCTGGCCGCCGACGTCATGAAGAGCATCTCGCTGCTGCGCTACCAGGAGGAGAGCAAGACGCTGAGCCTGGTGTCCCGGGTACCCGTGGGGCCCGCGCGCGGTGCCCGGTGGGTGTGGCCTCGGGCCCACCTTGACGGCCCTCCCTCCCCGTCCCCAGGATGCCAAGCCTCTGGAGGTGTACAGTGTGGACTTCATGGTGGACAACGCCCAGCTGGGCTTCCTAGGTGAGCCCAGGGCCTGGGGGCTTCAGGGTCTCAGATGTTGGGTGTGGCCGGGCTAACCGTGGGCGCTCTGCTCCCCAGTGTCTGACCGTGACCGCAACCTCATGGTGTACATGTACTTGCCAGAAGGTAAGTGTTCCCTCTTCCCCTTCCGCGGGGCTGGGGGGTTGGATGGGCAGTGATCTGAGCTCCCTCCGGCTTAGCCAAAGAGAGCTTCGGGGGCATGCGCCTGCTCCGCCGGGCGGACTTCCACGTGGGCGCCCACGTGAACACGTTCTGGAGGACCCCGTGCCGGGGGGCTGCCGAGGGACCAAGCAAGAAGTCGGTCGTGTGGGAGAACAAGCACATCACGTGGTTCGGTGAGTCCCAGGGCAGGGCGGGGGCGGGTTTGTGGTGCGAGGGGTCAGCCCCCTCATGCTGTGCCTCCCACAGCCACGTTGGACGGCGGCATCGGGCTCCTGCTGCCCATGCAGGAGAAGACCTACCGGCGGCTGCTAATGCTCCAGAACGCGCTGACCACCATGCTGCCCCACCACGCCGGCCTCAACCCCAGGGCCTTCCGGTAAGGCTGCCCTCCGACCCCTGCACAACTCCCACCATCCCCATGGCCCCCCACCCCGTTCCGCTGCCCTACTGCCCTCCTGCCCCCCCAGGATGCTGCACGTGGACCGGCGCATCCTGCAGAACGCGGTGCGCAACGTCCTGGACGGGGAGCTGCTCAACCGCTATCTGTACCTGAGCACCATGGAGCGCGGCGAGCTGGCCAAGAAGATCGGCACCACCCCCGACATCGTAAGCCCCGCCCACCTGCCCCGTCCCGCCCTCCCCGCTGTCCCCACCCTCTCACCAGCCCCTCTCTCTGCAGATCCTGGATGACCTGCTGGAGACGGACCGCGTCACCGCCCACTTCTAGACCTACCCCAGCCCCCCCCACCCCCCCGTGCCACCCCAGCCCCTTTTTGTACAAAACACGAGGAAAAAGATGTTTGATTTGAAGAGAGTTTGTGGTCATTGCAGGGTCTCCTGGCCAGGCTGTGGTCACAGCCCTGTGTTGTCCCCCACCCCTGCTCCAGGCCACCGCTGCCTCAGCTTCCCGGGGCTTGGGGCACGTGCACCTCCAGCCTTGATCTCTTGGTCTGACGCTGGGTGAGCTCTAAGGTCCTCTGGCCCCCGGGGCTCCCTAGGCCTCTAGGTACTCGGAGAGCCCCTGGGTCTCGGGCAGGAGGCCCAGGTGGACCAGGAGCCGAACCAGGAGGGCGGTGAGCTGCATCGACAGGATCTCCAGCCTGGGGTGGCAGGGCAGAGGGGTCACGGGGGGGAGCAGGTACTGGCTGCCCACCCTGGCCACCCGCACCCTCCCACCCCTCACCTTAGGGCCACTTCAAATTTGAACATCTCCCAGAGGACCTTGACACGGCGCAGGAGGCTGGCACCGTAGACGCTCTGGTATGCTGCACCCGCCAGGCGGCTCCAGCCCCTGACCGCGCTGCCCGGAGACAGTCTCGCTCTACTCCCAGTCCCGCTCAACCCTCCACCCCCACCCCGGGCGTGCCACCGACCAGCACCCACCTCTTGGCCATGAGGAAGTAGCGGTTAACGGGGGCGCCCAGGGTGGCGGTGATGGCGCGCACCGTGTTGATGTTGCGCAGCACGAGCAGCATGGAGCGCGGCAGGGCCTTGAGCACCCCCACGATGTCCGCGAAGTGCTTCTGCGCCATGGCCTGCATGTAGGCCGTCTCCTCCCGGCTCAGCAGGTGCGAGCGCCACAGCTGCCCCAGGTGCACGGGCCGCTGCATGAGCATCTCGGAGAAGAGCAGATAGTCTGGGGGACAGGGACGGTGAGCCGGGCCTGCGTGCCCCGCGAGCCCACACGCCGGCACGCCCCAGCCTCACCTTGCACCCCGAGCGCGGCTGCGTGTGTCTTCATCGCCGCGTCGTCCCTCAGGATGATGGCCTGCCACAGCTGGCACAGGGCCGTCCGGTCCCTGGGGGAGCCCAGCAGTAAAGCCGGGGCGCCCGCGCCCGCCTCCGCCCCCTCCCCCGGCTCCCAGCTTACTTTTCATCCAGGAACTGGTAGAGCCCGTGGTCCAGCAGCACCAGCTGTGCCTTCCCATCTGGGCCTTTCCGCACCAGAACTAGGGACACAGCACATTGGCTCTTGTCCCTCTACCCATGACACCCCCCCCCCACCCTTACCCCCAGTGGGGGGGGGGCGGCTTTTCCTACCGTTGCCGGGGTGGGGGTCAGAGTGGATGAAGCCTGTGTAAAATATCTGCTCGGCAAAAGCCTGGATGAGCTTCTCTGCTATCTGGAGAGAGAACAGGGCTAGGCCACGGGCGCCCACGCTTGGCGGGGTGGGGGGGGGGGCGCACACACCCCTCCCACATCAGGCGCCGATGCACACGGCACTCACATCCTTCACCGCCAGCCCCATGGTCGCGATGGCCTCCACGTCATTGACCTTGCAGCCTTCACAGAATTCAGCTGTCAGCACACGCTGGGAGAGAGCAAGTGGCTGAGCTCAGCAGGCCCGCACAGCCCCACCCAGGAGGGGGCCCCGCCCACCTTGCTGGACGTGTCCCAGTGCACTCGGGGGACCACGATGTAGCGGAAGTGCTGCAGCTCCCGTGCACAGCGCTCGGCGTTTCGGCCCTCGTTCTCGAAGTCCAGCTCCTGGGCCAGGGTGCCCTTCAGGTCCTGGGGGCCACACGGGCAGCTGGGGGGTCCAGGTCAGGGACCAGCCCACCCCCAGCACACACACGTGCCTCTGGGCAGCGGTTACCTGGAGGACCCAGCTGAAGCCGAAGCTGGGGTGCATGAACTCGATGAGCTGGAGCAGGAGCTCCAGAGTGTGGACGTCCCCGTCGAAGCGGTCCCGCAGGTCGATGTACTGCACCTGCGTGGGGCAAGACTGCAGGGAGGACCCGGGGCCACCCGCACGGCCCCAGAGCCCGCTGCGGCGCAGAGCGGGGCCCCGCGGCGCCCCCCCCTCGCCCCCCCCGTACCTTCACGGCTACGGGCGTGCCGTCGTGCAGCTTGGCTCGGTGCACCTGGGCCAGGCTCGCGGCAGCGATGGGCTGGTAGTCAAACTCCTGGAAGAGCCGGTGGGGCAGGGCCTGGAAGTCCTCCAGGAACAGCTCGTCCACCTGGCAAGGGAGGGCTCTTGGAGCAGCGTGGGGGCCGTGCCAGAGCCCCCGGCTCCCAGCCCAGGAGCAGAGCTCACCTCCCGGAAGCTGCAGGTCAGGGCCCTGTCCTCCAGCACACGCAGGGTCCTGATGTACTCCGGGGGCAGCAGGTGGTTGAAGGAGCACAGCCCCTGGCCCAGCTTCACGTAGAGGCCCCCGTTGCTGATGGCCCCGGCCACCAGGGCATCAGCCGCCCGCTGGTGACACGCAGACATCACCTCCAAGTACCCCGGGCTGTTCTGACCACAGGCATGGAGGGAAAATGGGGGCAGGCGGGCGCCTCCTTAGTGCCCCCGACACCTCCCTCCCTCTGGCCTGTCACCTTCCCCTGGCCCTCCCCCCAGTGTGGCCAGGACGCGGGGACAAACCTCTTCCACCCCTCGCAGGACGACGTTTGCACACCACCAGTAGTCCAGGGAGATCTGGAGGCCGACCCTCAGAGACCTGTGGGCACAGGCCATCCTCAGCTCTTGGCAGGTACTGGGCCTCAGACGCCCCACCGGACCAAAGTGGGCACGCGGCAAGGGCCGCAAGGACCACAGGGGGACCAGGAGGCAGAGTAGAGGCTGCGGCCTAGCCTCCTTGCACTTGGACAGCACAGCCAGCAGTGCGGTCTCTGTCCCTGGTCCACCCGGTGGGGCAGCCTGCAGCTGCGCCACCCCCATCGCTGAAGATGCTCCAGCGAGCACCCAGGAGGCCTGAGGGCAGCTCGGGCCTACCAGTCGGGCACGGCCGCTTCCTCAGTCTCTTACAGCACCTAAGACCTGGTGCCCTGGTGCAGCGGTGATGGCCAGCAAGCTGGCTGCTGTCACCGGCTCCTGTGTACAGGTGGGCCCTCGCTCCAGGCCCCTCTGTACTGCTGGCCCTGCCTCGGACTCGGCCCCGCCGGCGCCCCCCCCCCCACCAGGCACTCTGCATGTGTCCCTGGACAGCCCCCGGGAGCTGTCCTGGGGGCCCAGGCCCCTCCTTATGACAGTGAGGGAACTTGTTCCCCACCCTCCAGGCGATGGACAGGGAGCCTTGGGTCTGGAGAGGGAATAAACCAGGGCCGAGTCCAGGTCTCCGGCGTCGCAGACCGCAGACCCTCAGACCTTCATGAGAGGGGCGTGGGGCTCCTGTTCTTCAGGAAAAAGCTCTGAGAGGACCTGAGGCCACTGGTCAAGCCAAACCTCTACCTCCCTGCTTCTGAGAGCCACCTCTGCCACACAAGGGTCAGAGCTAAAAGGCAGGAAGGTTCTGGATAGGTTTGCTTCCTTGCTGCTCCCAGCAGTCATGACTGAGCATGCTAGAGCAGCGTCCGAGGCCAGCCCGTGCCCTGTGCTTGCCAGACTGCCCTCCGCAGACCACCTCCGTCCCGCTCACCCCCGGCCCAACACAGGAAACAAACAGGATTGCCTGTGAAGGAGGGAATGCATGGTCGGCAGGGTGAGCAAGGACGTGGGACGTCTCTGCGCTCCACAGAGACACAAAGCGGGGGGCAGGGGGGGGCTTCCCTCCTTCCTGAATAATTCCGTCCAAAAGCCAATGCGAGGTCTGCAAAGGCGGGGGGGGGGGGGGTAACGGCTTCACTCAGGTGACTGAATAAGCCACCGAATGAAAGACCAGGGGAGCCGGGACTCTCCCGGTTGGAGAAGGGAGTTACAGATCGAGAAGGGGAGAGAGTGAGAACGGTCTCTGTGGGACAGTATCTGTGTGAAAGCAAGGTTTGACACGTACAGCCAGACATGGAAACAGACACCCGAGCACGTGCACACATCCACGTGCCCTGACACCCCCCAGCGCTAGTCTGGAAGGGCCTGGGAGCACGCACACCCAAGAGCAGTGAGCACAACGTCCCTTCTCCATCCCAAGGAACCAGGCTCCCTTGGACCAGCCTGGGGTGCCTCCTACTGCGAGGAGGAACCAGATGCTCTAGAAATGAAGACAGGGCAAAAGGGTTCTGGGGTGGGAATTAAAAAAAAAAAGCGGAGATATTAATGGCAAAATCTACGTTCACTATACAGTGTTTCCAATTCCACGGTTTTAAATTTTTTACTATAAAATGTTGGAGATAAAAGGATCTCCACCTGAAACTAATATTACACCGTATGTCAACTAATTGGAATTTAGATAAATACTTGGAAAAGGAAAGGATTACAAAGGCCAGGTTGAAGGGCTTCCCACCAGCCAATCCCAGAACAGTCAGTAACAAAACAATAACAGTGATGTCAACAGAAAGCAACCCACAGAATAAAATTAAAAAATTCGAGTCTATACTGACACGAATCAACGAGGAGAAATTTTTTTCTTACAGTAGGATGCCAGCTAACAAACGTGGAAGGACTGAATTAGAAAACACCACTGGGCGAGCACAGCAAGAATGCATTCACCTAAGACGTCCTGCGCCAGTGGGCACAAGGGATGGACGCCAACTTAACGCGAAGACCAGGAACCAAACAGCAGAGCTCCCTGGGGTGGCCGAAACCATGTGCCGCCTGACAGGTGCAGAACGGTGTCACCTCCGCGCTGTTCCCGCCAAAACGCACCAACTGAATCCACCCGTGAGGAGACATCAGACAAATCCGACCTGAGGGGTCAGCAAAATTTTTCTTCACAAAGTTAGACAAAAGTATTTTGGGCTTTATGAGCCACACGGTCTCCACTCTGCTGCTGTAGTGAAAGCTTTATTTATAAAACAGGCAGCAGCCATGTGTGGCCGGAGTTTGCGGACCCCTGTCAGACAACATTACTGGCCTATAAGCCTCCAGATGTGTCGAGGTCATTGTGTAATGAAGAATTAACTTTATCCAGAGAGGCCTGGCCTTTGTCCCAAGCTCCAGGGGGCCTCCAAAACCGTGGGACTTCCTGAGTGACAGGAGAGTCTGATTCCTGATGGGCCAGGACAGTTCATGCTAACGAAGAGCTCAGGTCGCCAGAAAGATCAACCATGTGACTAGAATTTGGGGGGCTCTGACCCAAGATATCAGCCCAATGGGGCAGGGGAGGCAGACTGGACACGGAGTTCAGTCGGGAGGCCGATGATTCAAGGATGCCCACGTGATGAAACTGCACGCTGAGCTCCGGGACTCCATCGCGGTCACACGTCGACGAGCGCGCAGGAGCGGGGGTGTAACGTGTCTCGGAGGACATGGAAACTCCGCACTGGGGACCCTCCCGGTCTCGCCCCGTGCATCTCTTCCTTGGGCCATCCTGATTGGTATCTTTTTTGCTTTGGTAACAACGTAATCCAGAGGCCAGCGCTTTCCCGAGTTCTGTGACTCGTCCTAAGGAACTATCGAAACTGACAATCTGTGGGGACCCCAGAGGACCCTAGGCACACGTGGGGGTCTGGGGAACCATGCTCGACCTCTGGTTTAGCCGTGACAGTCAAGGAGAGGGGCGCCCGGCGGCTCAGTCAGCTAAGCATCCAGCTCTTCGTTTTCGGCTCAGGTCATGATCTCACGCTTTGTGGGTTCGAGCCCCACATTGCGCTCTGTGCTAACAGTGTGGAGCCTGCTTGGGATTCTCTCTCTTCCTCTGCCTCTCTCTCTCTCTCTCTCTCAAAATAAATCAACTTAAAAAAAAAAGCCAAGGAGACACAAGGGAATGTTCTAGACTGCAGGAGATTAGAGATGGGCTTAATGGGACCCTTGTGCTAAAAAGGTTATTGCCGGATGCCTGATGGCACGTGAATGAGGCAAGGTGTTTAGAGCCTCATAACATGTCAGCTTCCTGATTGTGCTCGTGGCAAATGTCCTTGTTCAGGACGTACGCTCAAGGGTTCAGGGGTAATGGAGCATACTGACCACTTACCTACAGATGTTTCAAGAAGAAAAATGTTCTTTTGGATTATTCTTACAACTTTTCTGGACATTTGAAATTGTGTCCAAAAAAGGAAACCCCACAGGTTTCCAAAAAGTTAAAATTAAGTAAGGGGTGGGGTAAGAAACCGCGGCCTTGATGCAAACTGCCCCCCAGCCCATCTCTGAGTCTTCACACGCGCATGACGCGTTCTGATCTCTGCTCTCCGGCACCAGAACAAGCCCCGACTCCACCGCTCCTGGTGGCGGGCGGGTCCTGACCTGCTCCCCGCCTGCGCGCTGTCTTTGGCTCCTGCGTATACACTGCCTCTTACTCCAGAGCCCCTGCGGTCACCCTGTGCCCAGCCCACCTCTCCCGGCAACTGCTGGGGCTGACAGCTGAGAGAACAGCTCCCCTCCCTCCAATCCCGGCTCAGCCTCGGAAAGCAAGCTGTGAAAATCCATTTCCTCAGGAAGGAAGCGGAGAAGGCAGGCACGCCAAGCCTGCTGACAGGGCACCCGACGCTGGGGAATAACGGCACACGAGAGGCAGAAGGTGAGACGAACCCAGACCTGCTGAGCGTGCCTTTCGGAGCCAGGCTGCATGGGGACAGTCCCCAACAGTCCTGCATGCTCTCACACGGTGGAGGCCCACAGAAGAAAAGACAGAGCCAACCCCAGGCTCTGCCCCCATCAACCTCAGGGTTGGCGACACTGCAACCCTGCGGGACAGAGAAGCCCTTGCCCAGAAGCTGCCCTCGAGGACTGGGCTCGGTGCTTCAGGCAAACCTGACCACCTAGGGAGACAGCCATCAGGGGCTGAGAAGTGGTGGCTTGTGTCCTCGCAACAGGTCAGTCATCTACGGCCTCTGTTAGCACGAACCTGAGAGAAGTTCCTGGCTAAGTGCGGAAGATCTGAGCCTTCCCTCGAGAAACGACCCCGGTTTGAGAGGCCACAGGCGCTCAGAGGCGCAGAGCAGGACCACCCCCACGCCCCGCCCCCAGGCCTCCTCCACCAAGGTCTCGTGTGAGCCGCTGAGCCGCTTCCCTGAGCAATCACATGCCCCACCCCGGCCCAGCCCAACAGTGGGTTTCCGTAGACGGAGGTTTCACTCAACGCCCAGAGCTGCTTCTCAGGACTTCCTGGCTGTAAGGGATTCCTGATCCGACCAAGAGCAGAAACGTCTCAGGTGCTCCAACAGGAAGATCACCGTTCCTCCCTCCCTCCAAGCGCCTTGCACCGGGAGAGAAGGGAGTGTGAAAAGCCCCTTCAGTTTAAGGCACCCTTGATATTAACAACCAGACACTGTCCATCTCTAGTCCAGTCCAGCGGGAGTAGATGAGGGATGATGGCCCTCCTCTCTGAGCCCCAAAGCTCTCTGGATGCCAGCTTTCCTTGGGGCAGTGGGGGTAAGGAGGGGGAGGAAGAGGAGAGGAGGAGGAGGGGGGAGGGGGAAGGGGATAAGGAGGGGAGGACGAGAAGGGGGAGGAGGAGGGTGGGGAGGAGAAGGAGGAGGGGAAGGAGGAGGGGTAGGAGAAGGAGTTGGGGGAGGGGGAGGAGGGGAGGACGAGAAGGGGGAGGAGGAGGGTGGGGAGGAGGGGGAGAAGGAGGAGGGAGAGAAGGAGGGGGAGGAGCTGGGGAAGGAGAAGGAGGGGGGAGGGAGGCAAGAGGAGGAGGAGGGGGGAGGAGGCGGCAGAGGGGAGGACAAGGAAGGGGAGCAGTGGCACCAGCGGCCCGTCTGCCCCCCAGCTGGCCGAAGCCTGAGGTAGGGAGGCACCAGCTCTCCTCCCTCCCGCTGGCTGAGGCTGGTCTGCAGGGTCTGCAGAGGTACGTCCAGTGCGGACCGCCCATCGGCACTCCGTCCGCGTGGACCCCGCGGCGCTCAGCTGTCTCAGCCGGCAGCACGAGGGCGCCTAGAAGGCAGCTGGAAAGCTCCCAGCAAACCCCTGCGGCCCTTCCCCGCCCTGGCTCAAGCCCCACACGTCTCAGGACAGGGCTGCGCCGGGGAGAAAGCCACGCCACCCCCCCCCAGCCCCTTCTACCTGCTGAAGCGCCCAATACCGTCCACTACAAGCCTCATCCTTCTCTTCTCCTGAGGTTCTGCTGTGAAATATCGAGCCCCAAGAAGCAGGGGCACCCCCATCACCGTGGCAGAGAGCACCTTCCTCCATAGGGGCCGGGGTCTCAGGGACCTGGAGGGAGACAGAGGTACATGGCTCAGGTTACTTCCCTTCTGCCCTGCCCGTCGGGGCTGGGCTCCGCAGCCAACACAGGTTCCAGATGCCCACGGGGACCCTCGAGTGCTCCCAGGGGCCAGTGAGCACAGAAAGGGGCTTCTTGGCTACACGGGAAGCAGCTGGCAGGCAGAGCTGTGACCCTGGCAGGACCAGGGCCTTCTGTGCTGTATGGAGTTAGAGCCACCAGCCGCCTCCATGACGGCCCAGCTAGATGGCAAAGCGGCAGACGGCTGGGCAACACGCACAGGGGGCGGGTACTGAGGTGAGAAGCCGGCAGGAGCCCAGCATCTGGTCACACGTCGGCCCCAGGGTCACCCAGCAGCGGCTCCACCAGGCCTGAGTCTGCCCTCCTGACACAGCCCCTTATTGCTGCCCCACCCTGCCCACGGGCCCAGGCCTGGAACCCCCCCATTCCCCACGGCTTCCACCTCTGGTCGTGGCCCCTCCCGCACCCGCTGGACCGGGCACTCTGTCTTGTCAGTGCGCGCAGCTCTAGCTGCGGTCTGCTGGCCGCCGCTGGCAGGGAGTCCCGCCCCACGAACTCTGGGTCGTGGTGGTGGGAGTTCCGAGCCACCGCCGAAGAGCAAACACATCTGGCCTGGGGGCAGAAGCGCAGAGAAGTCCAGCCTCGGGCCTGCCCTCCCTGCCTGGCAAGAAGCACGCGCCCTAAAGGGCACCTGTGGCCGCAGGGAACTCACCACCTTGCGGGCAGGACCCTGAGGTTTCTTCTGGAGAAGACGGCAGGGGACAGCCAGGGCTCCGGCCGGCTCCACAGCAGGGCAGAGTGGAAACGGCAGAGCTGTGACTGCAGGGTGACCAAACGGCACAGTGTCAGACGCAGCAAGAACATGGCCTCCAGCCTCCAGCCGCCCCGGCATTCCCAGGCCTGGATCTGAGGGGCACCCGTACCTCCCTGAACCCAAATATGTCATCGACGCACGTGAGCAGTGCCGGGGCCTGTGCGTGGGGCCGGGCCCGCATGTCCGATTCAGGAATGCAAAGACAATGCCGTCTCCTGCGGGTAGGCCACGGTCCAAGAATCATACGACAGTGGGAAAGGCTGCCCACAGTCTGCACCTGACAGGTCGTTAGAAACGCCCCGCCTCTGGACACCCCCGCTTCTGGACACCCCGCAGTCAGTCCCCGCCTCTGCACACCCCTCATTCCCCATTCTGCACACCCTGCAGTCCCCGCCTCTGACACCCTACTGGGGCTCTGGGTCCTATGATTTACTATTTTTCTCCTGTTCGGCCCACTGACCGGCAGCCTCAGGAAGTCATTTGAATTCTCAAAGGAAGGGTCAGTAGTGCTTCATCGCACAGTCGGAAAGACGTCGGGGGAGCCTGGGGGGCTCAGTTGGTTAAGCATCCGACTCTTGGTTTTAGCTCAGGTCATGGGTGGGTTCGTGGGTTCGGGCCTCACCTGGGGCTCTGTGCTAACGGTGTGGATGGAGCCTGCTTGGGATTCTCTCTCCCCACATTCCCTCTTTCTCTACCCCTGCCTCTCTCTCTCTCTCTTTCTCTCAAAATAAATAAGGAAAGGGGAAAGGGGAAAGGGGAAAGGGGAGGGAAGGGGAGGGGAGGGAAGGGAAGGAAGAAGGGAGGGAGAGAGGGAGGGAGGGACAGAGGGAGACAGATGTCATCCTTTCAGGCCAAAGACCAGAAGCAGGAAAAGGTGGTTCCGAGAGCACGTGCTAGGAGCCAGAAGCAGGGCCTGGAGGAGGCCAGGGAAGGCTGAGCGGCAGATGTCCTGAACCAGAAGGAGCGAGGGGACTGCACGGGATGCCGCTTACTCCAGTGACCACGGAAACCTCATGGCTCGCCTACCCTGACAGCCTTGCTCTCCCGATCTTATTTTAATTATGACATAAGAGTTCTTCAACCACAAATTCCCCAGCTGCAAATTCTCCTTTTAGGGAAGAAAGCGTGTGCGTAGTCAGTCATGGCCCATGGCACAAACGGCAACGTTATCATCGCGAACCCCGGGCCGAATAAGCAATCGACTTTCCAAACATTTTCTAGCCAAAGCACATAGCCCTGAAGACAATCTCAAGGACTGCAAAATAACACAAAACTCAAAGGAAAAGGCCCATGACCTATTGTCCCGAGGGGAGAACACAGGCAGACAAAACCTCTGCTCTGCCAGGCCACACACAGGGAATGCGGATGCTCAAGGAAACGCCACAGAGCCGAGAAAGGCAGCCGCAGGCGGACAGGACCAGCGGCAGGCAGAGCCCCTAGGCTTTCCGTGCAAGGGAGCGGTATAGTCCGGCACCCCCTGCCGCCCTCTGGCCCGCGTGACCAGATTTGGCCACGTGCACAGCACACACAGCTACACTGAGGCTCAGCAGAGGAGGAAGCCCAGAGAATGGGCATCTGTGGCCTCCGACACCGGGCGGCCAGCTGCTCTGAACGTGAGTAAGTGCCTGCAGGGTGTCTGGTTCCAGCTGGGCTCCACCACCTTGTATCGGACCAGGGTTTGGGACGACGCGGTGCCAGGAAGGGTCAGCCCTGCCCACACCCAGACCGCACCCTCCCCTCAGATGCAGCTCCGTCCAGGCTCTGTCTGGCCCCTGCCTATTCTCTTCAAGGTCTTCAGATGTTGAACGCCTCCCCTGAGCCCCGTCTTCTACACACACACCCATCAAACAAACGCTGCCAGAGACGCCCAGGGTGACCCTGGGTCCTGCGCGCCACCAGGGCCCGCAGACAAATGCACACAGAGCCCAGAGTCACAGGGACAGACAGCCTGGGGGCACAAAGAAGGGAGGACCCACCTCCTGGCAGCGAGTGGGACTTCCATGTGGACACTGGAGAGGGTCTTCCATGCAGAGGATGTGGGTTCGGAGAGGGCCTGAAGCCAGGAGAGCCAGGGCGTTTCTGGGGAGGAGTCCACGTGGACACACCGTGTGCTCATCGGTGGGGCGGGGTGGGGGTGGGGGACGCTGCCCAAAAAGAAAGGACTGGGCGGCACCGTGAGCTGGAGGCAGGCAGGGCATCCCAGGGTCCTGGGGTTTTTCTGCAGGGAGCAGACAACGTGCTGGGGAGGTCGGCCCAGGAGGAGGGGCTGGGCGATGGAGCCAAGTGGGTTCCAGTCAAGCGCCATGGGCCAAGGCCGGTGCCTACGAGCCTGGGAGCGTCGCGATGCCGTCACACACCAGCTGCCTGAAATTCTGGCCGGCGGAGCTGTGCCAGGAGTCAGATCCTCTCTAGAGGACGGCAGGCACACTGAGTAAGAGCTGAGATGACAGCCGCCAGCTGCCAGCCACTGGAGCTCAGCACTCGGTGCCAGTGGCCCTGGGCAGACCCAACCAACCAGAATGCCCCAGGCTGTGGGACATTCTCTGAACAGCCTGCTCCCTTCAGAAAGTCTTTAGGGTCCGTGGGCTGGGAACACTGGTGCTGGGCACAGCCATTTATTAATTATCTCTACTCCTATAAGTATTTGCAAGTTTTTATAACAAGAAGTTAAAAAAAAGTCACAAGGAAAAGAAGTGGGAAGACTGTTATAGACCAGGAGGCTAGACATGACACCGTGACATGTCATAGCTAAAAGAAGGAAACACATTTCTGGGATAATAAACAAGACAGAATACAGACAGACACTGTGGGATTACTGCTCAGGTTTTCAGGCATGATTAAGTGAGAATGTTCCGGTCAAGGGCATGCATGCCGGAAGGTTTAGGGACTGTGTATGCCTGCAGCTTACTTCCAATGGTCCGATGACAACAAAGTATATAATTTCAAATAAAAACAAGAACAACGAGGGCAGGATATTAATAATGAGTGGCTCTAGGTGGCCAGCATCTGGCCGATCAGCAAACTACGTGGTGCCATTCTCTCAGTGTCCCTATGTCTAAATGTTCTCACGATCAAAGCTGCGGCGTCTGCCATACCGCTCCAGTCCCAGCCAGGAAGATGGCATTGTTTTTGTGTTTTTTTTTTAATTTATTTTTCAAATGCTCATTATTTTTGAGAGAGCAAGGGAGCGCATATGCTTGCAAGCAGGGGAGGGGCAGAGAGAGGGAGACAGGATCTGATGCGGGGCTCGAAGTCACAAACCTTGAGATCATGACTTGGTCTCAACGTCGGACACTCAGTCAACTGAGCCACCCAGGGGCCCCCGTTTTTGTTTTTTGATTTGACTTTTTTAATTTTATTATTCTATCGTTTCTTTTATAAACTTTTAGTTAGTTGCCATCATTTACAAATTGTGTAGTTACACAGATGACGAAACTATGAATTCTTTACTTGAAATATAGTCTAACACAAATACTTTTACCGCCTCCTCCAAATGCAAATACTTTTGTACATTTTCAGTTCTATTTTTAACCTTCCTGACTTTTATATTGTCATGCATTTTTTAAAGTTTTTAATTTTAATTCCAGTATATTTAACACGCCGTGTCCTGTCAGCTCCAGGTGGACAACGTAGCGACTCAGCACTTCCGCACATCGCCCGGCGGCGCTCATCACAAGCGCGCGCCTTCAGCCCCTCACCGAGTCCACCCGTCCCCCGCCCCCGCCCCGCCCCCCCCGGGGACCAGCGTCTGTTCTCTGGAGTTCAGAGTCTGTGTTTTGGTTTGTGTCTCCCCCCACACACACCTTTTGTTTTTTAAATCCCACATGTGAGGGAAATCATACAGCATTTGTCTTTCTGTGACTGACTTTGCTTAGTTAGCATTATCACCCTCTAGCTCCATCCATGTTGTTGCAAATCGCAAGATTTCATTTCTTTTTATGGCCAAATCATATTCCAGTGTGAGTGTGAGTGTGTGTGTGTGTGTGTGTGTGTGTTTACACATCTTCTTTATCCAGGAATCAGTCGGTGCACGCTACAGCTTCCATATTTGGCTATTGGAAATATGCTGCAATAAGTATTGGGGTGCACGTGTCCCTGGGAATTAGTGTTTCTGTATTCTGGAGGGAAAATGGTCAGTAATACAGCTACTGGATGGGAGGGTGGTCCTATTTTTAACTTTCTGAGGCGCCTCCACACTGTTTTCCGCAGTGGCCGCACCAGTTTGCATTCCCACCAGTACCGCACACGAGGAAGGCGGATCTTCATTCTGAAGATGAGCCAGCGAGGGCGGGGCCGGGGAGCTCACCGGGAGCGGGGGGACCGTGGGCCAGGACGTCCGGCACTGTTTGGAGACACTCTTCGTTATCACGACCTGGGGAAAGGGGTGCTCTTGGTATTGAATGGGTAGAGGCCAGGGACACTGCTCAACAGCACCCAGTGCCCAGGACGGCCCTGCCCTAGAGACTCACGTGGAGCCAAGGCTGAGACGGCCGGGGCAGACTACGGACCCGGTCTTCTGAGACTGTTAACTGGGATGCGAGCTCCAGCAAAGACTAGCTGTGCAGCATGTGTGGCTAAGTTACTTCCCTCTCTGTACGTCCGTTTCCCCAGCTATAAAGCGAGGCCCAGTGTACTATTAACGTATAGGTCAAATGAACTGACATTTGCAAAGCTCTCTGCACAGTGCCCAGCCCACACGACAGGCCGGGCAGGTGGGCATGCTGAGGTCACGCTGGGGTCAAGGAGTAGCTACTCTCCACAGCCCTCCTGTGCCAGGCCACCTGCCGGTCCCCATGCCCTTACTCTCCTGCCAACAGCCTTGGCCCACAAGCCCACGCCACCTAACACGAAGTACAGACCCGCTAGGTTACAGTGAACTACTTATGTTAAAAGATCATCAGCCTCTTACTGCTTTTTCACAAGGGAAAAAAAGCGTTTAGCCCAGAAGATAAGAGAGACTACTTCTAACACATGTAAACTTGGAGACGGGTCACACACAGAATATGCAGAAGTGCTTGAATTAACTGGAGAAGGGTATGAGCGAGGTGACAGGGCAGCAAAGTGGGGCTCGCTGCCGAGCTCCGGCGGGGTTCATCGGTTTGGAAGCTGCACCCCCGCAGGCAAAGAAGGAAAGTGCCCAGAGCTGAGGGACAATGATGGCTCCTAGACACCAGGTTCGGGAGGAAAGGGAAGATCCAGGAGCTACTCCAGCCAATGAACTGGAGGAGCAGAGCAAAATCCTCAGGATTTGGAGGCTGAAGCAGGGGCGCGGCGTGCCGGCACCCAGGCGTGGCTGCCCCGAGGCCATGGGCTGAACCCGGCTGCCCTCCGGATGCCCCTGCGAGCGAGCGCTGAGCGGGAGGGCCACGCTCCTGTTCTTTCACAGAGAAGAATGCTCAGTCTGAATTACGTTTTATTATGAAATACACAGTAAGAAATAAATATATGTAGTACTAAATAACATATTTGTTACTGAAGCACAAGGCCCTGCCTGCACCCCAAGCTTCCGAGAGGGCGAGGCCAGACAAGTAGCAGCCCCTGACCGTAGTCCCGGCACCAGCACCGTTTCTGCTCTCTCAGAGCCGCGGCCGCAGGAGTGACTCCTCAGTCACGTTCCCGTAACGAAGATCCCTCCGGTGGGCCCGAGACAGCCCACGCGGCGCCAGGCCCAGGCCCTTCTCCAGGCTGCTGTTCTGCCTGGGACACCCTTCGCCAGCCCCGAATACGTCAGTGCTGTCTGTCGTCCCCCCCCCCCCGCCCCCCGTCCGCCTCTGCACCTCGCACAGCCCTCCCCCACGACCCTTCTCACACGGCAGGGGGCTGTTAGCTTACAGCCTCTGTCCCCCCGCCAGACTGCGCAGGGCCCGCCTCTCCACCGCCTCTGCGCTCCCAGGTTCTAGTGCAGCGCCTGCCAGATAAAGCGGGAACTCCATGGAGGCTTACTGAATTGAGATAAGCGGTACTAAGCACAGAATGAACTAGCACCCCACTCGGCCCAACCTTGGATGCTGGGTGAGCAATATGCAGACGGCCACAGTCAGGTAAGACCTGGCACAGCCTGGCTCTGGACAGGACTCCAAGGACGAGGCCTCGTGCTGACAACTCCACAGCCCCCACCGGGGCCCATAGGCACATTCGAGAGCCAGGTTCTAGAGCCGGTCTGCAGCCGGATCTCCAGGAACCGGCCCAGCACGGTTCCCACCACACGGCGTGCAACCGCAGCGCGCCCAGAGCTCGGGCGCCAGGGCGCACCGGCGAACAGGCAGAGGGCGAGCCGTGGCTCCCCCGAGAGCCTCCCACACACCAGACCTTCTCGCCAGGACGACCGCGTGCCCTGGCTTGCCTGGGACAGTCCTAGCGTACACTTGTCTCAACAGCACCGCTTCGGAGCCTTTCCAGCGTGGACGAGCCGAGCTAGGCCTCCCCTCCCCCGGCCTCTCAGGTGCGCGGTCTGCCTGCAGACACGGCGTTCATCTGGAACTCAGCTAACGCCCTGTAAGTAGCAACGGAGAAGAGCTCTCGGTAGTGACAATCAAACAGACATTCCAAAGTCAGAGACCGGCGGCCGAGGTGCCTGTTTTTCTAGCTCGCTGGCCTGCTGTTTATCCAGAGCAGATTAGCAGATGAAAGGTCGCTGCGGGCGGCCCAGCCCAGAGCTAAGAAGCCACCGCTGAGTGTCACAACGAGGCCCTGAAACAGGAAAACTACAGAGGTGGAGAGAACCGGGCAGGTTCCCGCAGGGAGGAGGCCAAGGTGAGGAGGGGAGACTGGAGAGGGGTCTCAGGCCACGAACGGCCTGCCCTTTTCTTTCCTAAGGGTCTGTGGGCTCTGAGTGGGGGCCCAGAAGCTGGCCGGGCTCTGCTCTGCTTAGGGGTTGTGAGCAGCCCCGAGCAGAAGCTAAGGCCTGCCTGCGCACTCCTTAGGGCCGCCGGATTAGGCGACCTGGATGGGTGCAGAAGCTTCGTAAGCTGTAAAGTGCCATGCCCAGGCCAAGCCAGGCGTCTCTCTGCCTGACGGGCACTAGCCCTGCCTCACCTGACCTGCGACACCTGTGCACGGCAGCCACGACTGGCAGCCGAAACGCATCTCCACCGCTCATACTGACACCGGCAAGGCTAGGCTCACTAGGCTGCACGGAGCTCCGAGTGGACGACGCCGAGGGAACCCTCAGTGTCTTCAGCTCTAAGCCATCCAAGGAAAAGCCTAGATTCTGGGGAGGCGTGGGTAGAACCCGGGTCAAATATCAGAACACTCGGTTTGAAAGGTGCCCATCCTAACGGCAGATACAACACAACAAGAGGCCCGACCAGGAAAGAACTGGGGCAGCAGGGCTGGCAGGACGGCCCAGGGCCGGGCGAAGTCTGGGGTCGGGGGGACAGACCGACTCCGAGCCCCCACACTCCCTAGAGTCCGCTCATCTCAGAAGCAGGGGGCAGGCGTCAGCTCAGGGCCACCTGAGGTGGCTTGGTGGGCCGGGGCAGGGCTCCCACGGGAGCAGGCGGAAGGAAAGTCCCCAGACGAGAGAATCTGGGATTCTGGCAGAGATGAGGCAGTGAGGGGTAGGAAGGGCGTCCACCAGTCCAGGAGGCCAGGACAGACTGCCCAGGGAAAAGGCGTCTCTCGGGACAGCAGTGTCCACGAGGGGATAAGATTTAGAGGCTGTCTCTGAGGCAGGTCGCTAACCCAGCACGCGCGCTCCGGGAGAGAGGAGAGGGCTCTGCAGTGGCCTCGCAGGTGGTATCCAGCATCTCCCCAACACGGTCTGGGGGCTTTTATCCCGAGGAACGGGGACTCCGAGAGAGGTGAAGGACGCCCCCAAGAGCCCTGGAGGGCCCTGCCGGGCAGGGGGCGGGGGTTCCCGGGGGCGGGGGTGGGGGGAAGGCCTCCGGGCTGTGCGGGTCCCTGACAGATGGGGGCGACGGTCCCGGGGGAGGAAGGGTCGGTGGGCTGTGAGGGTCCCTGACGGAGCACAGGACAAGGCGGCTCCGGGGTGGCCCTGAGGACTTCGGACGGAGTCTGACGGGATCTGTGGGCGCGGGCGCCGGGCCGCGCCAGGCGAGGACTCACCGGCCGCCACATCTTCCTGACCGCCGCTCCGCTCCCGCTCGCTGGAGGCTCGGGTCTTCCGGCCCAGCAGTCCCCGCGAGGCGGGGAAGCAGTGCGCACGCGCGCCCCGCCCCGAAGGCGGTGGGCGGAGCCCGGAGGCCACGCCCAAGCGTGCTGCGGTCCGCGGCAGGAGCAGCGCCTCCTGGCGGCGCCCGCAAACTTGCTTTAGGGCTTTGACGGCGCCCTGCTTCGGGGCTGCGGAGGATGCGGCCTGAGCGGCGGCGTCCAGTCAGACAAGCAATTCCCGGTTCAGGGCTCACTGCCTCTCGGGACCGAGAGGGGGGTTCTTCTCTCACTCGGATGGAAGCTGCGGCTCGTGGAGGTCTGCGCACCGGTTCCCCGGGAGCTCGCAGCGTGGGCGGACGCGGGAGGGAGATGGGGACGCACGGGGGCGTGGGGGCCGCTGCTCAAGAGCCAGAGCCCGGGCGGGTGGGGCTGGGAGTGCACCCAGTCTGCTCAGCACCGCTGTGCCACGGGTTAGGGTGAAACTTTAACTGCTTTGAGGCTCGCTTTCCTTGCTGCAAAATGAGGCTGTGACTCAGTTGCTGAGGCAGCTCTTTGTTCCATGCAATGCCCTTGTTCCTTGGACACAAGCCGAGGATACCTAGGAGCGCCCGCTGTGTGCGGGACGTCAGGGAAGGCGGGGAGTCTAACAGGCCGGCACTGGGGCGCACAGGGGAGGAAAGGCCTATGGGAAGTCTTCTTCTTCCCGCACCCGCCCGCCTGCCGGCCCAGATGTCAGGGCAGGACGCATCCCCTCCTCTCCGAGGCTCCTCCCAGTCCGGGCCAATGCTCCTCCTCCCTCCTTCTCTCACCCCTGCCAGGGTAACACCACTCCCTCCAGGTTCTCTCCTCAGGCAGTCAAAGCCCCGTCTCCCCGGTACCCCAGCCTGCTACCACCCAGCGGAGCTTCTCCAAAGGCCGCCTGCTCCCCCTCTTCGGCCCCCGCAGCACAGAGCTCGCACCGCCCCCCTCCTGGCACCGCCTCCCAGCAGCCACGCCCCTCGAGGTCGGGGAGGCGGGGACGATGCCTCCTGTGGCCTGGCCATCCTGCAGCCGCCACCCTGGGCCTTGTATCCCCTGCTGCACACTTGCTACCGTCCACCGTCACGTGAACTGCTCTGGAAGCTTACTCCACGTTGGTCGATCCCACCTGGCATCTCACCGGTCAGCTCCTCCCCATCCTCCCACATTGTTCCTTTCTCGCTCCACCGCGGCCCCTTCTCCCATCTGGTTCCTCCTTCTCCTCATGGTTCCTCCCCCTCCAGCCCCGAGGTTCCTGCTAATTGCTGCTATCCCTGGGCCCAGGTGAAGCCAGCTTCTCGCGCCATGGTGCACCCCACCCCGGGCCTCTTCTGCTACAACGTGACTCGGGGTCCAGAATCCCCTCTTCGTCCGCAGTGTAACAAACGCTGCGCTCCATACTCTGGCTGAATGCAGACAGCTGCCCTCCATGTGGTTTGTTGTTGTTGTTGTTTGCCTGCCTTGACAGAAGACAGGGTTCTATCTTCATCACTGCATCCCTGGAGGCCAGGCCATGGCCTGACATGGAACTTGAGCCCCTCCCAAGGCCAGGCGTTCCGGAATGTTCCCAGTGGCACACATTCAGCCTCCTCACATAACTCCATAATGTTTAATGAAACAGGAGTTAGCCCCTATGGAAATACTCCCAGGGCGTGTGAGAAGTGACCTTAGGAAGGCTGAGAGTAGCAACATGAGCTTCAACACAGACACTCAGGAAGCCTGGGCTGCCCACCAGGCTGGAGTGGAAGTGGGTGAGGGGCTTTCTTGTTCACTTTGGGAAACAAGGTACAGCCAGTTACAACTCCCCAAACTCGTAAAGGAACGAACTCTGTTCTGTTGCCATATCAAAGGGCTCTAGTACCGACTGGGGCTCCTGTCCCAGGCACAGGCACCTGGACTTGATGGGGGGGGGCCCTACCCTTGGTGGTGCTATGGGAAGTTATTTCCCCAAAACGGAGACACCTGGGCCCAGGAGCAACAAGAAAACCTTCTCCCAAGTAACCTCTACTCCTGGTCCACCCAAACCCCAGACACAGTCCACTCCAGCGCTGTCGGTCAGTCCCCCGCCCCGAACACATCTCCCAAATCTCTCAGCATCCCTGTGTTCCCAGGCCTTTGAGTCTAGAAAACTGTCGTTGTTTTTTGATGGAAGTGTGTGTTCCCTAAGAAGCATGACTGTCACACAAACATAAAATGAACATGTATTTGATAACCGAACAACGTTCCTGCAAAAGACACGTCCAGGCCCTAACCTCTGCGTTCTGTGGTGGGACTTTATTTGGAAATAGGGGTGTTACAGATGTAACTGAGGCAAGGTTCTCTAGATGAGACCACCGGGGGAGGATGGGCCTTGAGTCCAGTGGCTGGTGTCTTTAGAAGAGGAGAGAAAGAGATCTGAGACACAGGGAAAGCCGACGTGAAGGCAGACCTGGAGACAGAGCGATGTGGCCGAGAGCCAGGGGACGCCCAGAATCACTGGCAACACCAGAAGCAGGGAAGGGCCTCAGGACAATGTCGGCCTCACCATCCAGAAAGAGCCAGCCCTGTCTACACCTTGATTTCAGGTCTCTGGCCTCAGCACTCTCGTGGAATGCTCTCATTGTAGCTGCCAAGTTTGTGGTGATTTGTTTCATCATTCTTTTTTTTTTTTTTAAATATATTTTATTTACTTTTTTGAGAGCAGGAGAGACAGAGCGTGAGCAGGGGAGGGGCAGAGAGAGAGGGAGACACAGAATCTGAAGCAGGCTCCAGGCTCTGAGCTGTCAGCACAGAGCCCGACGTGGGGCTTGAACTCACAGACTGTGAGATCATGACCTGAGCCGAAGTCAGGCACTTAACCGACTGAGCCACCCAGGGGCCCCTGTTTCATCATTCTTAAAAAACTATTACGGTGTGTCAAAGAGTTACTTAACTCATTAACTAATGAGAGAGCGAGGAAATGATTACAAATTCAAAAGAAAAATTCAAAACCCATAAATTTACATGGAGTAAAGGGATGATGAAATGAATTTTTATTTATTTATTTGTTTGTTTGTTTGTTTGTTTGTTTTAAATATATTTTTAAGTAATTTTTACACCCAACATGGGGCTCGAACTCATGGCCCCAAGATCAAGAGTCACACGCTCTACCAACTGAGCCAACCAGGTGCCCCTGTTTATTTTTTAAATCCAGTTTTATAATCTGCAAAATAAAGTGTTTATGACATTTACATTTTTTGAGGTGAATTTAAATGGAGATGGAGATTGGCATTTTCCACAGGCAAGAAAACAATCGAATCTCCAGGGAACCAAATTTATTTGCAAATCTATGAAAAGGCAATGTCGGCATCGGCATCGCTATTGGTCATCTGTGACTTAGAGAGCTATAAGACAGCTCCGAGGGGATGAAAGGTAGGCTCTGGCGGAATCAGAATCAAAGAATCCAGAAAGGTGGACTCTAACCATGTGCGGTTTTCCGTTAGAAATACCACTAACGTGGGGCAGCTGGGGGCTCGGTTGGTTGAGCGGCTGACCCTTGATCTCAGCTCATGTGATGATCCCATGGTTTGTGAGTTAGAGCCCCACATCCCTGCTTGGGATTCTATCTGCCTCCCTCTCTGCCCCTCCCCTGCTTCTCTCTCTTTCTCTTTCAAAATAAATAAATAAACTAAAAAAAGAAAAAGAAATATCATTAATACATTTTGTTTATTCCAAAATTTAAATTGCTTACTGCTATCTCCCCCCACCATTCAATTAAAAAAAATTTTTTTTCATGAGGCACCTGAGTGACTGGGTTGAGTGTCTGACTTCAGCTCAGGTCAGTGAGTTCGAGCCCCACAACGGGACTCACCGCTCTCAGCGCAGAGCCCACTTTGGATCCTCTGTCCCCCTTTTTCTCTGTACTTCCCCCGCTTGTACTCTCGAAAATAAATAACCATTTAAAACAAGTTTTAAGAGAGAGTGCGTGCACATGCACTTGAGTGGGGGAGGGGCAGAAAAAGGGAGAGAGAGAGAGAGAGAGAGAGAGAGAGAGAGAGAGAGGGAGAGAATTCCAAGCAGGCTCTGCGCTGTTAGTGCAGTGACCCATGCGAGGCTCGAACCCACAAACTGAGTTCATGACATGGGCCAAAATCAAGAGTCAGGGGCCTGACTGAGCCACCCAGGCACCCCAAAAATAAACAGTTAAAAAAATAAGGGGCAGCTGGGTGGCTTAGTTAAGTGTCTGACTCTTGGTTTCGGCTCAGGTCATGATCTTCTGGTTCATGAGCTCAAGCCCCCAAAGTGGGCTCTGCACTGATGGGGCAGAGCCCGCTTGGGATTCTCTCTCTCTCCCTCTCTCTCTACTCCTCCCTGCTTGTGTTTTCTCTCTCTCTCAAAAATAACTAAATAAACTTTAAAAAATCTTGTTTTGTTTTTCAAATAAAGATCCTTCTAGGCCATAAAATGAAGCTGGTCTTAGTAAGTGTGACCCACTTACTCACGTGGGTGTAGCAAGTGCTGACCCACAGGTTTGCTTTGCTGGAAGTTTTCCTAAGAAATCCGAGTGAAGTTTCAAAAGTCTCTATTATTCTCCGAAGGTGAGAAACACAATACCTATTAGTTGGGTGAATTTCTGCATTCCTGAACCCGCTAGTAAGTGAACCTTCCTGACCACCTGTAAGGCCCAGAATCCTAGGAGGTTTTGAGTTCTTTTTTTTCTTTCTTTCTTCTTTCTTTTTTTTTTTTTGGATGAGTGTGGCTAAAGGTTTGTCAATTTTGGTGATCTTCTCAAAGAACCAGCTCCTGTTCTCTTGATGTTTTAGTTTCTGTTTCATTTAATTTGGCTCTAATCTTTATTATTTTCTTCCTTGTATTGGCTTTGGCCTCTGTTCTTCTGTTTCTGGCTATTTCAGGTATAAAATTAAGTTGTTTATTTGAGATTTTTCTTGCTTCTTGATGTAGAGCTGTATTACTATAAACTTTCCTCTCCCTCTTAGGTCACTTTTGCTGCATCCCAAAGATTTGGGACAATTGTGTGTTCATTTTTATTTGTCTTGATGTAGTTTTTAAATTCCTCTTTGATTTCTTAGTTGACCCATTATTGGTTAATAGCATGTTATTTAGCTTCCACATATCTGTGCTCTTTCCATATTTCTTCTTGTGGTTGGAAAAGATGCATGATATGACTTCAATCTTTTTGAATTTGTTGAGACTTGTTTTGTGGCCTAAATGTGATCTATTCTGGAGAATGTTCCATGTGTACTTGAAAAGAATGTGTATTGCAATCTCTATCAAAATAACAGCAGCATTCTTCACAGAGCTAGAACACACAATCCTAAAATTTGTATGGAACCAGAAAAGACCCCGAATAGCCAAAGCAATCCTGAAAGAGAAAACCAAGGCTGGAGGCATCACAATTCTGGACTTCAGGCTGTATTACAAAGCTGTAATCATCAAGACAGTATGGTACTGGCACAAAAACAGACACTCAGGTCAATGGAACAGAATAGAGAACCTAGGAATGGACCCACAAATGTATGGCCAACTAATCTTTGACAAAGCAGCAAAGAATATCCCATGGAATAAAGACAGTCTCTTCAGCAAGTGGTCCTGGGGAAACTGGACCACTTTCTTACACCGTACACAAAAATAAACTCAAAATGGATGAAAGACCATCCTGTAAGATGTAAGACAGGAAGCCATCAAAATCCTAGGGAAGAAAGCAGGCAAAAACCTCTTTGACCTTGGCCACAGCACCTTCTTAACACGTCTCTGGAGGCAAAGGAAACAAAAGCAAAAACGAACTATTGGGACCTCATCAAAATAAAAAGCTTCTGCACGGGGAAGGAAACAATCAGCAAAACTAAGAGGCAACCAACTGAATGGGAGAAGGTATTTGCAAACAACATATCTGATAAAGGGTTAGTATCCAAAATCTATAAAGAACTTATCAAACTCAACACCCAAAAAACAATTTATCCGGTGAAGAAATGGGCAAAAGACATGAATAGACACTTCTCAAAAGAAGACATCCAGATGGCCAAACAACACATGAAAAAATGCTCCACATCACTCATCATCAGGGAAATACAAATCAAAAACCCAATGAGATACCACCTCACACCTGTCAGAATGGCTAACATTAACAACTCATGTAACAACAGATGTTGGCGAGGATGCGGAGAAAGAAAGGATCTCTTGCAGGGCTGGTGGGAATGCAAACTGGTGCAGCCACTCTGGAAAACAGTGTGGAGGTTCCTCAAAAAATTAAAAATAGAACTACCTAACAACTCAGCAATTGCACTACTAGGTACCTATCCGAGGGATACAGATGTGCTGTTTCAAAGGGGCACATCCACCCCCAATGTTTATAGCAGCTCTATCGACAATAGCCAAAGTATGGAAAGAGTCCAAATGTTCATCAATGGATAAATGGATAAAGAAGATGTGGTATATATATACAATGGAGTGTTACTCAGGAATCAAAAAGAATGAAATCTTGCCACTTGCAACTACATGGATGGAACTAAAGGATATTATGCTAAGTGAAATTAGCCAGTCAGAGAAAGACAGATATCATATCACTTCACTCATATGAGGAATTTAAGATAAAAACAGATTAACTTAAGAAAGAAAAAGTAATATAAAAACAGGGAGGGGGACAAAACATAAGAGACTCAAATATAGAGAACAGAGGGTTGCTGGAGGGGTTGTGGGTGGGGGGATGGGCTAAATGGGTTAGGGCCATTAAGGAATCTACTCCTGAAATCATTGTTGCACTATATGCTTACTGACTTGGATGTAAATTAAAAAAAGAAAAAAAGAAAACAAAAGGAAAAGAAGAGAATGTATATTCTACCCTTTTAGGATGGAATGTTCTGACTATATCTGTTACATCCATCTGGTCCAATGTGACAATTGTTACATCTTCTTGTTGGATTGTCCCTTTTATGATTATGTAGTGTCTTTTGTCTTCTGTTGCAGGCTTTGGTTTTTTTTTAAGTTTATTTATTTATTTATTTTGAGACAGTGAGAGAGAGAGAGAGCAGGAGCAGGGGAGGGGCAGAGAGAGAGGGAGAGAGAATCCCAAGCAGGCTCTGCCCTGTTAGCATAAAGGCCAACACAGGGCTCAATCTCACAGACTGGTCCATGAGACCGTGACCTGAACTAAAATCAAGAGTCAGACGCTTAACCTGCGGAGCCACCCAGGTGCCCTGCAGGCTTTGTTTTAAAGTCTATTCTGTCGGTATAATTATTGCTATCCCAGCTTTCTTTTCGCTTCCACTTGCATGATAAATGCTTTTCCATCCTTTCATTTTCAATCTGCAGATGTGCTTACATCAGGTCTCTTGTAGGCAGCATAAAGATGGGTCTTGCCTTTTTTTGATTAAAAATTTTTTTTAATGTTTATTTTTTTGAGAGACAGAGAGAGAGAGCGGGGGAGGAGCAGAGAGAGAGAAGGGGGAGAGATACAGAATCTGAAGCAGGCTCTGCACAATAAGTGCAAAGCCTGGCACGGGGCTCGAACCCACAAACTGTGAGATCATGACCAGAGCTGAAGTTGGACGCTTAACCAACTGAGCCACCCAGGTGCCCCTGGCTTTTATAGATATACTTAATTTTGCTGTTTTTGTGCTTCCTACTGTTTTTTTTTTTTTAACTCTTACTCATGATCTTTTCTTTCCACCCAGAATTCCCTTTAACATTTCTTGTAGGTCTGGTTTAGTGGTGATGAGTTCCTTTAATTTTTGTTTGTCTGGGAAACTCTTTCTCTCTCCTTCTGTTCTAAATGATAGCTTGCTGTATAGAGAATTCTTGGCTGCAGGTTTTTTCTTTCAGCACTTTGTATACATTATACCATTCCCTTCTGGCCTGCAATGTTTCTGCTGAAAAATCCACTGATAGCCTTATGGGGTTTCCCTCATATGTAACTGTTTTCTTTTCTCTTGCTGCTCTTAAAATTCTCTCTTTATCACTACTTTTTTCCATTTTAATTACTATGTGTCTTGGTGTGAACTTCCTTGAGTTGATTTTGTTGGAGGCTCTCTGTGCCTCCTGCGTCTGGATGTCTGTTTCCTTCCCCAGATTTCAGAAGTTTCAGCTGTTATTTCTTCAAGTTAATTTTCTTCCTCTTTTTCTCTTTCTTTCCCTTCCAGGACCCCTACAATGTGAATGTTATTATATTTGATGGTGTCCCTGAGTTCCCTTAACCTATTCTCAGTTTTTATCATTCCTTCTTCCTTTTGTTGTTCAGCTTGGCTGCTTTCCACTAGTCTGTCATCCAGGTCACTAATTGTTCTGTTTCCTCTAATTGGCTATTTATAGCCTTTGGTGTATTTTTATTTTCAGTATTGAGTTCTTCATCTCTAATCAATTCTTTTTTGTTTTCCACCTGTTTGCTGAGGGGTTCACTGAGGTCCTCCACTCTTTTCTCAAGTCCAGGGAGTATCTTTATGACCATTACTTTAAATTCTTTATCAGGCATATTACTTACCTCCATTTCATTTAGGTGTCTGGCTGTGGTTTTGTCATGTTCTTTTAGTTGGTACACATTTCTGTCTCCTCATTTTGTCCAACTTTCTGTGTCTGTTCCTATGTTTTAGGAAATTCAGCTACAACTCCTGTTCTCACAGGTAGTGGCCCATATGAAGAAATCCCACAGTGCAGTGTTCCCTGTTCACGCAAAACTTGTGCTTCAGGGGTGTCTTCCAAGTACGTTGCATGCACCCTACTGTTGTGACTGAGCCACTTTTTTCTTCAGTTCATTCATCTGCAATAGCTCTCTTTGCCTGTCGTGGGCAGGGTTTGGTCCCTTTGTTGTTAGTGGGCCAGGCTAGGACCACCTTGTGCTTCAGTGGAGTCAGACCAGGCATTTGCCAGAGCTGTGGCCGCACTGAACTGCAGGGTACTTTCCCTGTGTTGTCCCCTGAGCTTTCATTGAAGTCAGACTAGGAGAGTTTTGTAGGCTGTGACTCCATAAAGTCAACCCAAGCTCCATAGAAGTGGCCAATCGTACCTGACTAGTGAGCGACACCCTCAGCATAGCAGTCTGCAAGACCTTGAGTACATAACTGATTTTTCCGATTTTATCTTGGTAAAAAGGAGGATAAAATACTGAACCTATGCAAGTATCTATAGTGCCATGAAAGGTAAAGACACTCAGTAAGAATCTCTGAATCTCAGGGCCAGGGAGGTGAGTCAGTGAGAATCGGATGTCATTTAAACGGAACATTGGGACACCTGGCCTGCTCAGTTGGAAGAGCATGAGATTATTCATCTTGGGGTTGTGAGTTCAAGCCCACATTGAGTGTAGAGATGACTTAAATAAACAAACTTTAAAACAAACAAACATGCAGATAAATGGAATATTACTCAGAATGAGATCTTGACATCTGCGACATTGATGGACCCAAAGGGTATTATGCTAAATGAAATAAGTCAGAGAGAGAAAGACAGATACCACATGATTTTATTTATATGTGAGATCTAAGAAACAAAACAAATGAACAAACAAAAGACCCATAAATACAGAGAACAAAATGGTGACTGCAGAGGGGAAGTAGATGGGGGAATGGGCAACATGGGTGAAGGGGAGTGGGAGGAACAGGTTTCCAGTTATGGAATGAATAAGTCATGGGGATGAAAGGTACAGCCCAGGGAACATAGTCAATGATATTGTAACAGTATTACGTGACGTGGTGACAGATGGTAGCTACAGCTATGGTAAGCACAGCATAACATATAGAGTTATCAAATCGCTATATCGTACACCTGAAATCAATGTGACACTGTGTGTTACCTACACTTCAATTAAAAAAAAAAAAGACTGAAGGGTGCCTGGCTGACTCAGTCGGAGTGTGCAACTCTTGATCTCAGGGTAATGAGTTTGAGCCCCACATTAGGTATAGAGATTACTTAAAAATGAAATCTTTTAAAATAAAGATTGCATTTCAGTCCACAGAAAGAGTCTACTAAATGATATGGTTACAAATAGCTTGAGGAGAAAGAGAAAGGGTCTCGTTAGGTACCCAGGAAATAGAACATTAAAACATCAACAGGATTCAGGCAAATAACCAGAGAGA
Organism: Paguma larvata; assembly: GCA_030068075.1. Classification (NCBI taxonomy): domain Eukaryota; kingdom Metazoa; phylum Chordata; class Mammalia; order Carnivora; family Viverridae; genus Paguma; species Paguma larvata. Next base: position 79,885,170 of record CM057838.1, on the reverse strand, counting down.
CATTTCCCTTACCTGCACACACAGTCTTGTTAGCAATCCTGGTCCCCTGGGCTTGGAATGAGCAGTCAGCCCATGGAACCAGCTTCTTCTTTAGGAGAGACTGGAAACACTGACTCAGCCCCAGAAGTGGTTTGAAAGTCACCTGAGTGACGCCAGCAGAAGATGTGCTCCGAGTCCATTCTCTACGTGGTCAATAATTTGAAGTCAGCTATTTTTCTAGGGGGATTTGGGACTGTCCTTAATTGAAGACACAGCCTCTCACCTGTGGCTGATTGCAGAGCCTCAGGCCAAACAAAAGATGACAGAGATTCAGTATGTGTGATTAATTTACTACCCAACATTTTCAAGTGTAAGAGGTCTGATGAGAGTTCAGAATAAGAATGATGCAGCTGATACAGAAATTTGGCTGCTTCTGTGACATGCAAGGCAAAGATGATAAAAACAATTTTTTAAAAATGTAGATAAAATCTCTTTAAACCTGATTAAATCTGTTTTCAGAGAAGATGGTTAATGTTACATCTGATTTATAAATATGGGTGAATAATTTCTACAGTGGAAAAATATGATATAGAACAATAATTCTGAGGCAAAATATACATCAAAGTCAAAGAATATGCCAAAAACATCAATAAAGCAATTCAATGAGTCTGGAGCAGGGCTAAGATACCTGTATTTTTTCTAAAACTCCATGGATGGGTCTGATGTGCATCCCAGGTTGAGAACCCAGGATTAGAAGATGCTAGATTCAGATTGCAGAAGTCAGAATGGGCTGAACTGGCATTTAAATAATAACTGAAACTTTGGTGGTTAACACTGCACTCCTGTTGCCAAAGACCATTAGGCGAAGGGCCAGCAGGGCTCCGGCAAGTGTAGGGACACGTGGCAGATCTACCGCATATTTTAATGGATGGAGATTTCCCTGAGGCGAAAACATTACGCACGATGTGAACTTCAGCAAATCTCCAGGGACTTCCCACGGAGCTTTCCCATGGAGTATGTGATTTCTAAGATGTTTATATTAACGCCATTTTATCTGTACAAATTTGACCTATGGAAGGGTGAGCACTTCCTTTGATTGGATGCCTCTTTACAATAATGGCACATCTAACAAACCTAATCAATTCCAGAGCCTCTCTTTTCATAAAGGGGACACGGGGCACCTCCATGACTTAGTCAATTGAATGTCTGATTCTTGATTTCAGCTCAGGTCACGATCTCACAGTTTGTGGGATAGAGTCCTGTGTCCGGATCTATGCTAACGGCAAGGAGCCTTCTTGGGATTCTTCCCTCTCTCTCTCTCCCTCCCTCCCTGCCCCTCCCCTGCTCATGCATACACATACATACTCTCTTTCTCAAAATAAATAAACATTAAAAACAATAAAAGTACAAAAAAAAATTTTTTTACAAAGTCCAATTTATCTACTTTTCCTTTTGTATGCTTTTAGATTGTGAAATTTTATTCCTATGTTTTCTTCTAAGAATTTCATAGTTGCAACTCTTAAATATAGCTATGGTCTGTTTTGAGTCAATTTTCGTATATGGTGTGAGGTAGGGGTTCAACTTCATTCTTTTGCTTGTGGGCGTCTAATTGTATAGATTATTCTTTCAATATTGAATTGTCTTGGCACCTTGTCAAAAATCAAATAAGTATAATGTCTCATTCTGAACTTCAGAGTCTATTTTATTGATCTAGTGTCTATTCTTACATTGGTACCAGTACTGCCCAGTCTCTTTCTCTAAGTAATCTCTATGCCCAACATGGGGCTTGAACTCATCAACCTGAGATCGAGAGTCACATACTCCACCAACTGGTCTAGCCAGAACCCCAGTACTGCCCAGCCTTTTGTTTTTTAAGTGTTTATTTATTTATTTTGAGGTGGGGGGAGAGAATCCCAAGCAGGCTCCTCACTGTTAGCACAGAGCCAGGTGCAGGGTTTGACCTCATGCCATGAGATCATGACCTGAGCCAAAACTGAGTTGGATGCTTCACTGACTGAGCCACCCAAGTGTTCCCATAGTTTCTCTTCAAATCGTTCATTGTTAGTGTATATAAATACAACTGATTTCTGTATACTGATCTTGTACCTACAATGCTGTTAACTTTCTTTTCAGTTCTAAGAGTTTTTTGTGAATTCCTTAAGATTTTCTATACATAGAATCATGTCATCTGAAAATAGAAATAATTTTACTTCTTCTTTTCCAACATAGATGTCTTTCATAAATACTTCCTGCCTAATTATCCTGACCAGGACCTCCAGCACAATGCTGAATAAAAATAGCAAGCAGACACCCGATCTGGTTCCTGATCTTAAGAGAAAACCTTTTGGTCTTCCCTCAGTGAGTGCGACAGTAGTTGTGGGTTTCTTCTGCACACCCTTTATCAGGTTGAGGAATTTCTCTCCTAATCCTAGTTTGTTGGGTGTTTGTTTGTTTTACCATGAAAAGGTGTTAGACTTCGTTAAATGCTTTTTTTTTTTTTTAATGTTTACTTATTTCTGAGAGACAGAGTGTGAGCAGGGGAGGGGCAGAGAGAGGGAGACACAGAATCCGAAGCAGGCTCCGGGCTCTGAGCCGTCAGCACAGAACCCGATGCGGGGCTCAAACCCAGTAACTGCAACATCATGACCTGAGCCAAAGTCAAACGCTCAACTGACTGAGCCCCCCAGGTGCTCCCAGATTGTCTATCTTCTTGAGAAAGTTTTAGCAGTTTGTCTTCCTTGAAATTTGTTCATTTCATCTATATTATTTAACTTTTTGGCATATAGATGTCCATAATATTCCCTTATAATCTTTTTGATTTCTGTAAGTTCAGGAGCAATGCCTCATTTTTCACTCTTGATTTTAGCAATTTGAATTTTCTCTCTTTTCTTCTTGGTCAGTGTAGCTAAAAGTTTGGCAATGTTAAAAATCTTTTCAAAGAACCAACCATTGATTTTCTTTACTGACTTTCTACTCTCTGTTTTATTTATTTCTACTCTAATATTTATTATTTCCTCCCTTCTGCTTGTTTTGGGTTTAGTTTCCTCTTCTTTTTGTGATTTTTTAAGGTAGAAATTAAGGTTGTCATTAAATTATTATTTAAGGTTTATTTATTTATTTTTGAGACAGAGCATGCAAGCAGGGGAGGGGCAGAGAGACAGAAGGAGACAGAAAATCCAAAGCAGGCTCCAGGCTCCAAGTTGTCAGCACAGAGCCCAACGTGGGGCTCGAAACTCATAAATTGTGAGATTATGACCTGAGCCAAAGTCAAATGCTTAACCAACTGAGCCCCCCAGGTGCCCCTAGAAATTAAGGTTATTGATTTGAGATTTTTTCTTTTCAGTTTACTGCTCTAAATTCCTCTAAATACACCTTTCACTGTGTTATATGTTTTTTGTATGTAGTAAATTCATTTTTCATATCAAAGTATTTTTTAATTTCCCTTGTGATTTCTTCTTTGGCCCATTGGTTATTCAGAAGTGTAGTTTAATTTCCACATATTTGTGGATTTTCCAACTTTCCTTCCATTATTGATTTCTAATTTTTAATTTTTTTTAACATTTATTTATTTTTGAGAGACATAGAGACAGAGTGTGACCAGGGGAAAGGCAGAGAGAGAGGGAGATACAGAATCTGAAGCAGGCTCCAGGCTCTGATGAGCCATCAGCACAGAGCCCTATGTGGGGCTCGAACTCACAGACCTTGAGATCATGACCTGAGCTGGAGTCAGCCGCTTAACCGACTGAGCCACCCAGGCGCACCTAATTTTTAATTTTTTAAATTATCATTTGTGGCCAGAGAACATACTATGTATGATTTCAATCCTTCTTAAATTTTTAAAAGCTGTTTATTTATTTTTGAGAGAGAGAAAGAGCATGAGCAGAGGAGGGGCAGAGAGGGAGGGAGACACAGAATCCAAAGCAGGTGTCAGCACAGAGCCCAATGTGGGGCCGGAACTCATGCACCTCAAGATCATGACAGAGGGAGAGAGAGACATTCTCAAGCAGGTTCTACACTCAGTGTGGAGCCTGATGCAAGGTTTGATCCCACGACCCTGGGATCATGACCTGAGCCAAGATCATAAGTCGGACACTCAACCGACTCAGCCACCCAGGCACCCCTCTTTTTTCAAGTTTTATTTAAGTAGTCTCTACACCCAACATGGGGCTCCAACTCAAGACCCCGAGATCAAGAGTCACGTGCTCCCCCAATTGACCTACCAGGTGCCCCTCAGCCATTATTTCTTTAAATATTTTTTCTGCCTTCTCTCCTCTTCATTTGGGACTCCTATTATGGGTATTTTGGTATACTTAATGGTACCCCATATGACTCTAAAGCTCTGTTCATTTTTCCTCATTCTTTTTTCGTTTTCTTCCCTAGGCTGGACAGTGTCGGTTGACCTATCTTCATGTTTGCTGAGTTTTCCTCTGCCAGCTCAAGTCTGCCGTCAGCCTCTTCAACGATAATAGTTTAATGTCTTACTGATGTCTTAATAGCTTAAGACAAAAAATTAACAACCCAGATTCTCCACCGTGTCCCACCCAATAGATCCTAGCTGTCTATAAATCATTAGTCCATTCACAGAGCTCACCAAACGGTCAGACCACGAAACCCATAACCGCCCTTGCTCCACTGCTGTCGGCAATCGGGGATCTTACTGGCTACAAACAAACAAAAAAACCCACAAAATAACTTGAGAAGAAAGTTATAATTAGAAAAAGTACAGTTAGAAAATCGCAATTCTAGGGATACCTGGGGGGTCTGTTGGTTGAGCATTCAACTTTGGCTCAGGTCATGATCTCGCAGTGAGTTCGAGCCCCACATCAGGCTCTGTGCTGACAGCTCGGAGCCTGGAGCCTGCTTCGGATTCTGTGTCTCCCTCTCTCTGCCCCTCCCCTGCTCGCGTTCTGTCTCTCTTTCAAAAATAAACAAACATTAAAAAAAAAAAAAGAAAGAAAATCACAATTCTATTGCCACTTCGGACTCCTCCCTAGAAACCAAGAACAGCTATGGGCTTAGCCTGTGAGGTGCACACTCAGGAAACAGCTCACCCAGCTCAGTCAGAGGGATCACACTGGTCCTCTCGGTGGAAGACCTCCAAAACTGTTCCAGTATAACATGCAGAAAAAGACAGAATCTTTTTTTAATTCTTTTAACGTTTTTACTTATTTACTAAAAATTTTTTTAATGTTTATTTTTGAGAGAGAGATAGCATGAGTGGTGGGGGGAGGGGCAGAGAGAGAGAGAGAGAGAGAGAGAGAGAGAGAGAGAGAGGGATGGAGAGAATAAGCAGGGATGGGGCAAAGAGAGAAGGGGACAGAGGATCCACGTGGACTCTGTGCTGACAGCAGCAAGCCCTAGGTGGGGCTGGAACTCACAAACTACAAGATCATGACCTGAGCTGAAGCTGGACGCTCAACTGAGCCACCCAGGCACCCCAAAAAAGGCAGAATCTTAACTCTTACACAAATATAAAATAAACACGTGTTAAAGATTTTATTTAAGCCACTTTAAAAAAGAGATTCAGGGGGCACCTGGGTGGCTCAGTCAGTTACGCATCCGGCTTCAGCTTGGGTCATGATCTCACCATTTGTTGAGTTCAAGCCCTGTGTCAGACTCTTTGCTCACAGCTCAGAGCCTGGAGCCTGCTTCCAATTCTGTCTCCCTGTGTCTCGGCCCCTCCCCTGCTTGCTCTCTCTTTTTGTTTTATCAAAAATAAACATTAAAAAATAAAAATAAAAATAAAAAAGATTCAGGAATGTTATAACTCCTTCAAAGACGTCAACGAATCACATCTCTATACAGAATAAAGAAATGTTGAAGTTAACGTATAAATGGATACAAAACTTGGCTTTTTCCACAACCGGAGGAGGGAAATCACTTGAACTTCCATGGAGACAGGATTCGTTTTCAAGTCTATGGAAAACAATTACTTATATTACTACTAGTTATCTACAAAGTTGTAAAATGGATTGAAGACGTGAGGCACCAACCTTATAAATCGGAGACCCTGGCGTGATGTCCCTTAAACAGAGCGTTGCTTTCCTCAGAGACCAGTAATCCCCTTGGTCGAACTTTTTTCTTTCTTTCTTTCTTTTTTAAGTAGGCTTCACACCCAGCATGGAGCCCCATGCAAGGCTTGAACTCATAACCCTGAGATCAAGTGTCACAAGACCTGAGCTGAGATCATTCAGTCTCTAACTTCTTCATCCCAGGCCCCATCCAATAAATGCCCCTGATTTTCAGGCCCCAGGATTCCCAGACTCCCAGTCCCTCCCCAAACCCCGTTCCACCCTGTCCCAGACCACCTCCCCAAACCCCAAGCTTCATCCCCCATCACCCCAGTACCTAGTCTCCACCTGCCACACCCCCAGACCCCAAGCCCTCACGGTCTCAGCCCTCGGATCCTCCCACTCAATTCTCGCCAGTTCGCTCTAGCGTCGGCTCTGATGGCAGCCCCGAGGACTGGAGCCGGACCGCCGCCCACCCTGCCCGGAGCCCCCGTGCTTCTAGCACATCTGGGGAGGGAGGAGGCCCAGTGACGGGCGAGCTTGGCTGCCCTCTGGCGTGGTGGGTGGAGGGGAACGGTGACCCTTCATTCAGAAAAATAAAGTGTGATGTGATGTTCTTCACGTCAAGAGTCCTGGAGCCAGGTGCCATGACACTGCTTGGGAGAGCCACCCAGTCAGCGGGCCATCCTCACTCAGCACGGTGGACCCTTTAGAGAGGTGAAGCCACCCCCACGCTCCGCGCTGAGAGGTCAGTGGGAAGGTGTGAGTGGCTCCAGGCCCCACACCCCTCTCACTACCTGCTCGCCCCGCTCCCGAAGGGTCCCCAGACGTCCTCCTCTCCCTCTCCGCTCTTCAGTGGCGGCTTCCCCAGCCTCTCTGGAGACCTCTCTTTTCCTCCCTGCATTCTTTGTTGGGCCTGGGTGTGAACACCTCTTCTCTGCACTGTGTTCTCACGCCTTCTGGAGGCTGGCATGGGAGGCTGGCTGGAGGCCTGCCCGCCCAGAGACTTGCACGCACTCCGCCCTTTGCAGCCACACCACCCTCTCAGCCCTGCTGAAGGTGCCATCCACAGAGTGACTTTTCAAAGGAAACATTCAGGAAAGCTCAGCGGGTGTCAGGAGGCGCCGGGAAGGAAATCTCTTCCAATCTGCTTTCAGAACTAGCTGTTTTCTCACCGCCCTGGCAAAGGGGTGGAAAATTCAAGGCTGTCTGTAGCTTGTTTTTCCCCAAGTTAAAACGCTATTTTTGCAGAGAGAAAAAAACCTTCCCCTGGGAGTGGGCCAGGGGAACTAGTCTGGGCAGTTGAGCTGAGGAAGTCCCACCCGCCACCGGCCTGTCTCGGCTCTGGGTGTCCTACTGAGGTCAGATGCCCGGGGAACTCTCCCTCGCCAGTCAAGAGCAGGTCAGGGAAGCAGTCTGCTAAGGAGCTGAGGACGGATGCCCGCTAGAGGGAGGGGTCATGGGAAGTGTGACAGGGAGAGTCACCAGAATGACAGACTCTCCCCCAGGCTAGGAAAGATGGACCGTTGCTGGGTGTCCAACCATCTGAGCTGTCCTGAGTGTTTCAGGGAAGGATGAGGGAGGCTTCCACCGCGTCCTCAGCTGACCAGACAGCACCCCTGCTCGCCTTTGCTTAAACAAGCAAGAAATCGTGGCCCCACATGACTTGGAAGTCCAAGTGTCTGGCCTTAGGTGAAACTGGATTCGGGCGATCCCAAGATGTTTGGGTTCTGCCTCTCCACCTCTCCCCCTGCTTCTCTCTGGGGTGCCTTCGTTCTCAGGTGCACTCCCTGAGTAGTCTGGGTAGCTTTCTACGGCTCTTGGCGTGACGGACACCGTAGGGCAGATGCCACGGTAGACCCCGATCCGCTCCACGGGGGCAACGTCCCTCGGCTCAGTCATTATGGGCAGGAGGCTGGCGCCCTGACTGGATCATCGGGGTCACCCGTCCAACCACACGGTGGGGGCAGCGGTCCCGTGATGAACGCCCCATCGGAACCCCCTGGAAGGTGCAGCGGAGCGAGCGAGGCCAGTGCTCGGAGTAGGGGATGCCAAGTGGCCTGTGGCCTCCGGCGGTCAGTGTCCCCGAGACGGGGTGGACACGACCGCAGCAGCTGATTCCGGAGACCCAGATGCTCCCACATGCCCAGTTTCCGGTGCTAGGAGGTCCCTCTGAACTCCATGGAGAGGAAGCCCCTTAGTGGACTATCCTCTGTCCCCAGGCATGCAGTGGGAGCCCCTGAGCAGATGCTGATGGAGGAACACGAGGCATCTTTTTATCCAGGCGCTGCCACACCTCCCTAGGGACCCCGCAGGATGAGACAGCAAAGGCTCTACCTCTGTTCATTCCACCAAAGCCAGGTGAGGCTCATCTGGACACTCCTGAGCTTGGTCTTGGGTGCAGAGGCCGTACACCTGGGAAAGGGAGCTGCCACACCACAGTCAGCCCTTCTCTGGTTCTGAGGAACCAAGGGGCCTGCTGCTGCTAGCGGGACAGGCAACAGTGGCCCTGAAGCTCAGGCCTCGCTCCTGCCCAGGGAGTGTCCTCTGGGGACAGCCAGGCGCTAAAGGTCTGGCCTCAGCCACCACCTCCCCTCTGGGGTTTCCTTCAAATTCCCCCCAGGCCTGAGTCTCAGAGAGACTTCGGGCAGGGCTCGGGGCCTGAGTGGCTGGCTATCTGCTGTCCGGTGCGAGATGTGGGCGCCCTGGCAAGCAGCCTCGAGTAGGAAAGGCGTGCCGTGGCAGCTCTCGAGAACTTGGCCCTTTGGCCACTCCCCTAGTTACTTCCTACAAGGCACTAACAGGAAGGCCCTTGGGGCTTCTAAGGGCAGTGGCTTCCTCAAATTGTCTACCTCCGGCCTGGCCCCCAAGCTCAGGGCCACCTGCCCCCTCTCTCCAGGAGACCGAGCGTGTCCCCCAGGGCCTTCCTCCTTTGTGGTCCCTGGGCCTGGCACAGCTGGCACACGTGCAGGCGTGGGCGGGGGGGGGGGGGAGGCTCTGATCCTCACCTGACAGAAGAGGGCAGGAGGGAACTGGGAGGCAGCTCCGCCAGCTCCAGCCCCAAGGTGGGCAGCGCAGAGCGCTAACAGGGGCGAGGATGAGGGTGGAGTGTACAGGGGAGACGGTGTGCCAAGGCCTGTGGCCACCCCACCCCCTCCACCCCCGTGTCCTCATCCTCCTCCTTCTGAACCTCTCCACTCGCGACCACCAAAGGCAGCCTCCGCAGCTCACATCCCACCTGCCCGCCGCCACTCCCAAAGGCAAACAGCCATGTGAACCCCTCCCCCCGCCCCTGCCCCTTTTCTAGGCCATCCACATCCCGGGAGGCTAGGGCCTGGCAGGTGGCCTCCTGTCCTCAGGGCCGGGCTGTGTCTGAGCTACCTGGGAGCCTGCCCCCACCCGTTATTTGAAGCAGCCCCAGACCAGAGGCTCCAGTGGTTAGGGTCGGGGGTTCTTCCCTCCTTCCGGCTCAGCTGACCCTGTTAAGGCGGGAAGGAAGAGAAGACCTTCAAAGGCCCGATGCAGACCGAGTCAAGGACACGCAGCTTCTGAAGTTTAGAAAGGGCATACGGAAACCAGAACAATCGTGGGAAGGGGTTGGGGGCAGCAGGGGCAGGAGCCGCCACTCCCAGTCCCCACGGTCACTCGGCTGACATCCTGAGGCTACGGGTTCCCTGCTGTGGAAACGGGGCCCCTTGTCTGGGAGAATGGGGTCTCAGTGCCACACCTGTCACACTGGATCACAACTCGGGCGTCCTGCCTCCCCTGCGGAGCCTGTGCCCCCCGAGGGTCTCTGCTTCCTGCCTGCCTAGGAAGCCGAGAGGAGGCAGCAGAAGCCCCAGCCCTTGTCCACCGCAGCCTCCATCCGCATAGCCTCTCCTGAGCCCTGGCAGCCCTCTGTGCAGGGCTGGCGCAGGCTGTGGTCAGGGCGACGGCTCTGCTCCCTGTGGACGCGAGCCGAGCAGAGGCCCGGACCACTGTCCCGGGGCTGGGGCAGATGTCAGCTGCTCAGGAGGAGGGGCCGTTTGTCAGAAGCCCGCGGAGAAGGTAGCTGCTGCCTTGTTTGTCCGAATGAAGAGTCTGGAGTACTTACAGGTTTGATCACAGGAACAGCTAGAAACTAGAGACTCGTGGCTCAGGTAAGGGAGCAATGCTTCTGACCGGAAGGATCCCAAGCCTTATACCCCAGTCTCCTCTAAGCCCACTCACTGAGCCCCATCTGGGCCTGCACCTGGCAAGAAGCCCCTGGCAAAATGCTCCCACGAAGGAAGAGACATGGTGTCTGATGGCTAGGTCACAAAGAGACAGCCCGTTCGTCCGACCCTCGCATCCAGCCGGCCCAGCACAGCACACGGCCCAGACGTGCTTGCTCAACAGCGGCCCTGACGGGAAAAGGCCTCACCACGCAGCTGCAGGTCCTGGATGAAGTGATGTTGGGTGGATGCCACGCCGCCTCTGACCACCGCCATACCCTGTCCTCTGAAGAAATTCCAAAAAGCAATGAGGGGAGAGGGGGCCAGAGTCTGGGGCTCGGAGGGCGCAACCCCAGGATCTCGGAGAGCAGCCAGCCCGGGGTGGCGGGCCCCTGCTGGACAGGCCAAGTCACCACGCCAGCTCCGTGGAGGTGTGCCTGCACAGACAGAGGTGCTACACACGCTCACTACTCTGACCTATGAAATGACGATTTATTGTGCAAATCCCACACAGGCCCCGGGCCTGGGCCAAGTCCAAAGCTCTAGCTGGGCCCTGGCTCTGGGCCTGTTCTGTGGTCCCCATCCTGACCAGTGTCTGCTGTGGAGTGTGCAGGTGTCCGTAAGTGTGCCCATGTGTGAAGAGGGCGTCCTTGCGTCATGGGCGCTTGGGTGCTGTGGCATCCCAGTCTGAAGTCAGGTCCCCATCTGCCCAGGTTTAGGGACCACACTGGTCGACACAGTCCTTCCCGCTGTGGAACACGTGATAGATGCTGGTGGGAGGGAACATGGCGACAGCGCCGAGCAGGGAGCCCACCTGGATGGCCACACCAGCTGCCAGCAGTGCCGGCCGGCCACCACCATGCAGCAAGGAGCTGGCGGCCACCTTCACGTATGAGAACACACCCAAACACAGCACCCAAGACAGCACCTGAGAGGGTGGACATAGCAGCGGGCTGAGTGTGAGATGTTCCCCGCTCTGGGGCAAACCCCCTCCCCACTGCCACTCTCTTGGCCTCAGCGTCCCAGTGTACTTACCACAAGGACCACCCCTGCAGAGGTGCCCACCAGTGGTGGGCAAGGACTCAGGATTGCCAGTGCCATCAGGTAGGCCCCAAAGAGCAGGCCCAGCATGGAGAGACCTCCCAGCCCTGCCAGAGACCTGCAGGGGTGGGGCAGAAACTCAGGGCTGGCTGCACCAGCACCCAGCCGCCATCCCTAAACTCCACCCCAAGTGACCTGGGCACCCACGTGTACCTGCACAGCACACCCATGGCCAGGAAGCAGGCGAGGGGGTTGGCGGCACTGCCCAGCACCACTGCCAGGTGGTAGGCCAGGCGCCCGTAGGGCAAGCAGGAAAAGCTCTGCACAGCAGGCAGCACGCCATTGGTCAGCGCGTTGGTGACAGCCAGCAGGCCCAGCAGGCAGGCGCTGTGCACAGGGAGCAGCTGGCGGGCCTCAGGATCTGGGCTACCGGTGGTGCCTGTTGCTTGGCTCGGTGACTCCTGCAGTGGCAAAGCCTCTTCCTCCTCCTGCTCCTCTTCCTCCTCCACCCTGGGGGCTCTCACCTGCGGGTCAGATGCTGGACCTGCTGTGGGTACAGACAGTGGTGACGGCAACAGCAGCAGAAGACCCTGGAAGGCGGCAGCTGAAGTGACCAGAAGGGCAGTCAGCATCCAGAAAAAGGTGCTGGCGGGAAAACGCTCTGGGAAGTCGTGGGGGAGCCAGAGGGTGCCATTGTTGGGAGCTGGCAAACATTCAAGGTGGCCCACGCCCTGCACTAGGGCCAGCACGCAGGGCAGCAGGGCACTGAGGCCCTGACCCAGAAAGAAAGAGCGCAAGAAGGGAGGTGGGAGATGGCTCAAGAAAGGCAAGAAAGTGACATTAGAGGCACAGCAGGCCAGCGCCAGCACCAAGGCCAGCGTTAGGAAGGCCACAGAGTGGCGCTGCCCCCCCACTGGGGCCACATGGTGCCACAGTGGAGCCAGGAGGGCTGTGCCCACCACGCTCAGCGCCTGCACCACCTGGATGGGGGCTTGCTCGCTCTTGCCGGGAGCCAGCCGTCTCCACAGGGTCACCGCCAGCAGACCCAGGTTCCCCAGTGCTACAAGCACAGAGAGGTAGGATGGGAGGCTCCAACCTGCAGGGAAGGAAGATCAAGTCAGGGGCCAGATGCTCCCGGACAAAGAGCAGTGCAACCCACCTCACCCGGTACATCTGTCCCCCCACTTCTCTGCGCGCTCCTACTCACCCTCCGGAAGGTCTTTTACCACCACGGGCAGCTCCACCCAGATCCCGTTGATGGCAGCCCAAGAGCCCATGCCAAAGAGCGCCACCAGCAGGTGGGTCAATACCAGACGGCCCAGCGGGGGTGCTGCCATTCAGCCCAAGGCTGGGCCCTTCGGGACAGGGCAGGGTCACAGCCTGCTCCTCTTTCCCCACCTAGGTCCAAAACAAAACAAAACAAAACAAAACAAAACATACCACGCTTCAGTTCTTCTGGGAACTGATGACTGCTACCTTGAAAGTAGCAGATCCGCATTCGGAATCACAAATCAGAGACACAAAACTGGACTCCGAAGAGGACCAGACCGCCTAGACCAGGAAAACGGGCAGGTGCCCGGGCGTGGGGGCTGGGGATGAGACGGGCCAAACATACCAAAGAGCACGGCTAGGCTTGCAGGCAGAGAAGCAGAAGCCGGACCCAAGGCGTCAAGAGCCCCAGAGGAAGATGACGAAAGAAGGACCCGATCTTTGGGTCTGAGTAGCCCAGACCACCACCACCCTCACTCCAAAACGGACACGGACTCCAGGACAGGGACACCCCTCCAGCGCCGCGCACACCTTCTCGGCTTCTGCGCCCAAATGGGGACTCCGAGGCGTCAGCGAGACCCAAGACCGTAGGAATCAAGACCCGCTCTGCAGGGTGAGGCGGGCCCGGCACCGCCCCTCTCTGCGTCAGGTGGGCGGCGAGGAGCCGGGCGGTGCGCGGGGGTGCGTGCGCCTTCCGATCCAGCACCTGAGCGCTCCCAGACCCGACAACCAGCCGTCTCGCCACGCTACGAGAGCGCTGCCGCCGTCCCAGGATCGCAGCCTCAGCTCAAAGCCGATGGGGCTGGGAAGCGCTGCCCGGACGGAGCGAGAACTCCCGCTCACGGGGAAAGAGAGGAAGCCCCAGGTGCCAGCCCTCGGCATGGCCCGCCGCCGGAAGTCCCGCCCCGGAAGTCAGTGCTGAGCCGGCGCGGAGGGGGTTGGCCCGGGACTCAGGCCCGGTCTTTACGCGGGCACGCCGCGCCCTCGCCCGGCGGCCTCTCCTGTTCCGCCATAGGCCCCGCCCCATCCGCTCCCCTAGGGCGGTTCTGGAGTTTGGTCGGTAGCTATGGCTCCCGGGGTGGCGCGGCGGGCCCGGCGGCGGGCCCCGCGCAGCGTACGGGGCGCACAGCCGGCCGGGGCGCGGGCTCGCTCGGCCGAGGACTGGTGGTGGGACCGGCTGGCTCCGACCGGCTCCGGGTACCATCTGCTGCAGTCAGACAGCATGCTCCTGGTGCTGCCCGGCCCTGGGCCTGCCCGCACTCGCGTGCAGAGGCGTGCAGCCCGTCGCACTCAGCGGCCAGTGACCCCAGCGTCCCGCGCCACAGCTGTCAAGGCTAGGCCTAGAGCTGCGCCGGTTTCGGAGCCGCAGCAGGGGCCCGACCCAGGCTGGGGCGACCGCATCCCCCTGGAAATCCTGCTGCAGATTTTCGGGCTGCTCGTGGCGGCCGAAGGGCCCATGCCCTTTCTCGGCAGGTACCCAGGCCCATCGAGCGCAGCAGCATGGCTCAGGCTGACCTCTTGCCCGCTGAGCGGGTGGCTGAGGTGGGGGCCGAGGGCGAAGCCATCTGAGTGCTCACATACACAGGCGAAAGAGCACAGCCTCTCAGGGGGTCCAGTTAGAGCCCCGAGGGCCTGTCTTTGAGCGGAGGTATCTGCAGCGTTGTGAGAAATGGGACAGGTTCCCCCTCTTAGAAAACCCCACAGCAGCGGCCACAAAAGGCCGGCCCAGCCCCTCAGCAGAGATTTTCTCCCAGGGCTGCACGCGTGTGCCGCCGCTGGCACGAAGCCGCCTCCCAGCCTGCACTCTGGCACACCGTGACCCTGTCGCCCCCGTTGGCTGGCCGCCTTGCCAAGAGCGGAGCCAAGGCCGAGAAGAAGCTTCTCGCTTCTCTGGAGTGGCTTATGCCTAATCGGTGAGACGTTCCCTCTTTTCTTTATCCCCTCATTTCATCTCCGGGGCTTCTACAGAGCCCCAAGCCCCTTCGTGTCTCCCTATACCAAAATGATGGATGGGGAGGACGCTGACAGAGGGGCAGCGTGGGAACACCACGCAGCTCTCCCTCTGCTGTCGGCCCAGGTTCTCACAGCTCCAGAGGCTGACTCTCATCCACTGGAAGTCCCAGGTACACCCCGTGTTGAAGGTGAGAACTCTAGGCTGCCCCGCACACCAGCCATGGCACTTCGGGGTTGCCCAGCACTTGCAGGGGGTGGGCCAGGCACATGGAGCCCAGTGTTGCCCCATGGGGATGCCTGCCCTGTTCTCCTTTCCTGTTGTTTCTTTTAGCAGAGAGGTGTTAGAAGTGGGAGCACTCTCGCTGGCCTGGCATGGGCAGGAAGGAGATCGTGGTTGAGTCAGTAGAGAGGGTTTGGTGTTAGCCACTGCTTTCTTTCCTCTGTGGACCACAGCTTCCCCTCCCCCAATCTCTGCCGGGGCTGTCTTCCACAGCTGGTTAGCGAGTCCTGTCCTCGGCTCACCTTCCTCAAGCTTTCTGATTGCCACGGCGTGACCCCTGATACGCTGATCATGCTAGCCAAAGCCTGCCCCCAGCTCCACAGCCTGGATATACAGCACTCCATGGTGAGCCCTGTGTCCCCAGGGGCCCTGAAGAAGCCTGGGCCAGCGTGACAGGTACCCATGTACTGGGTTCCCAGGTGGAGTCCACAGCCGTGGTGAGCTTCTTGGAGGAGGCAGGGCCCCGAATGTGCAAGCTGTGGCTGACTTACAGCTCCCAGACGACAGCCATCTTGGGCGCACTGCTGGTAGGTTGGGGACAGGTAGGAGCAGAACCAGATGCTGATGGGGCGCCTGGGGGGCTCAGTCAGCTGGGCGTCTGACTTCAGCTCAGGTCATGATCTCGCGGTTTGTGAATTCGAGCCCTGCGTCGGGCTCTGTGCTGACGGCTCAGAGCCTGGAGCCTGCTTCGGATTCTGTGTCTCCCTTGCTCTCTGCCCCTCCCCCACTCATGCTCTGTCTCTCTCTGTCTCAAAAATAAATAAACATTTAAAAAAAAGAAAAGAATCAGATGCTGAGCCAGCGACGGTCAGGCCGCTGAGCCTGTGTCCTCTCCCGCCCCTGCAGGGCCGCTGCTGCCCCCAGCTCCAGGTCTTGGAGGTGAGCACTGGCATCAGCCGCAACAGCACTCCTCTCCAGCTGCCTGTCGAGGCCCTGCAGAAAGGCTGCCCCCAGCTGCAGGTACCTGCCAGCCCTGTTCTCCCACCTGCCACCCTCCCTCCCCACCTGCAGCCTGCGCCTTGCTCCAGGTGCTGCGGCTGCTGAACCTGACGTGGCTGCCCAGGCCTTCCGGGCGAGCGGCGACCCCTGGGCCAGGCTTCCCCAGTCTTGAGGAGCTCTGCCTCGCCGGCTCCACCTGCAACTTTGTGAGCAACGAAGCCCTGGGCCGCCTGCTCCACGGCTCCCCTAACCTGCGCCTGCTGGATCTTCGCGGCTGTGCCCGCGTCACCCCCACTGGCTTGCGCGACCTGCCATGTCAAGGTCAGCTTTCCCTGGGCAGGAGGGATGTGAGTACCCTCGCCCGCCTCACAGCTCACGCCTGGTCTTCACTTCCAGACCTGGAGCAGCTTCACCTGGGTCTTTACGGCACGTCAGACCGGCTGACTCTGGCCAAAGAGGGCAGCCACCTGTTGACCCAGAAGTGGTGCCACACTCTGCGGGAACTGGACTTGAGCGGCCAGGGGTTCAGCGAGAAGGACCTGGAGCAGGCCTTGGCCGCCTTCTCAGTCACGCCCGGGGGCTCACACCCAGCCTTGTGCTCTCTCAACCTCAGGGGCACCCGGGTCACGCCGAGCACAGTCAGGTCAGCATCCCCTCCCTCAGTCCTTGGAGTCAGTACGGCTTGGCTCCCTGACAAGCCTGGTTCGCGAGCTTCAGGGATCCAAGGGGCAAGCCCCTGCTCAGGATTGACCAAGGATACTGGGCTTGGGCCTCGGTGGCTGTGGGTGGCAAAGCCAGTTGTGGCATGGGCAAAGAGGGCTCCTTACCCCAGCCTCGCCCTGCCAGGGCCTGGGTCTTCTGGGATCCAGTGGCTTAACTCCCCATGGCCTGCCTTGCCCCCACAGCTCCGTGATCAGCAGCTGCCCAGGCCTGCTGTACCTCAACCTGGAGTCCTGCCGCTGCCTTCCTCGGGGCCTGAAGAGGGCCTACCGAGGTCAGGAGGAAGTCCAGTGGTGCCTGGAGCAGCTGCTCACCAGCCCCGCCGCCTCCAGCTAGGCAGTTCCAGACCTCAGACCCTCAGGCAGCCAGCAGTGCCCTCCACCCTTTTCCAGTCTGGGATGTTTGAACGTTTTGATACAATAAAACATTTTTAGGAACTCTGTGTGGTCCTTGGGGTGGGGTTGAGAGGACCAGAGGACTGGTGCTGTGCCTGAGAAACCATTCCGGGCTGGGGCTGGCGGAGAGCTGGCGCAGTGGGGGTGGAGTGGTCTGCCCCGGCTCCTGAGGCGGCCTGTGCTCCTGCCTTGCTGACTCACTGCCGGGCTTGAATCTTGGACTGAGTGTATCCTTTCCTCAGGGACACTGAGATGTGTTTGTGTCCCTGGTTGTGTTTGAAGCTCTGCCAGGGCGGAAGTGGCAATGGAGAGGGGAAGGCCCTGCTCAGCCATGGGGTTCGGTGTGGGGTGCCTATCTGCAGATATCTCTGCAGCTTAAGCCTGGACTGTGAACCAGGCTGCTCAGGGGGCTGCGGGTGGTGTGCGGACTCGCAGGGAAGTACATGCTCACTTCAGGACCAGGCCTGTGGACTCCCCGCAGAAGGGATAGTCAACAGAACAGCCCCTTCTAGAACGCGCTGCGCAGAACTTCTAGAACCCAGGCCTCGCCCGGCCTACGCCACCACCTGGTGTGTCTCCTCTGCTCTTTGTCTGAACGCCAGTCCTTCCTGGACCGCAGCCCTGGACTCTTTCTTCGCCCAGGTATAAGTGCGACCGTGAGCTTCCGGGCGATGCCAACCTCCTAGCAGCCCAACTGACCCTCTGTGTCTCCCCCAGCCCCCCAGGGGCCGGGTTAGCGGCCTGCCCACCACCTCCGGCGGCAAGCGCTTCCAGCTCTGGGCCCTAGGCCTGTTCTGCACCGAGCGCCACCTGGCCAGGCGCCTTAAGAACAACAGCTTCTACCCGTTCATCCAACAGCAGCCCAATGGTGCGCGCGGACTCGGAACCGGAGCAGGGCGGGTGCCGGGGCCCGGGCTTAATATCTGAACCTGGTGGCGGAAAATCCCGGGCGAGGTTGGCGGAGGAGGGGGCGGGGGCTGGAGTCGGAAGGGGCGGGGCCGAGCCCTAGGCTGCGCCGAAGCCGCGGCGCGGGGCGGGCGGCGCCGCCACCGCCGGCTGCGAGCGGGGCCGGCTGTCCTCACGCACCGCCACCGCGCTGCCCTCAGTCTTCGTGCTTGAGTACTACCTGGACACGCTGTGGAAGGGGACACTGCTCTTCGTCGTCTGCCTCTTCCTCGTCAGTTTTGGCCCCGTGAGCCAGGTCCGAACTCCTGGGCCCGCTCCCCACGGCCTTCCTTCCGGGGGGCTGGACCCACCTTAGGTGCCCCACTCACGAGCCCCAGCGCAGCTCAGGTCCCTGTGGCCGCCGCAGGTGCGGAAGCAGGAGACTTGGGGCTTCCCCGCGTGCGGCGTGGTCGTCGGCCTGTGGCTCATGATTTCGTCTCTGCCGCGGCGCCGCCTGGTGCTGAACCACACGCGTGGCACGTACCACTTCTCCATCCAGGGCCGCACCGTGTGTCAGGGCCCTATGCACCTGGTCTACGTGCGCCTGGCGCTCAGCTCCGACGGTGAAGTCCGGCGCGGCCGCAGACTGTGTGGGGAGGGGGAAGGGTTGCAAGGAAAGCAGCTCGGGAGGCGTGGCGGGGCGGGCGAGCTGGCCCACTGCCCCGAGCCCCGGGCCTCAGAGCCACACACATGCCCCCTGCAGCCCCCCCCCCCCCGCCCCGAGCTCTCGCCCCACTAGATCCCCATCCCGCAGAGCCTCCGTGCTGAGCCGCTTGCCCCTCTCCAGCCTATGGAAGGTGCTTCTTCCAGTTGGTTCTGTGCGGCCACAAGCTGGAGCCGCTGGTGCTGGTGCAGCTGTCAGAGCGCTATGAGGTGGGTCCCGCCCCAGGCCATCCTGGGGCCCCGGACACACTCCCCTTCCATCCTCGGTTCCACAGGAGGCCTGCCCCCGCTTAGGGTCTTCAGATGGGGCCATTTCCGAGGCAGAGCATGAATACCACGTGGCCCTTGGCCCAGGCTTTAGTGCTAGCAGCCGGTGGAGAGGGCGCCAGAGCTGACAGGTCCTCTGGGTCCAGGTGAGAGCTCCCCACCACCCATCCCCACAGCAAATGGAATACCTGGGCCGTCACATCGCCCGGAAGCTCAACATCAATTACTTTGACTACCTGGCCAAGTCCTACCGGCACGTGGTCCGCCACTGGCCGCTGGGGGCCGCCTTCAGCCCGGGCATCGTGCAGCGCAAGACCCGCAGCTACGGCATACAGAGCTTGGACTCTGACCTGGATGTGTGATTCTAAAGGCAGGCGCCCCAGCACTGCCCCCGCCCCCAGGGCTACAGTCTCCCTTTCCCTGTGATCTCCCACCTTCACCAGACCTTAGCCTTCCCCTCAATAAAGCCGCCCCTTGCTTCCAGACAAGTGTTTCCTCTGGGGATGGGGGTGGGGGAGTTTGAGTTGGAAGGTTGGGGGTAACGGGAGGAGCAGGGTGAGTAATGAGCAGCAGCGCCTCAGGACTCTGGAGTCCTCACTGGACAGGCGAGGGCGACACAGCCCCCCTTGAGCAGCAACACTCAACGGGTCCTGTCTGGCCTCGGGACTGCAGAACAGTGGGCAGCATCCGGGAGTCAGAATCTAATCGGGCGTCTGACTCGGTGCCTAGTCCAGTCAGCAGTGGGGTGGGGCACGGCCACGGGTCCGGCCTTGTGCCTGGGGTACATCTTGGCCTAGACAGTCCCCAGAGTTGCTGCTACGGTGCCCTAGACCAGCGCTCAAGGCCAGCTGTGCGGGGCAGTCCCATGTGTCGCTGGAGCTTGCTCCCCTCCCTGCTGGAACACCAGTCTCATATGCCCTTATCCAGTGGGTGCTCCCACCTCCTGGGTTCTGGGAGCTGCTGTGGGCGCAGAGAGGGCAGCAGGCCATTGGGGACACTGTCGGGTGGCTCTCCTGGTCCACATGTACCCTCAGGGCCATGCTGGCAACCGGAGTCTTTGGGTGTCCTGTCAGTGAGTGTCCCTGGAACCAGAACCATCAGGGCCCCATGTAAACTGAAAATGCAGAGCCCCTTGTTAAAGAGTTATTGGGGTGCCTGGTGGCTCAGTCGGTTAAGCATCCGACTCTTGATTTCAGTTCAGGTCATGATCTCAGTTTGTGGGATTGAGCCCTGTGTCGGGCTCTGTGCTGGCAGTGCTGAGCCTGCTTGGGATTCTCTCTCCCTCTCTCTCTGTCCCTTTTCCTTCTCATCCTCTCTCTCACTCTCTTATAAAATAAATAAATAAACTTAAAGAAAAAAGTTGGGGCGCCTGGGTGGCTCAGTCGGTTGAACATACGACTTCAGCTCGGGTCATGATCTCACGGTTCGGGAGTTCGAGCCCCGCATTGGGCTCTGTGCTGACCGCTCAGAGCCTGGAGCCTGCTTTGGATTCTGTGTCTCCCTCTTTCTCTGCCCCTCTGCAGCTCACTCTCTGTCTCTCTCAAAAATAAACATTACCTCACTCTCTGCCCCTCTGCAGCTCACTCTCTGTCTCTCTCAAAAATAAACATTCAAAAAAAAAAAAAATAAAATAAAGAAAGAAAAAAGTTAAGAACTTCCAGGAGGAGACACTAGAGTATCAAACCCAGTATGGGGATGCCTGGCTGGCTCCATCAGTAAAGCATGTGACTCATGTTCTCTGGGTTGTGAGTTCAAGCCCCACGTTGGGGGTAGAGTTTACTTAATTAAAACAAAAGAAAACAACAACAAAACCCTGTACGGGCTGGTGTTGGGGCTCTGTGTGACTGCCCAGGTCACATGTCATGAAGCTGGCCCTCCCTGGAACTCACTGATCAACTCCTGATCCTAAAGCTGGCCACATTCAGCCAGGGCACTAGCATCCCTGCCTGTCTCCAGCGGGGTCCAGGGACTGCTGGAATTGCTTAAGGAACCCCAGGGGGCAATTGTTCTTCATGGCAGAAGTGCAGGGTCCCCTGGCCCCTCAGAAGACAGGGTCTAGGGGCGCCTGGGTGGCTCAGTTGGTTGAGAGAGAAGACAGGGTCTAAGCTGTCTGCAGACAGACAGTGCCCTGCTTTTACCAGGGGGATGGACTGGAGAGGGTGGACAGAGCCCAGGAGTGCTGGGGTTGGGACAGGTTGGGGTACGATGCTATGGGGGAAGGTGATGAGTGTAGGCCATGGGGCTAGGCTAACTGGGTGAGTGCCATGTGACCGAGCCAGGCCTGGGGTGCCCAGGCTGCGTCAGTTTTGGACGGGTTAGCAGGGCATGCCCTTAGGCTCTGGGAGGCTGCTCAGATCTCTCAAGGTTGGGGAGTCAGTTTCATCTAGGAAGGCAAAGTTCCCTTCCTCCTAGAGCTGACAGTCCTAAGAGACACATACACCGAAGAGCTGACTTCTATACTACCAAAGTAGCTGGAGGTGGGGTGGTGTCCTTCCTGGGGGGCGGGGGTCGTGGTCAGGAAAGACCTTTCCGAGGATGCAGCACTTGAGCTGCTACGAGGAGCCGTGGAGCCAGGGTCATGTGGAGCTCCGGGGGAGGGCGTCCAGGCAAGGGGCCGGGGAGTGTAAAGGGTATGATGCAGGAACGAATTTCTTGGCTGGGTAGAAGAGAGGACTGGGGAACCATCATGACTGTAAGCAGGCTCTCTGTGCCCATCCTCCACTTCTCCCTTAGGAGGAGCCCCTCAGGTTTAACTAGGCATATGGTCCCACAGAGTAAAGACTGTTTCCTAGCCTCCATTGCAGAGAGATGTAGGTGGCCTTGAGACTAATTCCTGGCCAAATGTAATAATCAGAATGTATAATTTCCAAATGTGTCCTTAAAGGGGGAGGGGTTTGGCTATCTTTGCCATTTCCTTTTTTTCTTATGGCCTGGAATGCACCCACAATGACTGGAGCTCAAGCAACCCACTTAGACCGTGAGGTAGAACGCATGTGTTGAGGACACACTCAAGATAGGATTGTGGAATCTGAAGACTGCGCAGCTGACCTGCCAACTCTGGACGGCTTATGTAGAACTCTACGCAAAAGAGAAAGACTTGGGGCGCCTGGGGTGCTCAGTTGGTTGAGCATCTGACTCTTGATTTCAGCTCAGGTCATGAGCTCATGGTTTGTGAGTCTGAGCCCCGCACTGGGCTCCATGCTGACAGAATAAAGTCTGCTTGGGATTCGCTTTCTCTCCCTTTCTCTGCCCCTTCACCACTCGCCTCTCATGCTTTCTCTCTCGAAATAAGTAAATAAACTTAAAAAAAAGAGAGAGAGAAAAACTTCTATGTCAAATGTTATTTGACGTTTTCTAACTCTTGCATGCAGCCAAGCCCCTGATTTAAAAAAAAGGGGGGGGTTGTTAACTTCAAGAGGGGGCGAGGTGGGCAGAGATTTGGAAGCTTCGAGGGAAAAAGGCAAGGTGTGAAACATGAAACAGTCTTCCAGAGAATAAGAGAGTACCTGGATAAGGAAAGTGTAGAAGGGTTTTCGTGCGGTGTGCAGGGCTCACTTGGAGATGCATGCTGTAAATTTAAAGGATGATTAGGTCAGTTAGGTGACTGACTCTTGATTTCGGCTCAGGTCATGGTCTTGAGGTTGATTGGTTCGGGCCCCACATTGGGGGCACTGTTACTTGGGAATTCTCTCCCACTCTCTCCTCTTCTTGTTCGTTCTCTCTCTCTCTCTCAAAATAAATAAATTTAAAAAAAGTAGGGGCATCTGGGTGGCTCAGTTGGTTGAGTGTCCAACTTCGGCTCAGGTCATGATCTCACGGTTCATGAGTTCAAGCCCCACGCTAGGCTCTGTGCTAACAATTCAAAACCCAGAGCCTGCTTCAGATTCTGTGTCTTCCTCTGTCTCTGCCTCCCCCTCCCCACACTGTCTCTCTCTCTCTCTCTCTCTCTCTCTCTTTCTCAAACGTGAATAAACATTAAAAAAACATTTCTTTTTAAGGTAAAGGATGGGGGCACCTGAGTGGCTCGGTTGGAAGCGTCCAACTTCGGCCCAGGTCATGATCTCACAGTCCATGGGTTCGAGCACAATGTCTGGCTCTGTGCTGACAGCTCAAAGCCTGGAGCCTGATTCAGATTCTGTGTGTATCTCTCTCTCTCTGCCCCTCCCCCACCCCCCCTCTCTTTCACAAATAAGCATTAAAGGGGGGGGGGCACCTGGGTGACTCAGTCAGTTAAGCGTCCGACTTCTGCTCAAGTCATGATCTCATGGTTCATGGGTTTGAGTCTCATATCGGGCTCCGTACTGACACCTCAGGGCCTGGAGCCTGCTTTGGATTCTGTGTCTCCCTCTCTCTCTGCCCCGCCCCGTTCACACCCTCCCTCCCTCTCTCTGTCTCTCAAAAATAAATAAACAGTCAAAATAAGTAAGCAAGTGAGTAAGTAAAGGATGAGTGTGGTCTGTTCTGCAGCAAAGTTTCGCTGCCTGGATGCAGGCAGATCGTTTGGTCTAACGACAGTGGGGGATTAGTAAGGACAGTGTCGTAGGCATGACCATGTGGGGGTGACTATTTTGGACCAGGGACGTGAGCTGGGAAGGCAGGAAGTGAGGACAGGGGTTGAGGGGAAAGAACAGGGGCATCGGTTCTCTATTTGCTACATAACCGACCCCCCTAAGCGTAAGGGCTTAAAACGGCAGATACTGACTCGTGGTTTTGCGGACTGGGCGGGCCCAGCTGGGTGGCTACTCCACGTGTGTAGCTGGGGTTGCATGTGGCTGCATCGGCCAGCGGCTCAGCTGGGGCCAGATGTCCAAGTTGACCCCCATCCTCCAGGGCCTCTTTTCAAGTGGTGCCTGATCATTCGGCAGACTGTTTTGCTACAGGTTTCCAAGAGAGAGAGTTACAAGAGGACTAGTCCCAGTGGGCCACAATCCCATTAAGCCTCTGCATGCATCGCTCATGCTAATGTCCCCGTGGCCAAGGAAGGCATATGGCCAAGCCCAGAGAGTCAGTATGGAAGCGGTCTTGTACATACCAGGTACATGAAAACCAGGAGCTTTATGGGGGGTCATTAATGCAGGCAGTCCATGACAGACCACCCTCTGGCCCCTCCAAGACCCTCCAGTATGTCATCTCAGCACCCAGCTCAGACCTCAAGTCTGGGATCTTGCGTCTAAGTCAGGTCCAGGTGCAAATGAGGGTTCTCAGACGTCCTTCCTCGGGTGCAATCCAGCTGCGTGGGTGCTCGGTGCAGAGACCTGTGAACCAAAACAACCAAGTTCTCTTCCCCCTGCCCCATGTACATTAATGAGATGGGCAGAATATCTTCAATAGACACTTCATGAAAATATGGGGGAAGCCTTGAGTGTGGGCTGGGCTTAGTGACTTGCTTCCAAAGAACAGAATAGGGAAAAGGAAAAATAGTAACTTTACAGTAGAAAAACCTGGCAGACACCACCTTAAGTATGTGATTAAGGTTAACATCATCGGTGATAAGTCATGTTGACATCATGTACCCTCTGTTGTGACACAATGAGAAGACCGCGACACCCCTGTGATCCCCCCACCCTGAAGTCCAGGCTAACTACAGGAGAACATCACACAAACCTCAGTGTGTGTTTTGAAGCACATTCTACAAAAGTGACCATACTCCTCAACACTGTCAAGGTCATGAAAAAGAAGGAAAGACTGAGGAATTTTCAGACCACAGGAGACTAAGGAGACTAAATTCGATGTGGTGCCTTGAATTGGTTGCTAAAGCCATGAAAATGCTAGCATATAAAAAAGGGGGGGGGCACCTGAGTGGCTCAGGCGGTTGAGCATCCAACTTCAGCTCAGGTCATGATCTCTCCATTGTCTCTCAAAAATGAAAAAATGTTTAAAAAATTTTAAACAAAAACAAAAACACAACAAACTCCTCATAAAGCCTGGAGTTCCATCAATAGTAAGGTACCAGTGTTGGCTTCTTGGTTTGTGACAAACATACCACAGAAATGTAAGATATTAACATTAGGGGAAGATGAGGGGAGAGTGTACAGGAAGTATCTGTATTATCTTTGCAACTTTTCTGTAAATCTAAATTTATTCTGAAGTAAAAGATTTATTTTTTTTTAATTTTAGTGCTTATTCATTTTTGAGACAGAGAGAGAGCACGAGTGGAGGAGGTGCAGAGAGAGAGGGAGACATAGAATCTGAGGCAGACTCCGGCTCTGAGCTGTCAGCACAGAGCCCGACACGGGGGTCAAACCCATGAACCGTGAAATTGTGACCTGAGCCGAAGGTGGACGCTTAACTGACTGAGCCACTCAGGCCCCTGAAGTAAAAAGTTTATTTAAAAAAAGGAAGGGGTAGGGGCGCCTGGGTGGCTCAGTTGGTTAAGCGGCCAACTTCAGCTCAGGTCATGATCTCACGGTCTGTGAGTTCGAGCACTGCGTCGGGCTCTGTGCTGACAGCTCAGAGCCTGGAGCCTGCTTCGGATTCTGTATCTCCCTCTCTCTCTGCCCTTCCCCTGCTCATACTCTGTCTCTATGTCTCTCAAAAATAAACGTTAAAAAAATTAAAAAAAAAAAAAAAAAAGGAAGGGGTGGAAAGTATGTAGCAATTATGGTCACTAGAAATTCTGAAATGCAGTTGAGCACTTGTTGCTGGTAACCTGCCCCGGCGGGAAGCCTGCCTTGATTAGGGCCCTTCGTGCCTTCTGGTAGTGATTTCCCAGTGTCTTGTTCTCAGAGGCTCTTGACTCTGCGCTCTCACTTCTTGGCTCTCTCCTGAGTCATCCTTTCTTTTCCATAGGAAATGGCCCATGTTCCTGGCTTACTTTCTGCACACAGAAATTTTGAATCCTAAAGGTCTTTTTTCATTTTAAACAAATCTCTATCTCTTTTAATCCAAGATTGTATGATTCCTTTACAAACCCGTGTAGGTTTTATATGTATCAGATTATAACCCAGTACATGGAACAAGATTTGCATCAAGAGGTTTCTTCTAGGCAGACCTCATATTACCTGGATTGCAAATTGGAGCGTTGCTGGGGTTTTTTGTTTTTTAAATTTTTTAAGTAATCTCTAATCTCTACACCCAACATGGGGCTCAAACTCATGGCCCCACCTCTTCTGCCTGAGCCAGCGGAAGCTCAGAGTACTGTTGACAGTGTCCTTGAGATTCTTAGGAGCCCTTTTCTCAGGTGAGAGGGTCTGCAAGGTACTGCTTCACATCTCTTAGGGGTCTGAATGAGAAGTCTTATGGCCCCACTTTTGACCAATCTACACACTGAGAACGCACTTTTGTGGTGGGGCTCTGGACATGATCTTTGCTTAGAGGCCATTTCTTACTCAGAGTACCTTTTGCAAGCTGGAGAGACTGGGAACGAAAAAAAGATTTTACTTTTCAATCGAGCAGGTCCTAAGTAGGAAATATTTTCTCTAAATTCTTCATGAAACTAAACAGTTCCCTCTCCAGCTCATTCATCACTTGTGATATCATTCATTGTGAAAATAAGCCAACTGGCACTGCGCTGGTTTGCCATGGCTGCGGGGCAGATTAAAATAACGGCACTCTATTTTCTCACGCTTCTGGAGACCAGCAGTCTGACATCAAGGTGAAGGTGGGGCTCATTCCTGCCGGAGTCTCTGAGGGAAAATCTGTGTCAGGCCCCTCTCCCGGCTTCTGCGGTGCCGGCGGTCCTCAGTGTCCTGGGCTGATCTCCTCTGTCTGCTCATGCATCTCTGTGCCTTCGCACACCTCGTGTGTGTGGTTTGTCTCCTTGTAAAAGCACCGGGCCTATTGAATTCAAGGTCCTCCCCACCTGCTCCAGTTATGACCTCCTCTTGACTAATCACATCTGCAGTGAAGCTCTTCCCAGATGGGATCACATCCTGAAATACTGGGGGCTAGGACTTCAACAGAGGTTTGTTTTTTGTTTTTTGCAGGTGACATAGGTGACACAATTCAACACATGGCAGGCATTCTCACCGTTTTCTTGGAAATCTCCATGCCCAGAACCAGTTCATTCAGTACATTTTCTATCTTCCATGTGATGGTTGGCAACTGTCTCACTGATTTTTCTGCCCCTTTCTCCAGCCTCTAACAGTCTCCTCAGTCCGAGTGCCCTGGGAGCAGCCGTGGTCTTCAGCTCAGCGAGACTGCAGCTGTGTCCCTGGCAGAAGCCCTCATCCTGTGGGACTGACCTTGGAACTGTGGGGATGGAGAGACCAAACTCCCAATGGTTCATTGGGGGGGGGGTGTGGGGGTGTGCTCTCTCCCCACGGTTCCTGGACCCGTGTGGCCCGCTGGCCAGGACAGGCTGTCACACCTTAGTAGTGCACCCCCTCCTGGACATCCCTTCTGAAGCACACTCTAACCCGCTACGGCTCCTTTGGTTTAACGCTTGCCCCCCTTTCCATGCTCACAGCATGTGCTGGGACAGGTCAGGCTATGACTTTCATTTGAACCACAGACAGATTCCGAGATCTCCAGGAATCCAAGAAGTCCAGCTGTCCCCATCTCACGTGTCAGGATGTCATTCATTCCCAACCAGGACATGGTCCTGGCACAGCTTTTGCCGTAAATTCAGCCTTCTCTGAAACAACACTCAATCCCTGGCAACCTTCTATATTTAGAAATCTGCTTTGTCCAGGGGCGCCTGGGTGGCTCAGTCGGTTAAGCGTCCGACTTCAGCTCAGGCCATGATCTCACAGTCTGTGAGTTCAAGCCCCGCGTCGGGCTCTGTGCTGACAACTCAGAGCCTGGAGCCTGCTTCAGATTCTGTATCTCTCTCTCTCTCTGCCCTTCCCCTGCTTATACTCTGTCTCTATGTCTCTCAAAAAGTAAATAAACGTTAAAAAAAATTAAAAAAAAAAAAAGAAATCTGCTTTGTCCAGTATGAACAAGCCACCCCTGCCCTCTTTATGCTTACATAGGTAGAACTTTTCTCATCCTGATTTTAACCTTTCTTTATATTCAAGATGGGCTTGTCATTGGCAGCAGAGAATTGGGCCCTGCTGTTTTCATACCACCACACAACCTCTGCTTTGTAGTCAGGGTGCTTAGATCATTCACATTTAATATGATGACTGACATGGTTGGCTTCGGATCTGCCATCTTGCAGTGTGCTTTCCTTTGCCTCTTTCTCTGCCTTCTTCTGGATTTGTCGAGAATTTCGTATGATTGACTTTCCTTGTTGGTTTATTACCTATAACAGTCGTGCTGTTTTCATTTCTTTACTCTCTGCAGGTACATCTCTCCCTTATCACAGCCCACATTCCAGTGGCTTTGCCTCCTGTCCTTCCATTTCCCCCACCTGAACACTACTCTATCTTGTTATACATTTTGCTTTAATATATGTTATAAATCCCACATACACTAATTCTATATAATCATTTGCTTATCTTTTAAATAAAAGGAAACACATTTTTTTAAGTTTTATTTATTTACGTAATCTCTACACCCAATGTGGGGCTCAAACTCATGACCCCAAGATCAAGAGTTGCGACTTAGCCAGCCAGCCACCCCAGAAACAAAGTTATTCTATTTACCTACTTAGTTACAATTTCCATACTTTTCATTTCTTTGTGGAGATCTAGATTTTCATCTGATGTCACTTTCTTCTGTCTGTCGAACTCTCTTTAGGATTTCTTGTAGTGTGGGTCAGCTGGTGATGAATTCTTACAGCTTTTAGATGTCTGAAAAGTCTATATAATCTGTGTTTTTGAAAGATATTTTCCTTGGGTATGGAATTCTAGGTTGACAGTGTTTTTCTTCCAGCACTTATTTTTTTTACTTAAAATTTTTTTTTAATGTTTACTTATTTTTGAGAGGGGCGTGGGGAGGAGCAGAGAGAAGGAGACACAAATTCAAAGCAGGTTCCAGGCTCTGAACTGTCAGCACAGAGCCCAACATGGGGTTCGAACTCACAGACTGTGAGATCATGACCTGAGCTGAAGGATACTTAACCGACTGAGCCCCCCAGGAACCCTTCTTCCAGCACTTCAAAGATGTCGCTCCACCATGCTCTAGGTTAGGTCTCGATTTTTTTCCATGGGAAAGCTGTCATCTTTATCTTTGCTCCTTTGTACATAGCATCTGTTGATTTCTCCCCCACCCCTGGCTGGCTGCTTTTAATATTTCCCTTTATCCTTTGATAATGATGTACTTTCCTGTGGTTTCCTTCCTGTAACATACACTTAGGGCTTGTTGACCTTCTTGGGTTTCTAACTTTATAATTTTCATCAAATCTGGAAAGATTTCGACCCTCATTTCTCCATTTTTTCCCCCAATCCCTCCTCCCTCCCAGGATGCATCGCATGTATGTTAGGCCATGTGAAGTTATGCCTCGGCCCACTAGTGCCTGCTCTTCCTCTTTCTGTTCAGTCTTTTCTTCCTCTGTGCTCTAGAGCAAATGTTGAAAGTGTGCAACCCCTGGGGGAGGTCGAGGAGGTGGGGGTGGGAAGGTCCACACTGGATTAAGAACTACAAAGTTGCCAGGTCACCCCACTTGCCAAGCTTCCAAGGAACACAGCCTGCTCACTACTACCAGAGCATCCGCTGGTTGCCCTCTCCTCCCTGCACTTCCTCCCCTCTCCCAGGGCTCACTCTCCTGCTCGCCCTTCCTTCTCAAGTTTTCTTTAAAAGTCCCCAAAGAACTGTCCTGAAGGGAAGCGTCCTGTGTCTTGATAGGGGCATTGGTTAAAAGAGCAATTGTATTTGTTAAAACTGATAGAACTCCACACTTAAGGCATTTTACTGTATAGAAATTCTATCTCAGGCTTGAAATGAGGCCAAAGGATCTGAGCAGGTCAGGGAGTTGGACCCTTGGAACAAAGTAGGACCTGGGTCACTTGGCTTCTCTGCTGGCCCTAAACATAGGCGGCTGAGGGGACATCCTTCTTGAAGCAAGAAGGGGGCAGTGCCCAATCATATCTGGTGCCCCCAAATCAGGTTGGGTCAACTCAGGGCGGGAACCAGAAGTCCCCTCACACACTCCTGGGCCACTTTGTGTCTCATGTCCTTGTTTACTTGCTAAGAGAAAAGTGGCATTTTGTGACATGACATCTGGGATTTGGGGGAGGGAAGGGGGCAGAAAAGAAGCCAGACTGGCCCTGAGCCGGTCTTGGGTGACGGTGGCGATGGTCACATGTGGACCCGTCATTATCTGACTATCTACCCTGTTGTGTACATGTGATATTTCCTAGAATAAAAACATTAAAAAAAAGAAACCGCGAAATTTGCATCTTGTTTAATTTGCATGTTTTTTTTCTGGTAAGGTCTCTTATTTATTGTGCAGTAAACTGCCTGCTAACCCCTCGAGGGTCTCAGCACCCTTTTTCTGTTGAGTTCATTTGTAGCAACTATTCCATAATCAGAATTAACTCCTTGTTATACAAATACTGCAGTTCCCGCTACTTTGACGAATGCTCTTTGTTTCTCCTGATTTTTTCAAGTAGACACTCAGTTGCTGTGTGGTCTCACCTCTCCCTTGTAGCTCCCAAGCTCCTGCCCCAGCAGGGACCTGTGCTGCCACATGCCCTTGTCTTCATGAGCCTCATCTAGGACACATCGCCTGTTCTGGAATCCAGTCAGTCACCAGCGATGCCTCCCACCAACGACCTCGGCTCTGTCGCAGGGCCTTCGCTCTCTCTTGGAAGCCCCAGGTCCCCTCCACCCTGCTCCCTTCCCACCATCCTTCTCTCCCCACCTCAGCCCCCCTTCCTTGCTGTGGCCTGCGGCCCCCTCCCCACTCCTCTCCGTAAGAGTCCTAGCTGGTGTGAGCATCAGCTGTGCCAGCCACTCACACCAGCCCTTGCTGTGGGCATCGCCCCATCGCCGCCCCAGGTCTGAATTCCTGGTGGTCTCAATATTCTTGTGACCATCTTCAACACTCTGCCACTCCGTCTTGACCTCTTCTTCCTGCCAATGACCTCGTCCCAGTTATGCCCTTGACACTGTCACCACCAGTAACTGTCCCCCTAGCCCCAACTCCGAGTTTCAGCTCAACACCCCCTTCTCAGACCATCACCTCCTCCAGCTCAGTCCTGCAGACGCTGATGCCAGCACTGCAGAGCCCCAATGCTGTCATGTCCTCACCTCTTCTTCACTCCATTTAGATGCCACAATCACTGCCACCTCTCCCTTGCACACCCCCTCGTCTCGGATGCCCCTTTCAGAAGCTCACTTGGCAAAACCCCAAATCTGGATAAACCCAACCACTTTGCTTATCCCCACTGGGCTCCCTGCTGCTCCTCAAAGATATGTAATCCCATCTCCTCTGGAATAGAGGCCAAAGCATGCAACTGTCTTCCAAGCCTGGGCTCTGTGCCTCCCTGCTCTCACAGTCCAAGCTATCACCTGGTCTACTCATCTTTCTGGTTAGCATCTGTGTCCTGGGCTGGACCATGGGCTCTAGGAGCAGGTGGAGAGTGGATGCTCCGAGCTGTGAGTCTCTCCTCACAGATGGGACTGGGGGTTGAGCCAGAATGAGCCGGTCAGGGGCAGTCCACTATGCACATAGGATCCGAACTGACTTCCAGGTAGACAAAACACCCCTCTCCCATTCCACAGAAGAGAAGGCTGAGAAAGGGAGTTTGGGGTGCCAAGGAGCCAGACCAAAATAGGCTCCTAACCAGGGTGGGATCTTGGCAGGCAGGGAGCGGGACCCTGAAGGAGTCACTAGGCTAGGTTAGACTGGAGCTCTGCTAGAGCAGAGGCAGGGGCCCACAGGGGCCACAAGCGAGTACACACAGGGCCCCTGGCTCTGCTGGAAGGCAAGGTGCCGGGGACATAGTACTGTGAGTCTCTCTTTTGAAGCCTGGCCTTTTGGCAACATAGGACTTGCACAGGGTGGAGGTGGGAAACCCAGAAGCAGAGGGAGGTAGGACATAGAACCAAAACCACATCCTGCCATCCCAGATGAGTAAGAGGCTGGAGGTCAGAGGGAACAGAGTCTCTGTGGGGACAGGGCAGAGAGACCAAGCACCCCGGGTGCTAAGGCCCTGAGGGTCACAGTATCCCTCAACTGGCTGGGTCCTCTGGGAGCCAAAGCAGCTTTGCCTTGGACCCTGTCCTCTCCTACAACCCCCCCCACCCCTGCCCCAACTCTCAGAGGGAGATTCAGCGTGGCCTCCAGTGGAGGAGAGCTGAAACTTTCCATAAGCATGAGAATCACCATCTCTCCCAGCTGGACCCCAGGACTAGGGCGCAGCGACCTTGGGGATGTCGGCAGGGGCGGAAGGGGTGCTGAGAAGGAGGCGGAGCTAGGAGGCCCAAGTAATTGAGCCTGGGCCGCATGTGTGCTCTGCACCCTGACCACTGCGGACTGATGGCCAAGGCCTGGGCCCACCTGCCCCTCCCCGCCAGGCGCCCTGAGGGGCTGCGGACTCCACCCAAACGAGCGGGATCAAGGGCTGCCCGAATAGTCCCCTCGGGAGCACGCGGCCGTGGGACACATGTGTCCGTGCTCTGACGCCCTGTCCGTCAAGAGGGTTTGGAGCCAAGGGGGCGGGGAAATTGACAGAGAGGCAGGGACGCGGACAGCGAGCCAGGGGATGGAGGGATGGAGAAGTTGGATGGAGGGATAGAACAATGACGAAAGAGGTGAAGGGGGAGCACAGAAGACATGGACAGGAGGAGAGGCAGCTGAGTGGAAGAATGAGGGAAGCGGTCGGGGAAATGCAAGCACTAGGCTGCGGCGACAGGGCGACTAAGAGCGACGGAGGGGGCGGGGATGTAGTCGGAAAGGAGATACGGGCGGGTCGTCCGGGAAGAGACGGCTGGGAGTGGGGGTGGGGTGGGGTGGGGGGCGGCGCTGGTGAAGGGACTGCGCCGGGCACGTTCCGCCGGCGCCCGGAGGGTTTGCCCGGTAATTAGGCCTCCGTCCAGATGGGCCCCCAGCCCCGCAATCAAAATGCTAATTGGCCCCGCGCCTCCGGCTGCGCCTCGGCCGGGCCCCCCCTGGGAGCAAGCTGGGACGACAGTCTCGACCAAGGGGGGGGGTCCCCGTCCCCGCCCCCACTTCGGGCCTCGCCGGCTGCAGCTCCGCGATAAGTCCCCGCCCCCGCCCCTCGGGGACTCCTGCCACGCAAGATGAATATCCAGCCACTGCCGTGGCCGCGGCTACTGCCACAAAGCGCGCCTGTGGTCTCCGCCGTGCCCCCCGCGCGGGGCCAGTTCGCTCACACCCACACTCGCTTGGCTCCGGGGCCGAGACGCCGGCGGAAGCTGGGCGCGGGCAGGCGGCGGCGTGGTTCCAGGCGCCGCACTCCCGGCACGCCCCCGCACGCACGCTCCCGGTGCGGCCCGCCCGCCGCGCGCTCCCGACCGGTGTCCGCGGTCCCGCCGAGCCGCCCTGCACAAGGTCACTGCGTGCAGCGATGGGTGCGCACGCGCCCCCACCTAGCACGCGCTCCCGGCTCGGCCGCGCCCGGACACTCCCCCGAGCCACCCCTGCGACCTTGGTCCTCAGTGGCAGCTGGCCGCGCGGAGGCGCGCTCCGAGCGAGCGTGGACACCCGAGCCACCCGGCGCGGGCGAGGGAGGGGACAATGGCAGCTCCGGGCCCTAATTGAGGACATATGTCCCCGCGCGCGGCCATTGTGCGGCCTGAAGCCCCCGACACCCCCGCTCCCGGCCATTGGCGGCTGGGCCTGACGTCATGGGGGCTGCAAACTCGGGGCGGGCGGCTGCGGGAAGGGTTATCCGCCTGGTTGCGGAGCCGC
Source organism: Paguma larvata (assembly GCA_030068075.1). Lineage (NCBI taxonomy): Eukaryota > Metazoa > Chordata > Mammalia > Carnivora > Viverridae > Paguma > Paguma larvata. The sequence continues at coordinate 79,851,811 of CM057838.1, read as the reverse complement.
CGGGGGGAGCTGCAGCCGCGCGGGAGGGTGTAAAACCACCAATGAAGTCGAATTTCTAGAGCAAGGGCATGGCAGCCCCTCTCCCCCTTCACAGCCTGCTCGCTGCGTCGCCGCTGCGCTCGACTTCCACCCCTTGGGAAAGAGGCGGGGGTGGAGGGAGGCCTCTCTAGCGGGCACGGGGTCAGCCCGGGTGACCGAGTGGCAGGGAGACACTGCGGCACAGGGCGCGCGCAGCGCTTCCACACTGCGCTTTCGCTGCCTCAGCATTCGCTCCTTCGCTTCCCGCCTCCCCCACTCGCCCCCGAAAGATCACTAGCCTCCATAACCCGAAAGCTAGGCAGGCTGGACCAGACTGGGATCCGCCCTACGTTCCTCCCCAAAAGATCCCCAGTCCGGGGCGCAGGAGTCCCAGGCCTGTTTCCGCCTCTCCCCCCACGCACGACAATGCCGCAGACCGCTGGGCCTCAGTTCCCGAAGATGCTTGGGGGAAATCCACACATGCGGGGGCCGCGGCATCCCCGAGACCCCTCCCAGGAGACCCTGGACGGGCCCGGCCCATCGCAGCCATTTCCGCCGGCCTCTCCTCCCTCCCTTCCCTCCCCCTCCCTCAGCTTTTGGGCTTTAAAAGCCAGAGGCTGGGCCCGGCCGAAGGCAGAGGCGGCCGCGGGCGCAGGAGGCCGGGCCCTGGAGCTGTCCGAGCGCCGAGCCCCGCCCCCGGAGCCCCCGTCCCTCCCTCTCTCCTTCCCTCGGCCCGCCTTCCCTGCGCACCCCTCCCCCCGAGGACCCCCGCCCCCCGCTCGCCGCCGCCACCGCCGCCGCTCACTCGGGCTGCAGAACAATAAAGCAAGCCTCCCAGAGACCCCCGCCGAGGACCCCCGCCTGGCGGCAGAGCCCCCGCGGCCCGCCCCTCGCCGCCCGCGGCGGCTGAGCGCGCCCGGTCGCTGGCCGAGGTGCTGGCCGGGCCGGCGCTGGCCGCGGTGCTGAAGCTACTGGCGCTCCCGCCGCCGCCGCCGCCGCCGCCGCTGCCGCCGCGTTCCCCGGGCCCGGCGCCTCCACCCCTAGGGGCATGGGGGGTCGCTGACTGAGGCTCCGCCGCGGCGGTGGGGGGGAGGGGAAGGGGGCCGCGGAGCCGGGCCAGCCCTGCACCCACTCGCAGCCTCCGGGCCCGGGACGGAGCCGCTCCCCCCTTCCCCACCCCCCACCCCCCGGCCTCCTCCCCCGCCTGTCCAGGGGCGGCACTGCGGGCTGGGAAGCCGGGACCAGAGGAGGGAAGGAAAGAAGGAAGGAAGGAAGGAAAGAAGGAAGGAAAGGAGGAAGGAAGGAAGGAAGAGAGGAGAAGAGAAGAGAGAAGAGAAGAGAAGAGAAGAAGGAAGGAAAAGAAGAGGAATCCAGAGGAGCAGAGGAGGAACCGCAGGGCAGGCAGGCAGGCAGAAGAAGAGAGGACGGCACTCCAGCGGCAGCATCCAAAGGCCAGAGTGGGGACCCGTGCTGCCTCCGCCGCTCCTCGGATGGTGACGGGGCCCCGCCGCGGCCGCAGCCCCCCCGCGACCCGGCTCCGCAGGCCCGCAGCGCCGGAGCCCCGCAGGAATCATGCCCAGGTCCTTCCTGGTCAAGAAGGTCAAACTTGACACGTTCTCCTCGGCGGACCTCGAGAGCTCCTACGGGCGCGCCCGCAGCGACCTCGGAGTGCGACTGCACGAGAAAGGTGCGAGCTGGGCTGAGTCTGGGGGCAGCAAGGGGCCCAAGGGAATGCTGGAAGGGTCAGGGGCCCCAGGAAATAGACCCGAGGGAAGGAGAACCAGAGGGAGGCAGTGGTTGAAGCCAGACTGTGGAGGAGGGTGGGGAGAGGGGAACGCAGAGGCAGGCCAGACAGGGCCAAGACCTGGGCAGGGAGAGTGTCAATGCAGGAGAGAAGGTGGGGAACAAAGGTCAGAAATAGGAAGTACCCCACACCTAGAGCATGCAAGGACATATACAGTCATATGGGACTTGCTGACATGACAGGATTTGCCATGCACGCAAACCCACACCCAGAACCTGGGCCTTCCTCAGTATCCTCCTCTCATTTTTGGCTCTGGCTAGCAGAATGCTGTGAGTTCCAGGGAGTAGGCATGGGTCCAGTGGGGGCTGCCACCTGTCAGGACTAAGGTACCAGCAGAGGCAGCAGCAGTATTTCCCTTGCAGCCAGGGTCAGGGAGGAGGATGTGAGCAGGAGCGTTGCAGGCAGGGATGTCCACAGTGCTGGAGTCAGGGGGAGGCTCTTTGTTTAAGGGTGCCCAAGTTCAAGGACAACTGTTAGCATGCAAGCAGGAGAGCTGGGGGTGCCAGCAAGCGTGGGGTGGCCGAACAAGTATGACCTGAGCCTGTGTGAGCACGAGTCTGTGTGTGAGCCTGTGTGCGCCCATGTGACTGCGTGCAGCCATGTGACTGTGTGCGCTTATGTGTGACCCTGTATGAGTGTGTGCCTGTCTGTGTGCCACTACATGGGACCATGTGACTCTGAGGCTGCTGTGCACCCATGTGACTGGCGACCCTGGCTGTGAGAGTGTGTCCAGGGTGGCCGCATGTGTGACCCTGTATGAATAGGTAGTTTGCTGGGATCTTCGTGCAACTCGCCCTGTGAGGGCACTCCAGGGTTGACGGTGGCTGGTAGGCTGGTGTAACCCTGAAGAAGCCAGAGGCTGAATCGTGTGATGTGTGCATTTGTGACTCTGAGGTTATGAGACTCATCTTGTGCCTTGAGAACAACTGCAGTTACCGGCATGAATGATGCTGCCTGCCTGCAGCTTGTCCCACTGAAGGTGTCCCCTTGTGGAACGCCCCCAGCACTCTCCAACACAGTGGCTCCCTGGTCACTTGTCCTGAGGCTTGGGAAGGCCCCCACAACGAGTTAGGGCCTGGGGGAAGAGGGCAATGTGGAACAAGGTAGGACCCAACGGTGCAGGATGACAGGAGCGAGTTGGGGAAGAAGACGAGTGGATGGAGGAAGATAAGGCTGGAGCTGGAAGGGGGTCAAGTTCAATGAGTAGTAGTAGACCTGCGAGCTAAGAAGGAGGTGCTAGAGAGGGTAGGAGGGTCTGCCGGAGGGAGAAGTCTTCAGGGCTTGTTGGTCCTCAGCGCCTAGGTCCTCAGCGTCTAGAGGGCCAAGGAGGGGCAGCATCAAGGCTGAGCACAGAGTTCTAGGTGCCCAGGGAAGAGCAGGTGGGAACCTCGAGAGGCAGGAGCGACGGGGTCCCTCGGTGGGCGGTCCTGGCTTTGTGCGCTGCGGGTCCGCAGTGTGTTGCATAATCAGAGAAAACTGCTGAAGTGGGGAGAACCCGAGGGGGAGGAGGGGTGGAAGAAGGAGGGCGAGGGAAGCGCCGCCCCTCCCCCCTGACCTTGAGGCTCCGCGGGAAGGGGGGCAGCCGCGCCCGAGGATGCGCCTCTTTCCTCCCCCTGTGAGGGTGGGGCCGGCGGGCGGCGGGGGCGGAGCCGGGGCCCGGCCCAGTCTCATTTCTCCTCTCTTCTCTTCCCCTCCCTGCCTCCTCCATCCTCCTTGCCCCGCGGTACCCCGGCCCCTTCTCCTTTGTCCTTTTTCTTGTTCCCTCCTTCCCGGACCCCGTGTCTTCTGCCGCCTGCCCTTGTGTGTCTCGCCCTCTGCCGGGTTCCCCTCCCTCGGTGTCTGCCTGTCTGTCCGCCTCGGCCCTCAGGATACCTCAGCGACTACGCGGGGCCCGCCTCCGTCTACGATGGCGATGCCGAGGCGGCCTTGCTCAAAGGGCCGTCCCCAGAGCCCATGTATGCGGCGGCCGTGCGTGGAGAACTGGGCCCGGCGGCCGCGGGCTCGGCGCCGCCTCCCACCCCGCGCCCAGAGCTGGCCACAGCCGCGGGCGGCTACATCAACGGCGACGCGGCCGTCAGCGAGGGCTACGCGGCTGACGCCTTCTTCATCACCGACGGGCGCTCGCGCCGTAAGGCCGCCAACGCCGCCGCTCCCTCCACGGCCTCCGCAGCTGCTCCCGACTGCGACGGCGGAGGCGGGGCCGGGGCGGGTGCGCGCGCCGCGGGGTCTGGGGCCACGGGCCGGGGCGGCGCGCGCGCGGGGGTGAGCACGGAGGCGCGCGCGGGGCCCGGGGTCGGCGGCGCAGGGGGCCGGCACGCGTGCGGCGAGTGCGGGAAAACGTACGCCACGTCGTCGAACCTGAGCCGCCACAAGCAGACGCACCGCAGCCTGGACAGTCAGCTGGCGAGGCGCTGCCCGACGTGCGGCAAGGTGTACGTGTCCATGCCGGCCATGGCCATGCACCTGCTCACGCACGACCTGCGCCACAAGTGCGGCGTGTGCGGCAAGGCCTTCTCTAGGCCCTGGCTGCTGCAAGGCCACATGCGCTCCCACACCGGCGAGAAGCCCTTCGGCTGCGCGCACTGCGGCAAGGCCTTCGCAGACCGCTCCAACCTGCGCGCGCATATGCAGACGCACTCGGCCTTCAAGCACTTCCAGTGCAAGCGCTGCAAGAAGAGCTTCGCTCTCAAGTCCTATCTCAACAAGCACTACGAGTCTGCATGCTTCAAGGGCGGCGCTGGCGGTGGCGGCTCCGCGGCCCAGGCGCCCGCCGCTTCGCCGCAGCTCAGCCCCGTGCAGGCCTAGGGCGGCGGTGCCTCCGCCAGCCCAGCCGGGTCAGCTCTCAGCAATACGGGCCCCCAGGGAAGTCTCCGCCAGCGCCCGGGCGAGGGGGCTGGAGGGCGGGCCCCTCCTCACAGCAATAGAGGGAGGGGGCCCGGCCCCGCCCCGCCCGCCAGGGGCCTTGTCGGCCCCTTCAAGCAATAGGGTCCTGAGGGGAGACCCACCCCGAACCCCCTCCCTTCCCCTCCAGGGTGCCCCAGGCTTTTTCCCAGCAATAGGGTCGAGGAGACCCAGAACCGAACCTCATCTCCGAGTTAGGTCTCTGAAGACGGAGGTGGGGTGAGGTGGGGAGCACCCCCCCTCCTCCCTCCTCTGCGCCCCTGGATCGCGTCGCAGAGACTCAGGTCTTCCCCACCCCTTTCCCAAGCCTTCCACGGGCCAGGCCTGCGGCCTAGACGTCCAGGGAGCAGACCGGGGGAGGAGCAGGAGGGAGGGTCCTGCAGAGGCGTCCCGACTCCTCAGTCTCCGCTGAACCGCAGGAGTGATAGACGCGTTGGGGATCGGGGAGAGAGGCGGACGGCGGCACCCCTCTCCCTCGGGTTCTTTCTGGGGCCTCAGTCCAAGCCGCTTTCCCACCCTCGCCCCGCACCCTCTGCCAAATCCGAATTCTTCCAGCCCAGCTTCCCGGGCTCTGTCCTTCATAACGAATAATAATGACGCATATCGAATCGCATGGACTTATCCGACCTCCTCAGACCCCACTCCCGCCCTGCCCCGGGGCCCCCTCCCTTGTCCCCGGGCACTCGGTGTTGGAGGACGGGTCCTGGGGCCCGGCAGGCAGGCCTGGGCATGGCCCATTACACACCTCTCTGTATTCGCTTTGCGGGTAAAGCCCCCTGGGGGGGTTGCGGATGCGTCGGGTTTTTTTCTTTCTGTATTTGTACGTTTTATTTATGAACGGATTGCACTCGGGTCAGGGAAGGGGCGCTGAGGCCCCCATCCTTCCCGCCGACGCCCGGGGCTTGGGATGTCCGGGATCACTTTCCCCGCCCCCGAACCCCGCCCCCACCTGGGCCCCACCCTCGAGCCCCAGGCCCCGCCCCCACTCTGTTGCCAACTTTCGCCCGTCTATGCCAAAGCCTCGGCGGCGACCCCGCCCCAAGGGCCCGCCCCATTGGCCGCCGCCTTTGTGACGTCACTGCATGCAGCCCCAACCCTCCTACTGTCCCTTCCCGGGGCTGCCCGCTCCCTCTCCCTCTTAGTTAGTCCGATGCCGACTATAGAGCAATAATGCGCACTGCATGCGAAGCTGCCGCCGCCTCTAGAGTTACTGAGAATCAGGTATCCCCCTGCCCTATTCACCCCATAGGCCCCTAGATCAGGGACATTGCGCGGGGCCGGACGCGCAGACTTTCTTCCCCTCCTCCTCCCTCCTCCCCCACGGCAGAGCCCTGCGGGTGTAATGGTTCCAGGGGCAGGGGCGGGGTGGTTGCCCCCGAGACCCCTCCTTCAGTCATCCATTACCCACCAACTGTTCATTGGGCACTTACTGTGTGCCAGGCCCGCTGCAGAGTCGGCCAGGGATGCAGCGGTCTGCAGGGGCTGCACGCTCGTGACAGGCGTCCATCAGGTTTGCGTGGGCCAAGGAGGGCCGCATATGCAGAGAAAGGCCTGACCCCTAGACCCAACCCTGGATTCCCTTTACCTCTTCCCCACCCCAGCCCGGGTCCAGTGCTGGGTGCAGTTGGGTTCTACCTTTGACTTGGGCCTGGCGTTCTCAGCTCAGGTGGCACAGACCCAGGGCCCCCAAGGCCCAGCGTGACCAGAGCCACCCATACCGACTCTCAGTCCTTCCATCTCCTGGCCACTTGGGCTCTGCTGCGTGGGGCCAGGGCCCCAGGCCAGACAAAAGGTGCACACTGCAGTGTATGACCTGGTCAGCGCCATCCCAGTGGGCACCAAGCTGCTGCCTCGCTGCACCTGCAGGAGTGGACTGAGGGCCCAGCGCAGCGGGGCCCATATCCAAAACCCTCTATACCACAACTCGTGTCCACACAGCTCCCAAGCTGGGGCCTGCCCTCCTGTGCTGGGCACACCCGCATGCACACGCACACACAGGCGCCCCACCCAGCCCCCACACGCCTGTCTACCTACCTAAGGAGAAGGCCAGAGGGCCATGGGCCGGCCAGGGTCTCCTGCTTCTCCCTACACCCCGCCGCCGTGGAAAGCCATGGGCCCCCTCCCGCCCCCATAACTAAGCAGCACAATAACCGACTTAGCGAATTCAGGTAGAAGGAACGTTTAGGTAGCACCTATTTTGTACTGATTCTACGAGTAGGGCCCGAGATGCGGGGGCCCTCGGGTGGGGGTTGCGGCCGCCGGCCTGCCCCGCCCCCACCCCCGCCTGCGCCCCGCCGCCTTGTACATACTCCCACCCGGAACAGGCCGGGATTTTTACTCGGGCCGCGCCCCTCTTCCGCCCCCGTTTGGGGCTGGGCCGGCCGGACAGACGGACGGACGGACAGACCTCCTTCCTAAGCACAATAGCACCAGCTCCCCGGAGCGCCGCACCTCCACGAGGAGAATAAATGCCACTCTTGATAGAACTTGGAGTGTCAGATTGATGTATCCAGTGCTGGGCCCACGCCACAGGGGGCGCTGGGATGTCTGGGGGGGGGGGCGTCTTCCCATCCCTGCTGCATCCCAGAGGCAAGGTTGGTGCAGACCCAGTGCTGGGAGTGGCGGCCTGCCCACACAGTCCTGGGGGCACATCACTACCTTTCATTAGGGCGTGGCACTGTCCCCTTGCATGGGAGGGCCAAGCCTGGAGAGAACCGCCCCCACCCTCCAACAAGACAAAGCAGCTTGCAGGTTAATCTGCTCTGCGCCAGGAACTGGGGGAACTGAGGATCTCCAGCCTGAATTCAGGCCCAGCCCAGGAGTGATCTAGAACCACCAGAGAAGGTACAGCACGGCTCGCAGAGGTGGGTCTATGCTTCTTGTAGGGGTTCCTGCTGCTCTCAGGCTTGACAACCACCACCAAGCCCTCCTCAATGCCAGCGAAGAAAATGGGGACAGCCGAGGGTGCAAGGTCTGGCCTCTTCCGGCTTCGTGCTGCCCACCTCTTGACCCCCACTGTCTGAGGAGGCCTCCAAGGACAGCTGACTCATGCCTGTCCCCACCCAGGGGACAGAGAGGCTTCCACAGGCATCCACAGTCCTCAAGTTCTACACAGGATGAATCAAGTTGAGATGAGGGGGTGGGACTGTGCTGGTCAGGGACAGGCCAGCAACAGGGACCCCCTGTCCCAGTAATGCCCCCTGACACTCACTCAGATTGGCAGGTATGAGCTGAGAGGCCCAAAGTCTTTGGAGACATGTAGTCAAAGCAGGTCATCCCAGAGCCAGCTGTCTGAACCCCAGCAGAGACAGGTCTGCTTAGACATTATCGGGATGGACAGCAGGGGAGCTGTCCTTTCAGGAGGATGTCAGGAGGATGAGGCTGCTCAGTGTGGGGGTCACATGGAGTTGGGCACCCTCTTCTGGGGAGCACTGTCAGCAGGAAAAACCTCAGGAGTGAAAGCCCCTGTCATTGGTAGAGGTCAGGGATCCTGGACTTTCACTGTCCCCAGGCTGGGGTAAGCATCTTCGCCAAATTTGCACATGAAGAATCAGCCTCAGAGAGAACAGCTGATCTAAGGGCTGCCTTTGACATAAGTCCTGTCCCAGCACCTCACCCACCCTACACCTGGAGTCACACCTGGGTAGGTGCCAACGGCAGGGAGGAATGCCCATTCCTTCCCAGCTTCCGGGTCTAGACTGGTTGTTCCTGCTTATGCAGGACCTGAGGGGCAGTGGGGGTGGAAGGATGAAGGCTGCCTCCCTGAGGCCTAGAATGGGTCCACCCTCAGTCTGCACAGAGTTCCACAGACAGGACTTTGCATCCCAGAGAATGGGCAGCATAGTCTGCTAACCACCATGTCCCATGTCTCCTGGCTGGCCACACCCTTTGCAGGCCTCAGTGGCCTGCCTGTGGTACCTCAACCACAGGGTGAGGTTCTAAACTCTGAGCGTCTTCCAGCCGGGCCTCCAAGGCTCCTGGCCTCTAGTCCCTTCATCAGTTGCTGCCCTTGGCGGGGAAATCTCCACTGAGCTTTCTTCCCCAACCCCTCTTGCATACCTTTGTCACCAAGCAACCCCACTTTAACCTTTCCCCTCTCCCCTGATACCCTGGGCTTCATTTTGCCCTGAATCCTAAGGTAACTGGAGCTTCCAGGGGAGGGGAATTCTAAAGCTGCTGCGTTGGTCTGTTCTCCCTCCCAAGGCCTGGCCCATGACCTCCCAAGGGCCGCGTCCACCGCCAGGCTGGGCCCATGCCAGTACCGAGGCTCTTCTTATTGGTGTTCTCACAGCCGTGCCTGCCTCTTAACTTGATGTGTGGATTTCCTCTAGCTCAACTCCAGTGCCAGAACCTTGGCTGTCCGACCAGTTCCCTGCCAGACTAGTCCTCCCTGGTGACCCCTTGTCCACTCTGATAGCATCACTCCCGCTGCCACTTGCCAGCCGATGGCTTGGAGCCGGGACATGGGTACAGGCAGCCACCTCCAACATGACTCTTCACACATTACTGACTACTGCACTCAGCCTCTGCAGGCCTATTGGAAGCCTGAGTCACCAGTCTCTGCCAGCTCGGGCGGGCCCTCTAGTTCTTGGCGCTGTACTGAAGGAAGGCACGGCCAGAAGGCCTGCAGAGACTCATGGGCGTGCCTGGCAGAGCTCCCGCGGCTCACTCCTCCGTGTTGGGCTCCCGAGAAGACCCTCTCCTTTGTTTGCCCTCCTTTGGGATCAGTACTCAGAAAGGCCTAGCTCTGCCTGGCCCAGGCCACCCAATGAACAGACGGAAGTTCTGAAAGACTGGATAGGAGACAAGGTTGATCCTGACTCACCGAGGTTGAGCTGCGTGGGCATGTGGGAGCGGCTCTCCTGCCCTGGTCAGGGCAGTTCCGTTAGCAGTTTCCTTGAAGACACCTGCCAGGTAGCCCTAGCCTGCTAGGTAGGGATGCCAGGTTGGTGTCAGTCCCAGATGGCCCAGTGGCAACAGGAACGTGTCACTAGGGGGCCCGGGCACTGTGGTGCAGGTGGTGGGACAGTGGTGTGCCTGGAGGGAAGGCAGTGGCAGTCCACAGAGAGGCCACTAACTTGAGGCCGAACCTCTGGTTTATTTGCTTCTAGAGAGGTGCTCTTCTTGGTCCTGCTCACCTTGGGAGTGAATGGCTAATGAATTCTGCTGCTGGGTAAGCCCCCTGAGACACCAGTGAACTCTCGTACTCTGCAATCCAGGGTGTTCACACACTCCATGCCTTATGCAAAGATGTGTGTCAAGCTAAGGTGGAAGGCTCACTTGCTTGCTAGCAGCTGGACCGTGCGGTTGTGCAAAGACATGGAAGCCACTGGGGCCCCACCATCCAACACTGCAGGCTCCACACGCCCTGGCAAAACTAACCCTACTGGGAATGAGGGAGGCCCTGCAGGTCTGCTGAGCTGGGTGCAAGGGAGGCTGGGTGGAGGCAGGCCACAGTGTGGCCCCTCAGGGATGGGAGTTGGGGGCTGCACTTCCCCGTGCTTCCTGGGCACTTTGAGGTGAGGAGGGTCGGCGGGCAAGGGCGGGCGTCCCAGGGACACCGGGCCTAGGAGCTTTCTCCTGCTCCATCTTTTGGTCTGGCGCTTGTTGGAACAACCTAAGCTGAGGTAAAGATGGTGCTTCTGGGACTGTAACCCGAGGGCTCGTAGCGCACAACTGCGCCGCGACGTGCGCTCCGGAACCAACAAGCTGGGCGGTGGGCGAGGCGAGTGCCCAGGGACATGGCCGCCCAGGCCCGGCGGTAACGCCAAGAGGCATTTCTCCATTATCTACTCCCCACGCTCCGCTCCTGGGCTGAGGAATGACGAAACCCCTTGTTTACAGAGTGGGATAAGAAGCAGGCAAGCGGTCAGAGGCGGCCCGCAGCTGCCAGGAAGCCTGACGAATTCCGCAGAGGCGCTGAGGCCCGCGGGGCAGAGGCGCGGCCCGCAGACTCGCTCCCCCTGGAGCCCGGCGACCGTGACTCCCAGCGTGCGCCGCGCGGGGCGGCTGCGGCTCCCAGGGTGCCGCGCGCGGGGGGCGGTGGGGAGGTGCGGACCACGACTCCCAGAATGCCCCTCGCGCCCGCAGACTACAAATGGGCGCGCGCCGCCGCGGCTGGCCAGTTAGAGGCTCCCAGAGCGACCGGATCGCTGTGTCTGGACTGCCTGGAGGGCGCGCGTTGATTGGCGGCCCGGGCCTGCACGCGGGCTACGGCGTCCGGCAGGGGGCGGTGGCGGCCGTTGGCCGAGGGTCCGGAGGCGGGGCCGCGGGCCTTGGGCGCTGCGAGCCCGGCGGGCTACGACTCGGCCGGGACAGGGTGCGGGCCGAGGCAATGGGCGACCGCGGCGGCGCGGGCGGCTCCCGGCGCCGGAGGACGGGTTCACGGCCTTCAAGCCAGGGCAGCGGTGGGCCTGCGGTGGCGGAAGAGGAGGTGCGGGACGTGGGCGCCGGGGGAGACGCGCCGGCTCCGGCCCCGAACAAGGACGAGGACAGAAACTCCGACGTGGGCAGCGGCCACTGGGATCTGAGGTAGCGAGGCGTCTCACCCCTACCCCCTGCCCGAGACCCTCCCCAGATCGCCAGGCGTGACCGCAGCAGCCCGGGTTGCGAGTCGGAGCGCCTGGTTCCCGGACTTGGCGTGGTCAGGTGTGCCCCTTGGGCCCCTTGCGGGGGAACTGAGGCATGGGAGTGGAGAGTCACTTGCCAAGGTCACCCACGTGGGGGTGCAGAGGGAGCTTCAGCTTCAGACCCCCACCCCTCTCTCCGCACATCCTCAGGTGGGTCCTCAGGCTCTTCCTCGGGGTAACCCAGGACGCTGGCCCGAGGCCGGCTGGCTTCCGCTATGCACAAGTTTTCTGTGTGTGGAGGGAGGATGGGATCAGGTGGTTCGTAATCAAGGAGGTCTCTCCTCAGGGCTGTGAGGGGTACCTGGCCGTAGGAGGGCTCCTGAGGAGGGCGGGCCTGCTGGGGAGGCGGCCCCAGGAGCTGGGACTGCCTGAGGGTGGGTTCCCTGCAGAGCCTCCCAAGAGCGTCTTTGCGGGGGGTCCCTCCCTCCAACCCTCCCTGACTGGCTGGCTCCTCCCTCGCCCAGTGCTGGGCTGGGGCCCCGCTAATGTTATCAGAACAAGTGGGGTCCTATACTGGGACTCTCACCCCCGGTCGGGGTACAGTAGGGGGGTCTGAAGAGCCCACGGGGACGCCCTTCTGCGCCGATCTGGAAGGACAGGATGTCGCTGCCTCCTCCAGGCGGCCTCCAGCCTCCTCCTCCCACTGCTGGCCTTCCGTCTGGCCCAGGTGTCCCCCGGGGGCTCCGGCTTTGGGGGCGCCTTTGGGGCTAGAGGTTACCAAGGAGGAAGTGGGCAACCGGTCAGTCTGTGGGCCAGGGTTTGCTCCCTCGGTCACCAAGAACGAGGCTTTCCTGACTGCGCTGAGCGGGTGGGTGAGGGCAGCTGGGGCCCTCGCCCTCGGGGCGCTCACAGTCCGCTGAGAGATAAGATAATCTCAGCGCCGCGCAGGGTGAGCAAAGGTCGGGCGGAGTCTGAAGGTGCGTCTGAAGGTGCCACGGTGGAGGAGCCTGCTTTCACGGAGGGAGGGAGCGCTCGCTTCCTGGGGGGCCGGGACGGACGCAGGGTCCTGGAGTCCCCTCTGCCGACTGCCGCCCCGGGGGCCGGGGCCCAGCCGGCCGGCAGGAGCTCCTCCAGAGGCGGCAGGAGTGGGTGTCCTTTTGTGTAAGACGGGAAGTGCTGGCTCCGGGCCGAGCTGCCGCTCTGGGACGGGCAGTCACTTCCCGCCGGCCGGGCCAGCTGTCCAGAGGCCTGTCCTCTGTTCCCGAGAGCTGGGCCCAGCGAGTGGAGCCTCCAGGCCCGGGCCCCTGGGGAGAGGAGCAGGAGCCGGCGGGGCGGGCCAGCCCAGGGCTGGCGGGGGCAGCTGGCAGGGACGGCCCTCTCCCGTCGGGCCCAGGGTCAGACCTTGCTCCGGCTGCCCTCCGAGGACTCGGCCCCTGCTCGTCTTGTCAGCCTCCTCGCACCTCTCCGCCCTCCTTTCTGCGCACTGCCTGTCTCTCCCTGCCCCTCACTCCCTGGACTCTGGACCTCCCACCCTCCCTGCACCTTCTGCTCACCGGGGCCTGGGCAGGCGGGTCGGACTCTGGGTATGAACTCCTTTCTTCCGGGCCGGGGCAAGGTGTGGCTGTGGGGCAGAGAGGAGGGGGCACCCCACACACTGCCCGTGCCCGTGCCATCTGGCCCTCTGCTCATGGGCCCTCCAGGCGGGGCCGCCTAGTGTCAGGGCTCTCCCAGGGTGTTTGTTCCTGGTCGGCCCTCTGTTTCCTCCTCCGGCCAGGGTCTTCCCACGTGCAGGGCTCGCCTCCTTACCTTGTACCCGGGGCTCCGCTCCGAGGCCCGGTGAAGGAAGTGCTGAGGAAGTGGCGGCTGGGAGGAGAGCTGGCAGCCTGCCCCCTCCTTGCTCCACTTGGCCCTGGAATTGGACCATGTGGTCCCCCGTTGTAATCCCCACTTGAGGGCCGTGCCCCTGGGCAAGCTCTGAACTTTGGCAAGTCTTAGTTTTCCTTTGGACCTACCTCCCAAAGCTGATGTGAGGGTTGAGTGAGATGAGTTACTGTGACCCTGGGGAGCAGGCGTGGGACCGCTGGAGGGCACAGAGGTGTGGGTGGCCCGGTGGTAGGGGAGAGGGTGACAAGACTACGGCTGTATCCTGTCTGTCTGCCCTCTGGTCCACTGCCGCTGAGCCCGCCGGCAGGGGCGGGCCTTGTGGGTTTTGGTAGGTGGTGGGGTTCCTCCTCTAGGTCTCTGACCTCTGCATAAATGGGGTTGCCTGGGGTAGGGGGACAGTCAGGATCCCTGTGGAGGGACCTAGGGAGTGGGTGTGGCAGGTTGGGGAAGGCCTTGAGAGCCTGACACAGGGATCCGAAAAAGCTTTTATAATATTATTTGGTGTCAGATTTGGAAGACAATACCCATTCCCACCCTTGTTTTCACCTTAGACGTTGCTGAAAATAAAGCCAGCATGGTCTTCTTGGTGGCCCAAAGTGGGCAAGGAGTCACATTGTTGTGAAACATTGTGCAGATGGGGGTGGCAGGTTGTGGCACCGGGGGCTCTGGGACACTTCCAGTAAAAGTGGACAGACTCAAACTTGGCAAAAGGGCTGGGGAGGTCCCAGTCTAGCAGATAGGCCCAGAGACTGGAGGCTGGGGAGCGAGGCCCTGGATCTGTGCTGGCCTCGCAGGAAAGCAGGTGCAGAGACTCGGGGAGAAGAGGGCCTCTGGCAGCCTCACTGCGAGGCCCAGGACAGACCGGGAAGCTGGATACAAGGAGGCCAGGCCTGTGACCGGAAGAGGCTGGCAGGCCAGGTGCAGTACAGGCCTTGCCGATGCCCTCGCTAAAGAGTGCTGAGTAGCATCTCAGCCTTCCCAGCCCCTCACTCCCTGTGCGGTGCTGTCTAGGTGTTGACCCTGACCAAAGGAAGGCTTGCCACTGCGGCAGGGTCAGCCTGAGAAGACATCCGTGCTGCAGTGACCCTGCCGTGTATGCCTCAGCCCACTTCTCCTACCTGGGTGCCGCAAGAGGTGGAGAGGTGTGTCCCTGGCCTCATGTCTTACAAAACCAGAGGCCTTGCTCAATGTCGTGTGGGGCTTCCTGGTGGCATGGCAGTGGGGGGCGGGGGGGCGGGTTGCAAACTGAGAGAGCCGGGAGCTGAGTCTGTGCCCCAGCCACGCCCTGGCCCTTCCTCTACCTGTGTGTCACTGTGAGGATCAGGCAGGGTTGTGAAGGTCTGCTTATGTGTCCCCACCTCAGCAGTAGGCGGGGACTCTCATGGGTGGGCACTGAAGTCACCTTTCCTGCTTCTGGGGGAGACCTCTCTGCCATTAGGTATTGGACACCTGGGTGGGCTACTCTGGGCAGGAATACAGCACTTACCCTGTGGCTGAGCTGGGACAGGTTACAATTTTTTAGAAACAATTGGAAGCTACATGAATGTATGAGGGCTGGGTCCCTGACCCCGGGAAGGTGCACGTAAGTCCAGGTACTCAGCTGGCCCTTGACCTGGATCCCTGTGCACACTCAAACCTGCGTAGGCCAAATGCAGGGAGGTGGTTGTCTGAGATGGGGACCCCTCAGTGAGCCGGGTGTAGGACGGGCTGGCTCCGAGGCCCTTGCTCTGTGCAGCATTGCCAGGTGGGCCTCTAGATCCCTGAGTCCATGAGAAGTGGACTCTTTTTGTGGGCCCATCAGCACTCTGTAGCCAGCGTGCCTGGTGGCAGCCTGAGGCCTCTGGAGTGTGAGGCTGGGCTCTCGGTCTGGGGTGCTCCAGCTCCACGTTAGCCCGGGCTGGGCAGGGCCAGCCGTGCTGCTCCTGTTTGTGGCATGCCCTGCCCACTACCCGGAAGGGCAGGCTTCTGGGTGGCCCTGAGAGCTCATCCCTGCCTGGCCCTTCTGTGGTTGTAGATGGGGAGTAGGATGTGTGGGCAGAAGAGAGGGCTAGGTGGGGCACGGACCATCCTGCTGGGCCAGGATGAATGGGAGCCACTCAGAGGAGGGGGCTGGGGTCTGCTCTGCCCTGGGCCCTGAGGTTGGCCCCTGATGGGCTGAACTTGGTTGGGCTCTTGGGCCCTGACCTGCCCCAGACTT